>BJBW01002347.1:0-35753 GCA_004320125.1 Scolopax mira
CTGGAGTGTGTCCAGAGAAGGGCAACGGAGCTGGCGAGGGGTTTGGAGCACAAGTCTTGTGAAGAGAGGCTGAGGGAGCTGGGGGTGTTCAGCCTGGAGAAAAGGAGGCTGAGGGGAGACCTTCTTGCTCTCTCCAACTCCGTGAAAAGAGGGTGTAGCTGGGGATGGTCGGGCTCTTGTCCAAAGGAACAGGTGAAGGCACAAGAGGAAACAGCCTCAAGTTGTGCCAGTTGAGGTTTAGGATGGATATTGGGAAATATCTCTTCACTGAGTTATTAAGCCTTGGCAGAGGCTGCCCAGGGCAGTGGTGGAGTCCCCATCCCTGGAGGGATTTCAAAGCTGGGCAGATGTGGTGCTGAGGGACGTGGGTCAGTGGTGGGTTTTGTCAGTGTTGAATTGATGGTTGGACTTGATGGTCTGAAAGGTCCCTTCCAACCTGGATGATTCTGTGATTCTATATGTAGTCCTTGCCCCCAAGCCTGGCTCGTACAAGGCAAAGGTGCTGCCCAGCCTGGTTGGGTTGAGGGCAGCACAGGAGGCTCCTGTGGTTGTATCCGATGCCGGAGGAGACCATCTGGGGGACGGATATGTCTTAAGACCACAGGGAATGCATCTTTTTTGGCCTGAACCCAGCTTTGAGCAAAAGTAGCACTAGAACACGGGTTGGATGTGTGTCTGCCCTGCTGTTTACTGCAGGAGGAAATTGCCAAGTTATAGAGATACTTAAGTTACGACAAATTACAGAAGATGCTGCGTTTAATGGGTTGGCTGTTCTTTAAAAAGCCAGATTCTGCCTCCCTCCTCCAGTCTTCCTGCGAGATGTCATCCAAGATGGACTCCAACGCCAAAAAAAAAAAAAAAAGAAAAGAAATAATAAATAAAACAAGCAAACCTGCACCGAGTGAATCATTCCTGCTAAATTTAAACCACTTATTATGGGGAGGGAAAAAAAAAAAAAAAAAGGGAAAAAAAACCTCAACTGGGATTACAGGTTTAGCAAGCGTGAGCACATATTTCAGCATGGATTGCTGTAGTCGTAATTGCCAAACTACTGATTTCTTGGAACTCTGCTATTAGCATTGTTAAGCAGTGTTCCAGACAGTCACTCCTATAAATCCCCGTTAATATGTTAAGCAGGAGAAGGCCTTTGCAAGAATAACACTTGGCTGGCGAGAGCCATCCCCTCCTGGGGCCTGCTGTCTGGGCTGGAGGGACAGAGGGACAGAGGGACAGGCCGGGGACGGAACGGTGCCTGCCCTTGGGCCTGTCCTCCTTGGGCATCCAGTTGATGTTTGCTTTAATGTTATTGCCACTTCTGATAGGTACTATTTAGGGTCCCTATCCGGGTTTATTTATTTATTTGTATATATGTGTAAGAGAGTATAGGAGGTTTCTGTACAGAGTGTGCTTCTAGCAGTAGGGCCTATAGCTTTCTGATCTCATATGCTACTATCATAGAATCCGGGCAATGAGCAACCACATGAAAAACGCCTCAAGCAAACAAACAAATGTCCTTTTCATGGACAGATACTGTTCTTTTTCAAGCATACTATTCCAAATAATGAAGCCTCTCAAACTCTGAAATTGTGAAAGTGTATTGCTAAATGCCCCCTTTTAAAATTTCTGTTTCATAACACCAATATAAGCAGAACATTTTCATCACTGAGTTGTCTGACCGAAGTCATGTCTGTGTCTTCTAAACTAGTCAGTGGGTAGAAACAAAATGGAGTGTTGTGAGAATAAATCTGCCAGAATGTGACTTCACCTTGGACAAAAAGAGATTCCCCCTCTTCCACTTGTGTTTGCTGAACCATGGACCTCTGCAGGGCTGAGCGAACCCCACGGGTTTTCTGGCAAAGCATGTGAAAAAGAAAACTTGGATCTGCCCGTTTGCTTGACATGGATAATACCTTCAGTGGTTGACCTGATGAATGTCTGGGTCATCATAGAGGAAGAAGGGGGGAGAGCCACAGGTCAGTATTTTAAGTACAACCATTGACAAGGGCACAGGATGGAGAGGGACAAGGAGACTCGTCTGATCTGCTGCTGTGGCAAGGACACATCTCCCAGATCCCAACCGAGTTCCAGCATCACTGGTGGACATGTGGATTCTCTGATAGCTAATCATACTCTGAATTCAGCAACAGATGGGTGCCCTAGAGTTGTCCCTCAAATCTACCTTCAGTTGTAAGACAGAGAGCAGACATCAGCGAGGCTGCCATGCTTAGAGTCTCCTTTCATGGCCCGATTTTATGCAAACTTTTTGGGGATGGAATTATTTTACTGGGTGCTTATTTTACTACAAGTAACAGAGCTTGCAGAACTTCTCAGAACACCTTGAGGCTGTTTTGCAGCACCTCCTGTTTCGGTGTTCTTGAACTTGCCTGTCACTGGCCATGATCTGCTTAGCAGCTGAGTTGGTCTTCATGTTTGGTCTCATCTGTATGCTCTTTGGGATGAGTGGAATTGGCAATTGAAGAGGAAGGCCTGTCTCTAAAAGTTTATACTTATTTTAAATTCAACATCTAAACCTGCATGACTGCAAGATCAAAAACTGAGTTCTGTAAGCACAGATTCTGGTAGCCTTGGTTAGTTGTTCTCCAAACATTGAGAAAACCAGTATGTTTTCTGACCTCTGAATGTCCTGTTACTAGTGTGCTGAGATTGGATTATCAGAGCTTTATGCATGAGATGGGTATTCTAAAGGCACTGCTGACCTGCAGGATCCTGTGCTTTTCCTATTGGTTTTCCTTCAGTTGGGTACCTCTTGTGTATGGTGTTCAGGGCAACTGTGGCAGGTTCTTCTCCAGCATAAGTGAGCTCCCCGCTGAGAACTGGAAGCCATATTATGATAATTTATCGTTCCTAGTGTTGGGCATAGTGTGCTGGGTCTGCATCCTTTTGCACCCAAATTGCAATCTAGCAGGGTAATTCCTCTGTGCCAAACTGATACTTGGTGCTAGGTAGACTGAGGTGGCAAACTTGGGGCATTTGAGGAGGTCAAGTTCTTCCATGGCATACTGCATAACAAGTTTTTGAGCAGTTCTAGTTGGTGAAAAATTCAATTATGGCATTATTGTGGGCATAACCACACAGGTATGGATGGCACGAGAGTGTGCCTGGATAGTAGGCAGAGAGGCTCACATCTAACAATAATTCTGGGTCGGAGGTGCTCACAGTACGCAGATGTGCTTGGCAATGTAGAATCTCATTTCAGTTGACATATCCAGTGCTACCGTGTCACTGTATTGTCCTGGTAAATAGTGTTAATTGGGAACTTTTTTGAATGAACATCTAAATTATTGTATGTTTGGCCTGGGCTTAGACTTGAGGACTTGGCAGTGTCCCATCTGTGGTTTTCTCGAGATTAACGTATGTACCTGATGACGTACACTTCCACAGAGTTCAAGGTGTGGTTCCTACTCTTGGCATGTAAGTGCTTTCTCTGTTCTACTTTAGGGTATGTTGTGCCCTTTGTGGCTCTGTAGGAATTTGCTGGATGCAACTGTTCCTTCAGCTCTGCTCTTGCTTGGTGTCACACGGTTCCTAATTTCATGACAGCTTCTGCTCTGTTCTAGTACAGAGTCAAACATTTTGAACCGAACCACTCTACTGAGAGAGGTGGGGTTGTTCAGCCTGAAGAACAGGCCTGAAGGCCTTCCATTCCCTAGAGGGGCTCCAGGAAAGCTGGGGAGGGACTCTTGATCAAGGAGGGGAGCCACAGGACAAGAGGGGAGATTGAGATAAGATGTGGGGAAGAACTTGTTTGGTGTGAGGGTGGTGAGAGCCTGGCCCAGGTTGGGCAGAGAAGCTGTGGCTGCCCCATCCCTGGAGGGGTTCAAGGGCAGGTTGGAGGGGGCTTGGAGCAACCTGGTCTGTTGCTCGTCTGCCTGAGAATGGAGCCTGGCCTCCTGCTTGCACTCTGGGCAATGCCACTGAATTTGGGCGAGGAGGTTGCATTTGTCTGGGGTTGGAGAAGGAAAGGAAAGAGAAACGATGTTGACTGCAATCCTTCACTAATTGTTCTGTGGAGACCTACTGCAGGGCATGTTGTGGAAACAATGATTTATTTGCTTTCTTTTTGAAGTGTACCAACTGTGGCTTTATCATACGATTGAGGCGTGTTTTTTCTGAAGGGGGAAAGGCTTGTTTTGGTTGTTTCCTTTCAGTTAAAAGAGTTCTGAGGAAGAGGATACCATCAAAAAATGCTTGCTGCAAGCTTGGCAAGAAGCTACACTATTCCCTCACCATAATCCCCAAATGTAGCTTTTTCCTGGGTTGTAGTATAAAGGGCTTGGTAAACCAACACAGTCACAATAAGAGTCCAAAAAGCTTTGGTTGGAAGTAACTTCTGAGCAGATTCTTTGAGAATTTTTGTTTGTGAAAAGTATCCGTCCTTGCTCCCTCTGGTCTCATTTGATTTGCTGGCACAGGTTGCCCAGAGAGGTGGTGGAGTCTCCATCCTTGGAGATACTCAAGAGCCGTGTGGACATGGTTGAGGGCAACCAGCTCTGGATGGCAGGAGATCGGATAAAATGATCTCCAGGGGTCCCTTCCAACCTCAACCATTCTTTGAACCTGCAATTAGAAGGTCACAAGTTGTCCCTTGAGATAAGGTCTCTGCCATGACAGTTCGTGCCTTGTTACCTTGCAAGTGAGCCAAGCTGTTCCTTGCAAACATTGCTTCAAGGCAGCCAAGAAGCAGCTTTGCAAGAGCATGTTGCCCACCTCCTTGAGGGTCTGCTGAAGACCACACTCAAGGTACAGATCAATTTACTAACTTAATAGAGTGGTATTTAAATAACTTGGAGCCCAAGAACCAACTCTTCTCCTGGGACTGCAGGAGGATGACAGCATGGAACTGGTTGCTGCACGTCACCAAGCCACGCTGTGTGCTCAGGAGGTGGCAGTTCTTAGAGAAAGTTCTTAACCTTCCTTTCCAGGGCACAGATGTAACACATCCTCAAGTCATATGGCAGAGCGCTTGGTTTTGTTATTCTTTTTTTTTCCTAATAGACCTATTTTGGGAAAATGGGCTAGAGAGTCCTAGATTAGCTTTAGTATTTTGGACACTAGTCCTACTTTTGTGCCTGCACCCAGATGAATTTATCGTTAAGTTTTGATACAGATGCAGTACCTGGAGTTTTAAAAGCACGGGGTAAACAATGGCCTGTCTGGACATTTCCCAAAAATACAAGGTTCTAAGCTGGGAAAGAAAGGCTTTACAGGAGTTGCTGGCTGGAACACTGACAGGAAGCTGCAGTTGGACACATTAAAAGAAGAAATCAAGTACAAATTTGTAGTAAAGAGGGCGATAAACCACTGGAATGAGCTGGAACAGATGGATCCTTTGGCTATTGATGGTTTTGAGGCAAGGTGTCTTTTGGGAATAAATTAAACCAATAACAGGTTTGTTTTACTTTACGCTCAGCATAGAGAAGTTGAGACAGACGAAATGTGAAAGCCTATGTTTGCAGATGTGTACACACACGTGTGTGCATACACACACACAGAGCCCAGCCAGAAGACCTGGTGATTCCTACAGACCTTCAGCTCTACATCATTTAAGTACAGGACAGCATTTTGAAATGTCCCGTTCCTTCTAGAAGAGGATTCCCAACCCATTCCCAACCCATGTCTTTCTCACCAACCCATCAGCAGTAAAACTTCATTTTCAAGGCTGAATTGTGTTTTTTCTTTGCCATCCAATGCACCGACTGGGTTATCAGGAGGGTGAAACTTGGTTGTTCTTCTGCATTCCAGTAGCTGGTTCAGTAATACCCCTGTTCTAGCAGCAGGGCCTCCTCGGGCAGATCCCATGTTCAGCCACTGATGTTATCCCTGTGGCTTTAAGCCAAGAATTTAGTCCCTCTGTTCGTGTTTTACTTTGACAAAATGGTGATCTTTCTCTTCCCCAAGGACACAAGCTTTTAATTTGTTATTTGTAAAGCCCTTTTTAAGAGCTGACCAAGGAAGGTATTAGTGAAATACAAAGTGGTGGCATTATTTTTTACTGTGTGACTCACTCAGAAATTAAAAGGGAAAATGAATTTCTCTTCCAAGTAAGTGATATCAGCCTCATCTTTACCAAGTGACTTTCTCCTTGCTCCTGCAGGGTGTTGTGGATCAGGGTGAACTATACTTCAAAACATTTAATTGCATACAGTGAGAAATGAAGAAAACTGAAGTGAATCCCAAGAATGTATTAAAAATCAGAACTAAAATGAAAATGATTTCATGTCAAGTGAGACAAATGCAGAGTTGATACTCCAGTGCTTCACACTTCCACTTGTCCTTGGCACTGAGAAAATGAGATTTTTAATATCTAAAAAACAGATTGCCATGAAGACTCATCCATTGTAAATTTAAGCTGCCTTTATAGTAACGTAAGCTGGGAACAAGATTGTTCATTACATCTGATTCTACAACTGTGGCCACGATTTCCATATTAATATTGAAATTTTTTTTTATTGTCTGTACCAGAAATAGGAGCAGGAGCTGGGAGTGTTTTCCCTGTGTTAGCAGATAATTTATTTAATGAATAATGCGAAAAGGGCAAAGGTTTGTGAGCTCTTACTTGCACATCGACTATAGGTTGTGGTGACACCTGCTTTTGCTGCCGGGATCAAAGCTGCTTTGGTGCCTCAATTTATGCTAAAAGGAGCCAGAGGGAAAGAGGGAGATGGAGTCATGATTTCAGAATTGTGATTTGGTGGTGGCGGAAGTTACGCTGTTTGGGGCTGAACTTTTTTGGTTAAAATTATAGGCGAGGGGTTGCTTGTTTCCCATCGGATGTGTCTTTAAATTGCAAAAACGTTTGAGCGACCTTTCCCTGTTGGGGGGGTGCAGGGAAGGTATTTCTGTGCCATTGAACTTTAGACCAACGCTGAGCCAAAGACTCTCTGGAACCCTTTTCAGCCGCAGCCGTCCTGGTCTGGCATCAGGCACGGGAAACACCTTTTCCTCTCCTTTCTGTGGAGCTGCACTTGTGGTCACAGATCCAGCAACCAAGGCAGACCTGAGGATTCCCCCCCCCGACCCCCATCACAGCTTGACCCCTGTCTGGGACAGCTTGCCATTGCATTCAGACTGTAATCGTGCTGCCTCAACCTTTAACATAGCAAAAATGGAGGATTCCTTTAATTTTCTCATGAACTCTTTCCTGTTTATTTATGCTGAAATGCTGCCATCCTCTATCTGTGCTCACAGATCTGGAGTCCCTTGGAGAAGCTC
Source organism: Scolopax mira (assembly GCA_004320125.1). Taxonomy (NCBI): domain Eukaryota; kingdom Metazoa; phylum Chordata; class Aves; order Charadriiformes; family Scolopacidae; genus Scolopax; species Scolopax mira. The sequence continues at coordinate 7,234 of BJBW01002347.1, forward strand.
CTTCTCCCTCCTCTGTTCGCATCCTGAATTTGGGCTGGATCCCAATGGCTCTTCATTTATAACATCTGAGGTCTCTACCATCTTTCTTTCCCTCTTCCATTAGTATCACTAATATCATTGTCCTGCCTTTGTCATCTCACACCTGAGTTACTGCAGCCTTCTCTTTGGCTCTTTATATCTCATCTCCTCGTGTTCCAGTTTTAATTCTGTGTCACATGATAATGGAAGATGATCTTTTCTTTCCTTTGTGGGTTTTTTAGTTTGCTTCTTCCCCACTCCGTGCCCTGGAAGCACATCTTTCTCTGAGGAATCCAGTTCTCTATCATTAGCCTCTCCGACCTTCAGAAAGTTTGTATATATTTAAGTCTTAATTTGTTCCTATTCAGAAAACAAAACGGCTCTCTGTATTAAACTCAAAATTTGGCAATAAGTCAACAGCATGATCTCATTTTTTTGGTGACTGCTTCAGGGAAAATGTTTTAAATGCAGTTAAGAGATTTAACAGAGAAGTGTCTTGGTGTAGAACTATATTTAAAAGGTTTGGGGTGGCTGATTGCGAGGGCCTTGTGTGTTTTTCTTTGCCATCCATCAGTACTTTGGTGTCACAATTCCTCTCCCGGGGCACAGTGCATGACCTGTGGTCTGATGGGTCCACTCGTCTTCTCTGTGACCTTGCTCCTGGCGACCTCCTTTCCTGGAGAGGAAGAAGGTGACTCGAGACCGAGCCAAGGGCCAGATGAATTGTTTTGGCCACGGCAGCGGCCAGCTCTTGGCACCTCCCTCCCCAAAAACACCCAGTGCTTTCCTTTGCCACAGCTGGGTGGGAGCAGTCATGGGGCAGGCTTAAAGCCTGGGAAAGCTGGTGGCCAGAAGCCACCTCTGGAAAAGCTCATTCAGCCCAGCCTTTTGCCCTGAGACTTTCTCAGATTTTTCATGAAGGAAAAAAAAAAAAATAATGAAAAAAGCCACCGTAGAGGACGGTACAGTCTGTGTGTGCCCACTGGGCTCCATCCAGAATCGCTGCAGTTCTTCCCCAAAGCCCACATCAGATGTGATAGAGCCAGGGTCAAGCTGCAGTGTCTGGACCACTCTTAATCACTGAGAAGACCCAAGATGTGTCCGTCCACAAGGCTCAGTTGCTGATATGACAGATATCTCTTTTTTTAACAGAGAAAAGTAAACCATCATTGCTTGCAGATACGATTTAGTGATGATTTTGGTCAGTGCTGGGTTGATGGTTGGGCTCTGTGATCTGATAGGTCCCTTCCAACCTGGACAATTCTATGACTCTATGATTCTATCCCCTTCAAATTCCTTTCCTGCTCTCCCCGCTTGTTTGTTATTCCAGCTCACAAATGCCTGTAGCCTGAAGTCTAAATATTCTCTCGTTCTTTCCACATCTGCCTAGAAATGATATCCTGCCTTTCTCTTCCCCCCTGGTTAATAGTTGGACTTTTAAAGCACTTTCAGTCCGTGTTAGTTTGTGGAGATAGACATCAGCAGTGATAACTAAAGAAAATTCTGTTAGGTCATTCCTTTCCAGAACATAGTACCTGTCTTCTAAGCTCTTTGCAGATGTTTGCCAAATAATCCTTTTAATAGCTTTTGTGAGTTAAAAGGGTAGGTAACTGTCATAAGGCTAAATGATCGCATAGATTAATTTACTTGTGGGCAAAAGAAATCAATTGTAATTTAAATTTTAGTCTTTGGACTGATTACACTAGCAGACATCAAACTTTTCCTTAGGAATCGGACCCTGTGCATTGAATGTATGTCTGGGACTGTATATATGGGGCTGGATTAGTTGCAGGATATCCAGAGTGGTGTGGTTGGACATACCCAATTTTTAACCTATGAGCGTGCACAAGCTCCGAATCCTCAGCTGATGGGCCTTGTTCAGATCTGTATAGTATCCATTTATAACCCCAGTTGTTTATAATTCATAGGCTGTTTGGATGTAAAAGATTATTTACCCGACTTTAAGACCATAGGTCTGTTGCAAACCAAGTCAAAGTCCCCACCGAACGTAAAGGGAAGAAAGAGGGTGAGGTTTTAACAATCCATTTAGAAAATAAAAATTGAAAGATGATATAAGAAAATCTAGTGGTTCCAGGGAGCATTTTTCTTAACTATGGTTATATTTAGTGATTGGTATACATTCCACTGCCTTTCAGCAGAGGGACAGATTGGGTGATTGAGAAGCATCCTTACGGATGCTGTAGTTGGTTTTGCCTCTCTTTGGTTGTTTTTAACAAGAAGTGATTTTGCACTACTGCCTGATGAAACTACCCTAAGGTTGTCCTCTGTAAGCTGGTTGTATAATTGTGCACCAAATAACAAGAAATTAGGATCTATTTTCCTTTCACAGGAATCTCTAATATTTTTGTGTCTTTCAATTGTGTCTTACAGAATGGTGAATAACACTGAAGGCCCTCAAGAGGCTTTATAACGCCCCATCCCCATGTAAAGTATGCTCAGAACTTTTCCAGTAGTGTAAGTACAAGCTAAAAGAAACCCACAAAATTGTAATGTTTGCTGGTTTATTTCTGTTAATTTGTGTAAAAGCAGCAGAGAAGTGGTTACAGTGATTCAGCAGTTGGCTAAATTGGAGAATTCCATGGGTTTGGTATTTGCTAGATATTCAAACTGGGGAATAGTAGCATTTAATTCCTCAGTTGGTCTGGCTGGTGAGGTATTTCTACTGCTTTTCTGGTACTGAAAGAGAATGAGTATCTCACAGTTCTTAGAAACTCAGCCTTGGTCGGAGAAAGGGTATTGTTAAGAGATCCCCATCCATCTACTGAACATGCTAGAAGGAAACCAGAGCTGTGCAGGAGAGTTTAGCACCACTTCAGACTTGGTGGAAGGGGATGAGTAAACCATTAGCCTAATATTCTACACCAAAGGCAGAAACCTTTGGAACTGGATGTGTTGATCCAAACAATCACTGCTGTATCTTGAATCCCAGTATGAATTCAAGTTGCTTGAATTTGAGCCTATGATTTCATTTTTTAAATTACTTCTGTATCTTCAATATAATTGGTATCCATTGGTTTCTTCAAAAAATAAGGAAATTAATTTGAATTTTGAAGCTTGTCAGGCTAAAAGGAGAGGCTTGACCTGTGCTGTGCTGTCATCCGTCTCCCTCCATGGCCAGTCCTGTAGCACCGTTCCCCACACCTCTTCTACAGGCACGACCAAACCCTTGTCCACAGGCAATCAGATTTTTGAGATACTTCGACCTCTTGACTTCTGATTGTACCTCCTGCTCAGACCAGGTTGGAAAGAGAAATCCTGTCTGCAGAACAGGTAGCAAGAAACTGGGCTACTGTGAACACAGTCTGATTTTCCGGGATAGATTATTTCAAGGATGGAGATGATTCACCTGGCACTTGGCCATTCCTAGTGCAAGTGGCAGTGCAGTCACAGAGGGAGTCACAGCAAGACATAACCACAACCAGGGCTTTTGTGTTGGCAACTAAACTACCAATGTATTTCAAAAAGACTTCTTGATACAACCATGAATGAGTTAACCTTCTGTTGCTGGTGGCTTAGTCCTCTATTCAGAACTAGTTGTTTTCTACTTTGTAGCCAGTCCCCTGAGCCACCTCCTCTTCTTTCTTTTAGCTGGAAATATGTTGGATTTCAGTATTAAAATCACCACTTGAGATTGTAAAGATCTAGTTCACAGCAGGAAAGGAGCCTGGAGGTAAGGCCACACTGCCCTGTGCATCTTTATTATACCCCTAATTCCGAGTTTGCAGAGTCATCTCCGAGCTCCTTGTGCTTCGCGTGGGCACGAGGACAATCTGCCAGCTTTAACTTTAAATCAGACTTTTAACATAAAATTTCCAAACTGTGGATGTTAGAGTTTTAATTTCCTGTGCTTCCGTTAGATTTCGGTCATGTTCTGGCCCTGTGCAGTTTTGGGTGGGTATCGCTTTGTTCTGCTGCTTTCTGGAACCGTAGTGGCACATTGATTTGCCCTGTTCATCAGTTGCCATCCTCCAGCAGAGCAGTAGCAGCTTTTTCGATTTATTCCAGTATCTGTGCAGTTAATACAGTCATGGAGAATGCAATATCAGTATAGGTGAATAATTTTTGACTGAGTGGAAGCTGGGGTGAATCTATTTGGAGGGGATTACAGAGTATTAAATTAGAGGAAATGGGCTGAGATGACCCATTTAGGTATAAAGTTTCCAGATTAAACCATAGATATCTTTTTAAAAGGATAAGTGGGCATCGTGGTTTCAGAAGGGGAAAGAAGAGAACAGAGTCTTTAAGGAAAAAAAAAAAAAAGTTTTAAATATTGAGTAAGAAAGATTAAAATGGAACAATCTTAAAACAAGTATGGTTAGAGAGTAGTTTGGTTACTCCCACCGTGGGGCAGCATCCTCTGGCAGAAAAGCAGAACAGGAAACTGGTTCCAGTTACCGTTTCACCTACCGAATTTTTATCCAGTTGGACAAGAATCAATACTGGGGAGGAATCTGAGGCATGGTGTGAGCCATCAAGAATCAAGACTCTTGATTTTGGTCTCACAAGAATTAGTCATTTATCTGAACCTGAGTCCTTCTGTAGCCAATGCGAATATATCTCTACTGGGTTCTCCATAATTATAATTGGAATAATTACTTGTATTCCACAGGCTCACGGCAGTATTGATTAATTAATATGTGTTGATAGGGAGATATGATCATCTCTGTTTGTGTTGCATGTTTCAAACTATATCTCAAAATACGATCTGATAGAATTTGACAGTTTCAACATCATCACTTAAAGTTTACCTGAATTATCAGGCTGGGGCTTATGAATCCAGCTGCCAGCAGTGACAGAGCTGTCTCGGGAGTGAGTAAGAGCCTGCTGAGTGGAAAGAAAATCTGTGAGTAAAGCAGATGAAAAAAGACTAGATTGAAACCGTGTCATCATGTAGGAAAAACAAGAGAAAGGAAGGAATGAGTATGTGAGTGATACCAGAGTTGGCACACGTTGAGGAACAGACACCAGAGTTACGGTGGCTTAGAGAGTCACCGCGCGGCTGAGCTGTGTTAATTGTCTGGCTTCCTTGAGATGTGACATGAAACACGTTAATTAAACTTGGGTGAAAGAAGTCTCAGCTAATTTGCTCTTTTTGTCTTCAGTGACAAGGTATCATGTAAATAGTTGGTGGCTGTAGGAATGTTTAGTTGGCATTTTAAGCTTCCTTAACTGAAATAACCTCTTGTCTCAGTCCTTAGTTTTACTTTAAGAGAAAGCAGATGAGTTAATTCATGATTCCACGTGCAGATAAACCACTTTGAACAGGACTGAAAAGAAATCTTATTGCACACATACCTCTTATACCTGCTTCTACTTTTGGCCAGATTGGCTTGATCCCATCTTTTGGGTTGGCAACAGCAATCATCAGAGCCTTCTGGAAGCTAATTCAGGTCTCTAATCAAGGCAGGAACTAGCTATGAGTTACGGGTGGGCTGGTTGGTTGATTGGTTTTCCTGCTGGCTTAGTGAACTGAACTGGTCACTAGACCAGTGAGATTTCCACCAAGTCCTGGCACTGTGCAGAAGGGCTGAAGAACAGGTTGTAGGTTGGTTCGTCCTCTCATGCATCTACAGCCTTGTGACTTGCATCTCTAGGTGTTCTCCTGCTCCAAGCAGGACACAGAAAGATGTGGAGTTGCCCTCAGAATATAGACTGGATCTTCTCTATGTTATGCAAGTGGAAATGTCCCTAGTTCAGGTCTGGACTACACAAAGTGATTCTTGTTGCTTTAAGAGCATTAATTAGGAAATGCGTTTCTCTTTGAAATGCTTTTAAATAAAATAAAGATCTAATATTGAAGCAACTGTGGCCAAAAGCTCATGGTTTTGCCATTATCATTTATATTCTTCAAGGAGTCGCTGTTATCTGTTCCTGAGTTGTCCTCCAGTATCTCAGTCTTCACTAAGACTGTGCCAGTAAAACTACACTTGCAAACTGTCTTCTAGTGCAAATAAAAATAATTGCTTTGTAATTAAGCACAAAATTTAGCAGCAGATAAGTTTCAGTGATTAGCTGGGCTTGGGTTTTAGTTTTCTGAGCTAACAAGTTCCTCTTTGAAGGAGGCGTGTTGATGGTTACTGCTGGTGATGGATCCTGAGGGAGAACAAAGGTGCCTGAAATACTTGAGAATGTCTCTTTTTCTTTACACGTGGAAGAGGGAGGTGGTGGAAATCCTAGTGATGGCATTTCTTTAAACTTGTCCTACACCTTGTCATATCTGGTGCTATAGATGGACCCTGTAGGATGGCTCTATGTGTGGTGAGAAAACGCTCAAGAGTTTGGCCAGGCGCTTGGTCTGCCTTCTGCAGAATACCTGGGTGACTTCAAACAACTTGTTTTGACTTGTCTGAAGGCCAGTCCCCTTCTGTGAACACTGAGTCTCAAAAATTAGGGTACTTTTACTTTCCTGCCTCCCAGGGATATTCTGTAGAAAGATGTGTTTCAAGTATCTCGATACACCAGCTAGCAGAATTCATAGAATCATAGAGTGGTTTGGGTTGGAAGGGACCTTAAAGATCATCCAGTTCCAACCTGACTTGTGAAAAGATGGTCTTGGCAAAGGCTTCACGGTCTTCTGTCATGATCAGACCCACTGTGGACCAACTGGCAAGAGGAAGCTCCACCTCAACCTTTACATGCAAAGTTTGGTCTCGAGCTCCTGCATCCAGGAGTTCCTCCTTTGCTTTTGGCCCTGGTTCAGCCTTCAGCTGCCACTACAGCTTTCCTCTCTGTTAGTTAGTCCTTCTGGTCCCTTGTTCTGCCCTTGAATCCAGCCTCAGGGTTTGAATTCCTGCCTCGCTGCTGCAGAACTGCAACAATAGTAGGAAAGCCAGATTTTAGGGGTAGGGAAGGTTAGGGTTAGACTGATAGATAAGGTGGCAGCGTGAATCAGCCTGTGCCTTGAGTAGAATTCAGAAGTCTCTGGCTCCCAGCCCCGTGCTTAGTCAGAGGTCAGTCCCTTTGTAAGACTTGGATTATGACAACCATTGGCATTTATATTATATTTTTGCCTTGTGAGATCGATCTCAAGTTCTCTCTCTCTTTCCCAGAGATGTAAAGCGGATACTATAAAGCAGAGTAAGTTACTCACCCCAGTGGAATCAGTGGCAAAACTGCTAGGATTTGCTTACTGGGAGTAGAGATATTTTATCAGCAGTGAAGAATTTCAGAGACTGAGTGGAAGAACAGCTTATGTAGAACAAGTCAATCTGGGTTTGGGGCTCTTTAACTAGCTGAGAAACTTGAAGCCTCCTGAAGAAATGATGTGTTGATATTCTGCTCTCAGCTTGCCTTCCGTAATTTGTGTAGCGGTGAGTATTTGATTACGTTGGATTTATTTGCAGGAGTTTCAGGCTGCTCTTATTAACTGTCACCATTTTGATGGAAGGCGTACGGCGGTGTTCTGCATTCCTAAGGCAGCGTTTTGCATCCCTAAACAGAACGAGTGACGTGGAACCTGGAGAGATCAGCTCCTGGGCTGATTTTCACTCCTTGCCGCAGCGCGAGGCTTTCGTTTCCCCGGGATGAGAGCAGTCATTACAAGCATTACATTTTGTTTGTGAATCAGGATGAATGGGAGTAGAGTCCTCTTTGAAAATCAGAACCAAGAGATGCAACTGCAGGAGATAATTATGCTAACGCATGGGTAAGGATGGCTCTGTGTTCGTTGACATGATGAGCACTTGAGGCCTGATTTTTTTTTTTTTTTTTTTATTTTTCCTCTCTTGAAAACTGGTACAACTCCACCGAAAATACTGGAGTTGCTTCTGATGAGCATAAGTGTCGGCTCAGATGAGTCAGATCCTTAATCCTCTCTTGCGCCCCAGAATTCATAGCATCAACTACTGTTTTGAAGGCAGCTTTGCTTAATATGGTGCAAAGCTTTGGATGTTTCTGCAATATTGAAATTGGCTGTGAATTAAAGGAGATGCACTTGCTCAGTAAGAACAGAAAAGGCCAAAACTTGAATTTCAGAAGACTGGATAGTGGTATGCCCTAAATGCCCCAGTTTTATTTCAGCAGTGGCTTAGAGCTGCAATTGCTGGGTCACAGCCTTTGCCTCTGAACGAGTGTGCATGGTGTGCACTGTTTGCTTTGTGGTATGTGTCGACCACTCTGTCGACCTGTGGATCACCTGTAGCTCAGAATGAAAGTCCCTCTCGAGCTTCTTGCAGGAACCAGCTGCGTCTGTTGGGGTGGGTCACAGTGAGGTGAGATGTAGAAAAGGAAGGAGAATTGAATGAAACTTGTCTTGGGCCCTCAGATTGCATAAAAATGAATGGAGAGAGAAACAAGCTTGCATAATATAAAGTGTGGTTTAAAAATTAACAGATGGGGCAGCTGGAAGTGGAGTTTCTTTGTAGTCACTGGTTCTGATAGAAAGCATCCGGAGCCGTAGTTCACATGAATTAGGTTGTTGAGTATCAGGCCGCTTGATAAGCAAATGATATTGCCCTTGGAAATAGCAATGCCATCTTTAATATCCATTTTTGTTCTCTGTCTAGATCAGAGGCCTCGTGCAGAAGGGAAATATGGCAGCCCCATGATACAAACCAGGAGTCTTACAGCATTGCATGGGCTGGGGACCAGGCAAAGCCAGCACAGCTCCTTCTCTGCTATAGGTTTTTAACAGCTGGAGGGCATCCATCTCCACGGTTGTTCAAATGATAGTTCTCATAGTACTATATGCACATAAAGACAGGAAAAAAACTGGGCAGGCTAAGGAGTTCAAGCGAGAAAGACTGTGATAATTAAAGCACTTGTTTAGTTAACTAATTGTAGAAAGTAATGGTTTTTTGTTAAAGGGCAAGATTGTGTTCGGTGACACCAAGAAGGAGCACGTTGTGTTGCAGAAAATGATGGGGCTGTAACAGATAAGATTCCAAACTGTGGAGATGCTGTTATGAGGGTGGCACGGTGCTGTCAGGGTCCTGCCCTGGGGACCAGCAGTATGTGCCCCGTGTCACAGGAGGGTAGCACTTGGCATCTCTCCCCATCCTCTTTGCCACAGTTGATGTGACTTTTATCAGAATCATTCTTAAACCAATTACCAGACCTAGGATCCTGTTCTGAACACTTTGGCTCTAGCCCACTTCCATATTATGCAGATTATATCAAATATAGGTCTTATATATAAAAAAAAATGCAACTGGTTTTGGAAGTCTTGGGCCTTGTAAAGCTTATTAGATAAGGCAGTGAATTTTAATGGAAATTTGGAGAAGGATCTCTGCAGAATAGGATCTCTTCAGTGATGCTAGAGTACTTCTGCTGAGTAGAAGAGTGGAAAAAATGATTTCTTGGGATCATTAAAGAGTCCAGAGCCATTTTCTCAAGTGTTGAGGTGTTAAGGCTGGTGTCTGGCCTTATTCCCAAATGGGTAATTGAATTGCTTTGAACTTCTGCAAGTTCAATTGGACATGGACTTAGCTCATAGCTGGTTTTATGGGATTATTCTGCTGTGTTCCATCACTTAGAAAGTTAGTGCTGGGTAAATGATTCTTGTATCTGTGTGGGCACAGGCTATGACAGTAGATGAGGAAACCTTGCTGTGTTTTTCCTTAGTGTTCTCCATGAGATACAGGACGATAAGGGAAGGGGACACCTCTCTATTTGGCCATGTATGGCCATTCTCCACTCAAGATCAGTATTTTCAAAGTGGGGAGGCTTTCAAAGGGTGAAATTTATATTAAAAAAAATGATGCTAAATAAGTCTTGGTGGTTTGATAAGGAAAAGCAATGGTATTGAGAGAAATTGTGCCTCTAAAACAGCCTTCACTCCAGAAGGTGGTGTTACAGGTGCAGAGTGATGCTGCATCTGGCTGGTTGAGAACTGCTGGATATTTTATATCTGTGCATTTGGGAGTGCAAACAGTTCTTTTTTTATTTAGCTTCTTATAGTTCTCTTTTCAATCTGATATTCGGGTACCTCAGGTTCCTTTTGGATGAGCCACGAAAGATAAGCATGAAGTTTTAATGCTTTATAGATACCAAGGGGCCGTAAGTGGAATTGGGCTGTTTCACGTGGGGTGTGACTGCCAACTTAATGTAAGAAATGTAAATAAGTTTGATATTTTCAGCTTCCTTTTTTTTTCTGTCAGGATTGAATAAATAACCAAAACTTGATTCATTTTAAGGACAAGATTCGGTAGTTAGAAAAATCGGTCAATTTTAGTTTTGAGCTTAATTAGTACTTTGCAGAGGTCTTGCTTTCAAAATCAGGGGGAGAAAAACGCATGGCAATTCCCTTGGTTGCTGTTTTTTTTCCTGAATATCTCCCCAAAGAAATTTGACTGGTGAGAGTTTTGCTAACTGATCAGAAGATAAGGCATGTGATTAGAAGCCAAAAAATGCTAGCATTGAGGATTTTTTTGCTACACCGGCGGCAAAGTTTGCCCAAGTTTGACTACGGCTACAACAAAGCAGTTGGTCCTTACTCTTTGTTCTCAGGAAAAGTATTTTCTGTCTTTATTTTCTCCTGCACCCCCCTGGTCTCATTCTGCTTGGCACTATCTTATTTTACTTCTTCTTACTCGTGCAGTTGATTGTATTTCATGAGCAAAAAGAGGGGGAAAGCAAATGGAATTAGAGCTAGCCAGAGGAGTTCAGGAGGATAAGAGGCTCTTACAGCAATGTGGGGGGAATGAAGTAGTGGAGAATGTCCATTAATTAATGAGGTGAATGAAATTATGATGAATCTAAAATGGCTGATTTCCTTAACTGCTTTGTAAATTGAACTTTAAACAGCGTAAGTTTATTAAAATATTTTTAAAAAGGGAAAGTAACTGAAGCCCTGCTAGAATAACAGTTCTAAATAATGTTACTGTAGTTATTCATTAAAAAGCAGCAAATACTTGGCAATGTTGGAACATGTCCAATAATACCACGTTTTGCAATATTTGTCTTGGGTTTTTAATGGAAAATTCCTGGGTCCTGCCGTTGTTTTCAATACATAAAACTCAAGTCAGAAGCATTGTTTCTAGATCTCATGGTTGTGTAGAAAAGCACATGAAAATGTGAATAGGAGTTCAAAATTGAGAAGACCAATAAGAAGTATGTCAGATGCAGTATGTGCTGTGGCTGTAAGTATAAGCAAGGCAGTTTTTACATCTGTATATGACATTGGTGAGAGCGGCAGTGAGATACCGTATCTGATTTTGGTGCTCTTATCTTTTTAAGCCTTGAAAAATTATGCAGAAGTTGTCTGAAAGGGTTGGAGGGCTAGAAGGATGTTTGCATGGATGGACAGATCATTGATTTTGGGTTGGTTTGTTTTTTTGGTTTTTTTTGTTTTCAAATTGCCAACATTTTCCCAGCAATTGTGTTAAACTTAATATAATTCATTTCATGTAGCAGTAGGTTTGCTTCTCTTAGAATACTTTCTGCAAGTCTTTTAGAAGCAGACCACAGATTAACTCTTCTAACAGCTAACAGATTAACTTCTTATGCCATAGAAGACGAGTTGGAAGTCATGAAATATTTTATTTTTAAGGCAGAGGATGGCCTTGTCCAGCAGCCCTCGCATCCCTGTGCAACTGGAATTATGACATATGCAGGGTCCCCACTGCATCAGAGGGGGACAAATTGGAGACCGGGTCCCTGTTCCACATACAGCCACGTAGGACAGAAGGTCAACCATTTCTTTTGCATCTGAGAACACTGCAGTTCATTATGTGTAATTCACTAGTAATTCACTAAAGGATACTTAGGATTCACTACAGGGTTATGCGTAATTCACTAAAGGATATTAATTTGGCCTGAGAGCCCAGATCCAGAAGCTGAGCCCTGACATGTTAGACAAATTAGGGATCACACCCGAATTTTAAAAGGAATGACTGGCTGCAACAACAAACTGCTGCAGGAATTGGTAAATTCTGGGTTGCTTGGTATTTTTGAAGCCATATGGAAAGTCATACTTCTGTCAGATGCGAGTTTTTTGGTTCTTGTGGCTAGAAGGACAAAAGTTTGGGGTTTCTAGGTCTGTGACAAAATGGAAATTGAACTAGATAATCTAGTATGTGTTGGTATTAAACGTCAGAGTCACTAAGGTAGGAGTTTTGAGTAGAGGTAGCTCTAGGTGGAGGTTCTTGTTCGTTAGATTCTCCAGTTTGACAAAGTACTTGACCACCTGAAGCTTGGTGTTGAGAGGGAAATAATTCAGGAAACGGTGATGTTAGAAATCCAGGTAAGAAATGGTAAAAATGGGTTCATTTCTAAGGCAAGGCGAACTGGCTTGTTGAGTGAAAACCATCTCAACGCAAGATGTTTAAGACGAGGTCTTCTAATTGAAACCCCCCTACTTGAAGCTGGTATGGGGGGGCTTTCAGGCTGTACAGGAGTTTGTAATGCGAGTCAGTAAATCAGAGTGACACTTCTTTTCTCACAAAGCTCAGAGAAAAGGATTGAGCAGCCCTTCCTCCCTCAACGCGGAGGCCAAACCTAGAACACGCTGTCCCTTTCCAAACCCTCCTTATCAAGCTCTGAACGTCTCAGTCTGAGATGCTACTTCCAAATTTTAGTTGTTACAATTCCAGTCAGTCACTAGTCTGCTGCTGCGTTGGCTGCTGTGCCCTCCTTTCAGTAGAATAATCTGGGTGCTTGTCTTTTAAAATTTAAAATGGCTTGTACGTTTTCAGTAATCAATTGTCCAAAGGACAGCACATTCCTGTTGGATTCGAGCACTTATATGGATGTAGTCAGTCTGTCTTCTCACAGAGTCATTTTCTTGGATGGGAGTCATCCCCTTGCATTGTCCTCCTGCTTCTCCCACACACACACCTTTGAAACAATGAAAAGGGACCAATATCTGCTTGATGAGGGCAAAGATAGGAGCTTATTCTCACTTCTGTATTTTCCAGGCATGAAAATGCCTTTTTCTTGGATTCATGTGTCCTGGCTTTGTAGCACTGAGTGTAACTACACTCTTGCTACAGCTTTACTAAACAAGCCAGTTCTTGGTGCTGCTCTTCAGCTCCAAGGCCACTTGACTACATCCGTACAACCAGGCACTCTTAGCCTTGAGTTCCATGCAAAATTTTGAAAAAATTCTGTCAATCAGTCAGGAGTGCACTGGTTGACCCAAAACTGTGTCAAAGCCAGTTAAGGTGATTTAATAATGCTGCAGAGAGCTGTGTGTAAGTGCAATGGTGCCTCTTCCTGGGCACTATTTAACTTACTAGTATTGATGTGGCTGTACCCTCAAGCAAGGATAGACCTGTTCCCATTGCCTGGTCAGGTCTGTGCAGTGAGATGTTAGGTGGGAGTGTCAACCTCTTTGAAGGTAGGATGGCTTTACAGAGGGGTCTGGACAGGCTGGATGGATGGGCCGAGGCCAATGGTTCAACACGGGTCATGGGTCCTGCACTTGTTTCACACCAACCCCATGAATGCTACAGGCCTAGGGAAGAGTGGTTGGAGCTGCCCAGGGGAAAAGGGCCTGGGGATATTGGTTGATTGTTGGCTGAACATGAGCCAGCAGTGTGCCCAGGTGGGCAAAAAGGCCAACAGCGTCTTGGCCTGTATCAACCATAGTGTGGCCAGCAGGACCAGGAAGTGATGGTCCCCCTGTACTGGGCGCTGGTGAGGCCCCACCTTGAGTGCTGGGCCCAGTTTTGGGCTCCTCATGACAGGAAAGGCATTGAGGGGCTGGAGCATGTCCAGAGAAGGACAATGGAGCTGGTGAGGGATCTGGAGAACAAGTCTTGTGAAGAGTGGCTGAGGGAGCTGGGGGTGTTCAGTCTGGAGAAAAGGAGGCTGAGGGGAGATCTCCTCGCTCTCTACAACTCCCTGAAAGGAGGGTGTAGCGGGGGCGGGGGGGGGGGCAGTCTCTTCTCCCAAGGAACAGGTGAGGAGATGAGAGGAAACGGCCTCAAGTTGTGCCAGGGGAGGTTTAGGGTGGATGTTGGGAACAATATTTTGCACTGCAAGGGTTATTAAGCCTTGGCAGAGGCTGCCCAGGGCAGTGGTGGAGTCTCCATCCCTGGAGGGATTTCAAAGCTGGGCAGACGTGGTGCTGAGGTTTTGTCAATGGTGGTGGGTTTTGTCAATGTTGGGTTGTTGGTTGGACTCCATGATGTGAAAGGTCTCTTCCAACCCAGACAATTCTATGATTCTGTGTTACTGCCCTGAAGAGATCCCTTGCTACACCCCCAAAACTGATGGGCTTGATTTACTTTACTGTGATTCAAGTATCTGAAAAAAGACTAAACACAGCGGCTGAAAAAGTTCTGTCACTCTGTGACCTGTGTTGGGGACTTCTCTGTGCCAGTGCAGAAATGGAAACGAGGAGTGATCTTCAAAATCTGTGGAGAGAAATAGGCAGCCCTCTCCCTGGAAGGTCTAGCATAATTGTGACAGTTGTCATCCCTCTCCTGCTTTTCATAGGGACCTTGGAATTCTTACTTGACTTTCCCGAGGCTGCTGTTTGTCTGCTCTCGCTTGTAAGGATTGTACATTAGCTCTGTCATGTCTCCTGGAGTTTGAGTGATCTCTTCACCCTGCTCTCCTGCAGGAATTGTAATAAACCCTTGACTCGTAAGAACATTGACAAGAAGGATGGAAAATTCTTTGATCTCTTTGCCAAATTCTGTCTGCCCTCCATCTGCCAGCCCTTCTTCTCAAGATCTTGGGTTCTGAAGGAGGTGATCTTGTCATTTGAATGCCATTTGGATCTGTAGTGAGGAGACTTAGGAAGGAAAAGAGATTAAGGAAGCATATTGTGATATTTTAGTTTGGTTTTTTTTTTCAGTTCCATTTCTGGTCTTTGCAGCAAAAACATAGGATGCTCATTGTTCTGGTACCTTGGTGAGTTTAGGAGTTAAAAATGCTTTTGATGAGCTACCATGATGATTGAGTTTATAGGAGAAGCCTGCCTTTGGAGGGAAAAAGACTGTAGACTTATTTTTTTAAAAGAAAGCTCAGTAGTAATTGGATGTGCTGCACTTTTCCTTGTTAGGGCAGGAGATCTGTGACAAGATTCCAGGTTCAAAAGTTACTAACTTCAGAAATGGGACTTCAGTCAAATCAACTTTGGTCCCACAGGCCACTAGAATTTCCGCTACGTGTGTTTTTATCTTCTTTTTTTAAGGGAGAAACAAAAAGTTAGGGCAGCTTGAACTCTTCAAACTTAAGATTCAAAAGAGTTGCGGTTCATAAATCTCATGTTTTAAGTGGTTAAAACTTCTCCATAAAAACTCAACCTCTGGTCTCAACCTAACTGTTTCGGAATATGACATTTCTGCCTGGTGGATACCTAGCAATGGGCAAGATTTTTATTGAAATCAGGTTGCAGCCTTAATTACTGAGCAACCATTCTCTCTCTCTGGAGCAGTGGTTTATCAAAAGCAGGAGGGTAGTCACTGCAGGGTTATTGAGTAAGGTGTAGGGAATGCTAGTAGAAGAGAGAAATGCTATTTAATCACTTCAAAGAAAATAAATCTTCTCCACTTGTCTTCATGAGAGGTTGCTGCTGGGCTTGTTTGGAGGTGGACTGTTGGGCTGCCATCTCTGTCATGTGTGACTTAGAGTTGGACCAAAATTGATCTTTCCTGGGTGTAAGGTACTTTCCACGTACCACAGAGAACTATGGAACTGAAGTATTTGTTTTTTACATTTTTACCTTGTTTTTAGTCTGCTGGAAACCATGTCTCACTACACAGACGAACCAAGATTTACCATAGAGCAGATAGACCTGCTTCAGCGCCTGAGACGTACCGGAATGACCAGACATGAAATCCTCCACGCGCTGGAAACCTTGGATCGTCTTGATCAAGAGCATAGTGACAAATTTGGAAGAAGGTCTAGCTACGGAGGTGGTTCCTACAGCAACAGTACCAACAATGTCCCAGCATCTTCCTCTACAGCCACAGCTTCAACACAGACCCAGCATTCTGGGATGTCCCCATCCCCGAGCAACAGTTACGACACCTCCCCACAGCCTTGCACTACTAATCAGAACGGGAGGGAGAGTAACGAGAGGTTGTCTGCGTTCAACGGGAAGATGTCACCTACCCGCTACCCACTTGCAAACAGCTTGGCTCAAAGGTCCTACAGTTTTGAAGCTTCTGAAGAGGACTTGGACATTGATGACAAAGTGGAGGAACTGATGAGGTTAGTAGAAGTCTTTGTAAAAAGTTTGGAAAGTCAGAGTGAGAAGTCCCTCAGAAGAAATCTGCAGGTTGGAGGCCTGCTCTAGCAATGCTAGGTCTTCCCAAGAAGTGGGTGGTGTGTTGGAAAGCTATTTCCCTTCTAGTGCCCTAATGGTCACCATCCTAGTACCTCTCACCTGCCCCTTAGGCTTCTGTAGATGCCCTATGGCCTTGTGTGGGTATCCCATGGGCTGCTTTGCTGTTGAAATATTTTTTCCCATGCTCTACCAAAAATTGAGATCCATGTCTGCATTAAATTTCCACCCTACCCTTACTCAGAGTTCCCAGTGTCAATTCACATGACTGCTTCTCCTCTGCTTCCCACCAGTTGTGTTCCCTTCCATACATAGAGGGAGTAGGGAATCTGCTTGGTTAATGCTTTCCAGTGGTATCTGCAGAGCACGTATATTATCAGTGTATAGTCTGTGGCAGGGGGTGACTCTGGGATTCACACAGATTGGCACAGGAAAATACAAATAATATAGAAGAAGCAGAAAAACTTCAGTGAGAGCCAGTTGGGTGGTTGGTTGGTTGGTTTTTCTTTTTATTCCCAGGCTGACCTTCCTTTACTTTTAGCTGCTTCCTTTTCAGCAGGATGGCAAAGATTAAAGGAGGGGATTATACTGCTGAGGATGAAGGTCAGAGTCAGTGTGCTCGATAGCAAAAAGAAATAAAAAGAAAGGCCAAATGTCTCAAAACATTTTGGTCTTTTTTTTTTTTTCCCTAAAAAGTACCTATGAGAGAACTAGAGGGCCCATAAGCTCCAGGATGAAAATCTCTGTGAAGGGGTTTGGTGATTTAGGGTAAAGGTGTGGCTTTTAGGGGAGAGGATTAGAAATAAGCAGTAAGAAAAGCCAATCAGCCTCATTTTCTGGTGGGTGGAAGGTAAGGGAATGGTGCAGGGAGGTGGTGGGTATGGCAGGAGGCAGGAGTGCCCCTTGCCAAAGTTTAATCACTCCTTTGAGTTTGGGGTTCCTGGGCAATAAGTCGTATTTAAATTAAAGCTACTTTTATTTGCAGGCATGTGGAGGATGAGTGTTGGGTACAGAAATAAAAATGAACCCACAACAAAGCATTTATTTTGCATTTACATTTCCAGGCTTAAATCTGCCTTGAATGCTGCTGGGGCAGGAGGGGAGAAGGGGATGGGAAATTACCAAGTAATAAAGCCTAATAAAGCCTGCTTTTAATTGTCTGCCCTTCTTGGGAAGGGAGAGAGGAAGGGAAGGGAGAAGTATGTGTTTATTGCAATGGAAATGAGCTGTTTATCACAGTCCCTGTGCAACTTCCAAATTATTTACTTCTTAGCACAGTTTTGGTCCCTTCTGAACTATCTTTGCACACCTTGAAAAAAATCATACAAAGGCTGTAAATAACTGGTTCATTGGGTGCAGGCTGTGCACTAAAGAAGTATGGCTTACTTAAATGGGACAGAGATTGCAAAATCTTTTCTCCTTTGGGTCTTTTCCTTGAGAGGTGGGAGGAGGTTTGGGTATGTATATTCATTTGGGTAGCTAACCATGCAGACCCTGCCAGCCTTACTTTTTTTTTTGTGTGTGCCTCATTTTTATGACTGAGGGTTTTTATGCTGGTAGGAGAGATTTATTCATCCCCGTGTAATGAAACTTTGTACATTCCATATGGCAGTGCTGCACCTAATATGAATTATATAGGACATGACTCATCCGTTCTGCTGCGAGGGTGCTTTGATCAGACGTGACACTTGGTAAAAGAAGTGTCCACTGGTGAGGCACTTGGACAATTCTAACGCCTGCCTTCCCCGCTCCCCCTCCCCTTAATAAAGGAAATAGAGCCAGTTTGCATCTTCAAAGTACACTTTGGTCTGTCCTTCTTTTTGTTTGTTCTTTTGTGGCTTTTTTTGTTGTTTTGTTTTGGTAGGAGGGACAGCAGTGTGATCAAGGAGGAGATCAAAGCCTTCCTAGCCAATCGGAGAATTTCCCAAGCAGTTGTTGCACAGGTAACAGGTAAGAGCTCGGGGAGCCCTTTCTTCATTTTGGGGGAGACTGTGTCGAGCTGCCATCCGTGCTTGGTGCAGATTTTGGAATATTGCTTGCCTTTCTGCATTGCAGTGCAGATCTGTCAGCTTAGTCATGGTAATGTATGCCTTTGATTTAAGACCCATTGTCCCGCACATCATGGAACTTCCCCAGTGAATCACTTTTTCTTTCTTTTTCCTTTTTTATATTTTTTTTTTTCTTTTTGTGGCTTGTGCTGGCAGATTTTTTTATTTTACAGCATTATAATAAGATCCAAGTTCTTATCTTAAAATGAAAACTATTTCCCTTAATTCTTAAATTGTTTGTTGAGTGCGGCAAATAGATGCATATCTGCATCTCTGTGTATGGAGAGAGAGATTGTATGTCATATGTATTTCTACTATAAAATGTGTATGAAAAGCCAGGAGACACAGCTTTAACTAGTATCACTACATCCAGGAGTCAGATTATCATAGTTTGAAGTTTTTCAATCGCTTGCCTTTGAGTCACAGTTAATGAAAGGTGTGAGGTTGAGGGGGTGACCATGTTAGCTCAGATTTGACCTGGAAGGAGCAGTAGTTCTCCTTTTGCCCTCTGCCCTGTCCCTTCTCTCTTCCACGTTCAGGACAAGCACACAGACTGCAGTGATATCATTTCTTCCTTGGGTGTGTTTCCAGAGCTTTACACAAAGAGTAACGAGCTCTTACTGCTTCTCCATGGGGAGGGGGGCTCTTAGTTCTCCTTTCCAGGCTCACGGTGCTTGTCTGGAACAGCAGATTTAGATTGAAGACTTGATGATAAAATTCAGATAGCTCATGTCATACCCATAACATTTACTCGTTTGCAAATGCAAGCTTGAATAAAGATCTTGAAATAGATTGTTTTTAAGGTTCCTTGCAGCCTAGGAATGCCAAACCAGCAGGAGGGAAAGTTGTTCTTTTATGATATTTCTAGTATTTGAAATGTCACAAGAACCCATCTGCCTGGGAGCTCTGGGTTTGCAGGCACGCAGCACTTGAGGTGGGTGGGCAGAAATGGGTATTTGAACCATGGAGCCAGGGATTCCTTCCACGGCTCCAACTCTTCTCTGTGATCTTGGGCAAAACTTCTCTAGTTTCAGTTTCATCTGTAAAACCATGAGATTAACACTTTGTATAACCCTAGGAATGTAATTAGCTTTATCAGATGTTAACACGAGTACTTCAAAAATTAAATACTGAGTCTGGTTGCTTAAATTATACCTGAACTCTGAAGTTGAGATAAGTAGTGGATCATCCCTTACATTTGCACAGTCCTTGTCTGGATGTGGCCCTGTAATAACCCAGCTCTGAATTAACCTCTATGTAACATCCTTCACGTCTACCAGCAAGTCAAACTAACTTCCCCTTCAAGAGAAGAGGAGAAAGTTGCAGAAAAAGAGTCTTTCCAAAACAAACCAGCATTACTTTCTTTTTGATCAGTGGGACTTCTGCATGCAGGGCTGTTAAATCAGAATCACCACACCAAGGCTGAGGAAGAGTCTGTATCAGTACAAGGAACTGATTTAATTATTTTTTATTAATTTTTAATTTTTATTTATTATTTAATTATAATTTAATTATAATCATCCAGGTGTCTCGGTGCATGTCCTGACACTCCAGCAGGCAGAACTGGAGCAAACCCAAGAGCAGTCTCATTGACCAGTCTCCAGATCCCACTCAACCCTGCTGTGTAACGTGCTGGGAATCCAGAATCACACACACAGAGCGAGCAGAGAAAATACTTGATATCTCTTTTCTAACCTGTCAGTGGGGCCGAGCAGAGACTGAACTAATGACACTGTGATAATACCTTGTTTTCAAGGCAAATCGATGGGGAAACCAGGTAGGATCTAAAGGTTAAACGGCTGTGTCCTTTTGCACCTGACCCAGTAGTGTCTCCGTGGACCTTTCCAAGAAGAAAAGAAAGTGCTATTTTGCACGTGAGGCTGTTTCTCAAGCAGAGAGAGCTGCAAAGCTCGTGCTGCACCGTGTCACACCAGCCTTTTCCTCCTGTCACCCTTGGCAGCTCAGCTGTCTCGTCCTCCATCCACGGGAGCCCCTTTGTTTTAAATACAACCCATAGCCTCCTGCACGCAGATGCTAGTGCCACTATTTGAAGGGAATAGTAAATCTCAAAGAGATGTTCGAGGACCAGATTAAAGAGTGTGTGGTCAGCACTACTGGGGAGAAACATCGGGTTCCTCTCAAAAGCACAGTGTGGTGAAGGGTGACTGAAAATAGCTTGGGACAGAGATCCGGAGCAGAAAGTGTGTGTCCCAGGGCTCTCACTCCTGGTGTTGGCTTAGGCCCTGCTGAGTGGTAGTTGACTTGTGTATTCTTCAGATGTATCCAGCATCCCTTCCCATCCAGCTGTGAAACAGGCTCCCAGGGAAGGCCCGGAAACCACTTTGGGTTCCTTAAAAGAGCCATTTGTATAGATGGATGTAATGCTTTGCAGAATATATCATCCTGAATGGTTTCATCTCAGTATTTACAGACTTGGTCTTATGGGTGAAGCTGTTCTGTAAATAATTCAGTAAACAAGAGAAAAAAATAGATAAATAAAACCCAGAGAGTGGTCAGTAGCACAGGAGGGAAATGATGCCTTTTCAGAGTCCTGTTCTCAGGGTCCTCTTTATTAAATTGCACGTGGAGGTGGAACCCTCTCCTGGCCTACAGAGTGGCTGTGAAAGAGTGTGAAAAGGGGGCCATTCTGCAAGAAAAGACCAGTAACCCAGAGAGGCTGCTGTGCTCACAGCCTCCACCCCCGTTGGTGGTGATACAGACATAACAAACTGTTTCTGGAGGCTGCAGTGCAGATGTTGGGCATATTTGACTTGCCCATGCTTTGGCTACCACCCTGCATCAGCTGGAAGTCATTTGTTTAGCCCTTGGAATAAATGCAGAACAGCATGGCCTCAACTTTTAACACTCATCTCTTCTGTCCCAGGAGGAAAGGCAAGAAAGATGTGAGAAATTCATGGGTGGTTCTGTTCAGAAGGAGAGATGTTTGGCTTGGCTTCCCATGCTGTCAGCTTTCTCTTTTCTGTCTCTACCACATTCTTTACTGCTACAAAAAATTGTGTGTGTAATGGGCGGGTGGAATGGAGTATCTGAACAGGGATATTAGACCTTTTAGCTTGGAACCTAAAGCTTTGCTTCCTTTTCATAGATACGGCTGGGTTTGAAGTTGACCAAATTGGATGTACAAGTGATGAACTTCAGCTAAACCAGTGTATTTGTATGTCTTCAAATTGCAGGTCTTGGATTAGCTCATCAGAGAATGTATTGTTTCCCTGATGCTTATGACCATCTCTGTCCCCATTCTGTATCTTTTCCAGTTCTGTCCCTGGTGGAGGAACCTCCACTGCAACTTCTTCTTCAAACTTCCATTTTATGTTATTCTGCTAATTCTTGGAGCTATTTAGGATTTCATTCAAAAATTTCATTCTCCTTTTTCTCATCTTGGTTCTAATATGGCAATGCAATAATAGAATACATGTTCCTACATCAGCCACAGTCCTCCAAAGCACACGGGGCAGCCCTGCATTTACAAAATGCAACAGTAAATGGCTTTTTCTTTTGTTTTTCCTGTGCTGCAGCACAAGGGGATGGGCAGTGATGGGGAGGGAGGATACACGAGAGGGGGACACGGAGCTGAAGGTTAAAATCAGCTGTTGTGCTACAACAATCTTTTAGGCTCTCTCGATCATTATAAAATTACCAGAAACTTTAGAAGTCTTTTAGATAATGAATCTGACAGGGAAAATTAAACCTGGAAGACATTCTACAGGGCTGCCTGGTGTATTGAGAGAAGAGGGCAGACTGGAAAATAGTAACGGAGGAGTCAATGGTGACTGGAAAATAAAGGAATGATTGATAAGAAGCAAAACCCCAGCATAACACTTCTTAGTTATGGTCCTAAATACAGGAGCTGCTTTTTATAGAAACTTTTTTAATGGTGTCTGTAATAAGATAAACAAGAAGCACTTGGGTTGGGCTCTGTATAAATAATCTCCTACTGATAAGAAAAATGACAGTATAAACAGGAGCTAATAATAGTTCCTGCTGAATTTCCTATCTTGTTATTTGAAGCTCCTTTTACCGTAGCTGCAGCTTACTCGGGGGTAGGTATTTAGCCCTACATGTGGCAGGTGAGATGCCAAATTTTTATCAACAATAATTTGAAGTCGTGTGCTGCAATTTCCCTTAATTACCACCAGAATTGTGTCTGTGGATACCAAGGCAATTATGATCAGAACGCAAAGGGTAGAGAGACAAATGTAAAGTTATTAAGAGGTGCTGCCTCTCAGCTGCCAAATCTAGATGGAGGGAAAGGGAAAAGTTTCCAAAAACCAATGTCTTTTTGTGGTGTAAGACTGTAAATGGGAGAGGGGGGAGTATGCAGAGAGGAGCCCTTTGCAGCCACACTAAATGCTTTGATGGATGATGCCTCTGAGAGGTTGGAACTATTACCTTTTCCATTTTTTACACATAGGGAGTGAAGGAATAAAAAAAAACAAAACAAAACCAACTTATATTCCTGAGGTCAGAGTGGAAGAGGCAGAGTCACAATCTGCTGTGGCAGAGCAGGAATTTGAGTTCAGATTTCTCAGTTCTTAGGCTAATACCATAAATACTAAACTACCATCAAAAAAATAATGCAGAGGCCTTTTTTTTTAAAAAAGCCACAATACCAAACATTAAAAATAGAGCTTTTCAGTGTGCAGTTCTGATGCCCTTCCCAGTTATTCTGCTTGTATCGTTCAGGCCTGTCCCTGACTTAATTGATGGGAGATCTCCAGGCCTGAGCAGCATCTGGCACGGTGGAGGGCAGCCTTGAACCCCGGCCCTACCCTAAATAAAGCCCCTCAAGGTTTGGAGCCCACGCACAGGGATGCTGAGCAAATGCAAATACAAAGTGAAACTTCACTAGGTCCGTTGTGAGGAGAATTTAGAAAATTGCTGAATTACGGATCAGCTGCAGCGGCAAGAAACTGCATTTTGAAAAACATTTTTTTCCTTCCTTTTTTTTTTTTTTTTTGAATACTCATGACAACACGGGGAAAGATTTGTTTTTCTATGATTTTGATCTTTGCGGGTTTTCTGTAAACAAGCTTTGCTAATCTCCTAAATTGATAGGTGTCCTTTGCGAGCACGTGTGATGGGAATCTAGGACTTTGCTTCCGAACTGAAGAATTAAAAGCCAGTCAGTTACTTTCTTCTCCAAATCTGACGTATTCCAGGTGCTTCTAAAAACCTCGCCTGAAAGGAACATTAAAGAAATGCAAAGTAGAGTCACTGAACAAATCTATATTTGAAGGTGAAAACCAGTTACCAAAGACCTGCTGAATAGCAGTTGTGAGGGCTACGAGCAGATTTGTGCTGCAGATACCGGTTGCCTTCTCTTGATGGTGCATTTTGCCGTTTCTTTTATGTACTTGAAAGGGAAACATTTTTCCCCAAATAATTTATGTAGGAGAGAGTGGGGCTGGCCAGGAGAGCTTGAATGTGCTGTCATCTCCATTTTGTGTATAATTAGGAAGTGTGACCTGCTATGGGAAGGAGTGACGTGTGACACAAGAAGTCAGCATCTGAATTGCTTTAGTCCTTTGTGATTGTCACTTCTTTCTTCACTATTTTCTGCGAGAAAACTAGTGGTGCTCATTACAGTGTGTTCATGTCCCTGCTGATGCTGAGCCCAGAGGATGGCAGTCTTCCTTAGAGGTCCGTGATGCAGTTTGAGAGCGAATTTCCTCAAGGCAGCTGGATTTTCAGTACTCTGGAGAACATATTGCATTAATCTGCTTCTGGCAGCAGGATGATTTCTTTTTTCCTGCCACTGCAATTTCCTAACGTAGCGTGATTGCAGATGATGTGACAGGATGGTACCGGTGGTAGTACTAGTCATTGTCCCTCTGAGTCAACTGTATAAAACCCACTTGAGATGCAAGAAACTCTGACGTGACAATTTGTTGTTTTTTTTTTTTAATTGAAAGAAGTGAAGGTTTGTGATTAAGACACTGGGATCTATGAGATCCTGGGTCAGTTCTTCTGTTACTGACTTTGAACGTGACCTTGAATCAGTTGGGTTGTTGGAATACACAGGTTTGGGGATTCTAAAAGGTGTTGATACACAGGTGAAAAAGAATATCTTAAATAATATATTGGTTTTATATCTTAAAAATAAAAAGAGGAGGGGAAGTATAGGTAGAGGAAACCTTTAATAATCTCAGTTCTTACCATAGATCTCTGGAACAAATTTTGGGGACTCTCCATGGAGTTGATACAAAGATGAAAGATAACTTATATCTTAAAAACAAGAAGAGGAGCAGTATAGGTAGAGGGAACATTTAAGAAGATCAGCTTTTGCTGTAGGTTTCTGAAACAAGGAGAGAAGATAAAAAACAGAAGAGACTGATGGGAAAAGGGACGTAAAGAGGCTTCTTGAGGTCATCTACTACATTCCTATGACCAAAAGGAAGATTGGCTGCCTAAGCCATACCTGACACCACTATGGAAATGTGCTAGCCAGAGAGCAAAATGGGCTGTGGGCTTTTATCTAGTGCAGAAAATGCTGTGGACCTCAGTGCCATTCGTGAGATGCTGTAGTCAAACCACAGTGTGCTGAGAATTTCTGGGTGAATCTGTGCGTCTCAGTGTCCTTTACAAAGCTCCATTTTGCAGAAGTGACTTTGGAAATGGTGAGGACTGGCAATGAACTGAATGTGGACGTGGCAATACACAGCAGGAATCCTTTGGCTCCTGCTCCTCTGCTTTGTCTCCAGCACATTGTCTGAAGTGGGTGACATCTGCACCGCTTCGTGACAGTATCAGGCAGCCTCTTGGGCAGAATTTGGATTTTCCACGATACGACTCTTGTGGAAGATAATTAATCTCTATTTATAATTTTTATCTAATAATGCTTTGCATTTATATCTTATTGTTGTTATCCAAACACTCAACAAACACTAATTCACTGCAATAAGTGTAAGTGGACTGTAGTAAACACGTAAATTAATGGTGCTGTTGCCCATTGATTAATAGGAGCCACCCAGCCAAAAGCAGAGACACATTTATGTCCCGGAGCACTGTGTTAAAGAAATGGCTTTGATAAATCAAAATAGTAGATGAGAAGCTGCAAATTTTCAAAACTTGATCTTTTCATTGAGAATGGGGTGTCCAGATTGCATGATTTCAATTGGACTGAAGCCTTGCTTTGGGCTGGGGAGTTTTCTCCACTTAGATTGACTCCTTTTAGTATTAGCTCGTGGCTTCCACAGTAACTTGATTTAAATTGGCAGAATCTACTACGGTTTGTGTTTTGGTTGAGTAATTCCACTTCCTTAGTAGCATAAACACCATCATATATTCCAATATGAGCCCTGGGGAGAGTCAGTTCCTGACTGCCCCAGCTGTTCCTGAGCTCTGCCAGTCGTGGGGCAAAGGAGGCTCTGGGAACGGGCGTTAGAGGTTCAATGAGTGCACGGGAAACTAATCCAAACCAGGGTATGATTTGTGGCTGAAATGCATTCAGCTTCTCTACGCGAAACAAAACACACCTATCCCTTTTCGCCAGGACAATTAAAACTTCATAGACTCTGGAATTTTTTACAAGGAAGAACAGTTAAGAGCATAAACCCTGTGATTTTAAAAATCTGGTTGGAGTAAACCTCCTGAATGTGACACTTGAGAGTCAGGTTTAATCATTCTGAAGTTAACTAGTTTCAGTGTTAAATGGAGGGGAAAAAAAAAAAAAAGCAGAGTACAGGGGGTTGTTTTTCACGGGTTAAGTATGATTATGAGATCTTATAAAACCTGGACGCGTCTCAGGAGGGGAGAGGTGGTTTGGTTTCCGTGTGAAACCCAGCCTTGTACCTGCCTCCCCATTATCACCGAGCAGGTGGTGGCACAGGTGGTGTTGGGCAGTATATTGTTACTCCCAGAACCTCCTAAAACTTTCCTTCTCAGGAGAATTTAGATGTTGTTAACCCTTTCCAATAGCTGAAGAGCCTTGTGGAGAGCACAGGGAGCCCTCCTGCCTGTGGACACCTCAAGCTTCTGGGTGGGATGTTGGCAGTGATTACTTGGAGATGTGTCTCTCAAATCCCACCTGCTTCTCCAAATCTCAAAATAGATCTTAAATATAAAAAGAGAAGTAAAGCTCCTCATTATCTTTATCAGCTGCAGTTATTAAGCAAACTTTATAGCTTTTTTTAAAAGATTTTAAAATAAACCTACAGTTCACCTCTTGTGCACTTTCAAATCTCTTGCTTTATTTTATTTCTTTCCTTATAATGACTTATTTCCCTCTCTGTGTTGCTCCTTCATTCACTGTGGCGCTTCGGCAATAATTGTGTTAACTTCTAGGGGGTTTCCCCCTCTTTTACTGTTTTCTTAGAATTCTTGTTTTAGAAACTCTGCAACTTTTAGTCCCTAATGTTACCTGGATACCTAGAGCTTGAGTCCAGCTTTGCTGTTGGACACCAACCCTTTCTGGATTGTTTTCTGGCCGCTGTTACAGCTGCTGATAGTTGCCTTACTCCATTTCTGGGCTGATTTGATCTATATCACATAAACTGTTTCGATGTTTATCTCCCTTTTTATTCAACTTTGAGTGATAATGATCTCCTGACTCTCGTTATTTCCATATAATAGTGGGGAAGGGACTTGTTCCCATTTCACAGATGAAAAAATTTAAGAATTGAGGAAGTTGTAGACAGTTCAAGTCAGTGGTAGATTTGGCTTCCCAGTTTGTACCCTTTTTGCCTGTAGATTGATTGTGCTGGTTCCAGGAGGTTCCTTGAGTAAGGCTGAAAATAACAATAGGGAGAAGTTAAAGACATCAGTGATGGGGGGGAAAAACTTGAACTCTGCTTTTTCTTTGATTGAAACATTACGAGATCCTGGGCTTTGCAAGACAACACCTGTTGTCAGGATATAAACCGCTTCAAAATGTTTTAAAAAGAACAAGTTTTCTCTTTTTTTTTCTTGTTTTTTTATCTTGTCTTCTTGTTTTACAGGTATCAGTCAGAGCCGGATCTCCCATTGGCTGTTGCAGCAGGGGTCGGACCTGAGTGAACAAAAGAAAAGGGCATTTTACAGATGGTACCAGCTTGAGAAGACAAATCCTGGTAAAGAAATGCAGCCTAAACATCTCCTGCTGTTCTATTTATGGAAAAGAAGCCTTTTGTCACTGTTTTTTGTTATCACTGATCAGTCACTTCTTGGTCTGGTGTACTGTAGAGGTGTTCCCTCTGACCAGGTTAATTTTTAGGAGGGGAGGAACAAATCTGACTCCATCCATCTCCTCAATCATGGTTACCTGCCCTGTCCTCTGACCAGTAGCCAACGCTGGGAATCAGAAGGAGACAGCGAAGTTGTAGTCAGCTTAGGTGAAATATATGTTGAGACTCTCCAGAATGAACAGATAGAAATGTCTGAATAATATAAAGTTGCAGCAAAAAATGTGCAGTTTGGTGGAGAGGAACTTTGGGATCACTTCAGAAGGTTTTGGGTTGGATCTCAAGCTTCTGGATGGGATGTTGACAATAACGGTGATAAGTCGGAGATGTGTCTCTCAAATCCCATCTGTTTCTCCAAATCTTAAAATAGATCTTAAATATAAAAAGAGAAGTAAAGCTCCTCATTATCTTTAACTAACCAGCAATCTGTAAAATCACAGTTGAATTAATTTCCTTGCATTGTTCTTCTCTGTCGATTTTGTTTGACCACAGTTCTCTTTTTTTTCCCTGTAGCAGTTTTATTGTAAAGATCAAAATATTTACGTTTAATTTCCTTTAAACAATGGCATGATTAAATTAACTGTGTAATTGTTTTAAGGAATTTGAAACTCGGGCTCTCTAATGTGAACTTGGCTTCAATATCCAGAGTTCTATTAAGAAGAATTCCATTGAAAAGAGAGCCTCCAAACTTCTGCTTTGTGTGGAAGCTGAAAATCAAGAGGCTCCAGCTCTCAGTTGGCCTGAGAATATTTTAGTTTAAGTTTGGGTGGGTTCAAGGCCACATCTGAGCCTGTCCTTCCTGCTAAGTGTCTAGAAAATGGCTTTAAAGAATAAAAATGCTGAGGGTTGTGAGGTGCTGGAGAGGAGCAGGGATTGCCAAGAAGCCTTGATTCCAGGCTGGAATTGTGATGCTTGAGGATCAACAAAGTTACTGGGTACAACTGTTGGGTATCAGCTGCTTGGAAAGCCCTCCTGTGTTGTGCCCTAAGAAATAGCTCTCAGCCCTTTCCTTTGAGGGAAGGTGTTGCCTCCAAAACAGTGGAGAGACCTAAAGGTTCTTTGGAAGGTGTATTTTGG
>BJBW01002348.1:0-33580 GCA_004320125.1 Scolopax mira
GCTCCAACCCCCTAATCATTTTTGTGGCCCTCCTCTGGGCCCGCTCCATCAGGTCTATGTCCTTCTTATATTGAGGTGAAGTAAACACCCACCCTCAGGAAAAAAAACTCAAATCAGCTATGAAAGCTGTTGTTCAAATGCAATATTTAAATAGCTTTAGCACAATATAAATGCAAAACCCAACACTTCAAATATTTACAGGAAAAGTCTTTTTAAGCAGCAAAACCTCTCAATGTCTTTAAGTGATGTTCACTAGCTTTAAACAGCAAGAAGTCTTCAATTAGTATTACTACCTTGATAGCAAAATCAAGCAAGGTTAACATAATATAATCTTGTGGACTGAATACAAATGTGGACTCTTCATTTCATGGTCAAAGAAATTCCCATGTTCAGGGGCTCCAGAATCTCCTTGGTATTTGTTAAGCGGTCTGACAATTAGAACTGTCCTGGGCTGAAATAAAACGCATCGGGGGGAATACAAGTGGGAAAACTAGATGCATAGAATCTTTTATAGAGGATGAATACTTACATTAACATTTTCAGCCCACAACATGTATGCAATCATGTGTTATACAAAAAGCCTAAAATATTATATAAAGAAAGAAGTGGCATTTGCCAAGAAGGGTGCGTAACTTTTTCTTGTAAAAATTGATACCTTTTAATGCTAGCTTGAACCACAGGTACAGCTCAAATTCAGCTTCTCAATTCAGCACTTTTGAAAATGTGCTTTTGCAGAAGCAGTCTCGTAATGCAGCCTAGGAAATGCATAATTTTCTAGTCTTGGCTTTGTCAGTGAATCTTTTTATGGCCTGCAGCATTCCTCCTTTGTCCAGCTACAGACAGCTCAGACTGGTTCATCACGTGTGCGCCTGAAGGATTCTTGGATACTAAGGTGGATCTGTTATTTGCTTTGCTTTTCTCCACAAAGTGACTTGATAGGAAAAACATAATTTCCTAAATTTAGATTCTAGATAATTTATTTTAACCAAAACTTGTTTGAAATTAAAAGCTACAGTAATGAATTTGGACTGTCATGAGATAGCTTTGCTCCCATGATTTCCAGCACTGAAACCAGTGAACCACAAATCCTGTAAGAACAGCCTCTCTCCCATGCACCAGCAACTCAGACTTGTTAAGATAGGCCAGCAAGAAAGGAGAGAAAACACAAGGGAACCAAACTTCACAGCACAGTCTCTGCCCAACTTGAGTCAGGACTGAAAGCAGGACACTCACAAGGGAGTAGTGCCTCATGGAATGCCTCAGTTAACATGCTTCACAGTTACAGCTTTCCTCATCAAAATTCACTGACAAAAACACTTCAGCAGTGATGGAAGACTTGCCACTATGTCCTGACAAGTCACCCCAAACACCCATTGTAGAGAACAGACATCCTAAAAACTTCTCTTTTAACAAGTGACCGCCTCAAACGTAGTCTTCTGTAGTGTTCAAGTCAAGGAAAAATTCTGCCATGAATTACCTTCTTGCCTGTGCTTTCACGAAACTGAGTGCACTGCATAGCACAGCAAGGAGGATATTAACAACCTCACATTGGTGCAGCTCAGTCCCATTAAGACAAAGCAGAGAAATAAATTGGATTTGATGCTGGTCACTGAAATTATGCAAATGCAGACCTGCTGGCATATTTGAGTAGCTGCAAGGATAGATCTCTACTAAGACACTGCCCTTGTTTGGACACTACTGCATTTATGGAGTTTAAAATTAGAAGGGAACATTACAACCATGGGGCCAGCCTAGTTGCAAAACCTGCAAAAGTTTTCAGTCATCTCCATATCAACTGTAGCATAACTTTTTTTTCATAAAGAGATTACTTTTTAGGAAGATCTTGACTAAAGGATAAGGTGATGCCATGTTGGGGTGATCTAAGACAGGAAAATGCATCTAAAATGCAAGCCAAATTTTCCAGAGAAAAAAAACTGAAACATGAATATTTGTTTAAGAAAGAAGCTTCCCTAGTTAAGGGAACAGTCCCTAGACACCAAATGCTCTCTAGATTAAGATGATATAGCCTTTTACTGAGGAAAACTTATTTAATTCTAATGCTGTCTCTCTAATCAGTTAGGTCATTTGATTTGGGAATACTCTAAATATGGATCGCTGGTGCAATATCATTTCAAGGGAAAAGGATGATTCAAACAGATGCTCCTTGCACCTGTGGAAGCTATTTGGAGTACAGTCAGACATAAATTGCCTTTTTATTTTTGTTTGGTTTATGCTTTGATTGCCCCTGGAATCCTGAATGAGCCTATACAGAGACTTTCTCTTCCACAAGTGTCTACTTTGAGATGCTACATTATAGTGATCGTCTTAAATTACTCAATAAGAACATACTCTGCCTTCAAGGCGTGCATATACAATAATGCTTTAGTGGGAGTTATATGCCTTCACTGAAAAAAATATACCCCAAGAAGATTAAGATTTTCTTTTGAACACTTTTTTTGAAACACACATTACCATACACTATTAGTCTCATTTTCAAGAGAGACTCCTGTAAGTTTTCTGATTGGACAAAGCCCTTCTACACAATCCCAAAAAAATACAGTTCTTCAGTATTTTAGGTTTTTTTTCAAAATCAAAATTCTGTGCTATTGAGATCAGCTTTTATCTCATGTTGAGCTAAGATTCACTGCTATTGTCACTAACTCCCTGATTGAAAATTAAACCAAGAGCAACTTACTTCCACATGCTAACATTGAATCCAAAGATGGGGGCTTTCGTTAATGCAAAAGCAACATATATGAACATTGAATTACTTCTTCAAATTTAACATCAGTGCAACTAATGCAAAAGGAATTAAGCATGTAGGGCCCTCTATGAGCAAAACTCTTACTGCTTGTGGTTACTTAATAAAATGGAAGTCATAAACAGTCTGAGAAAGTCTAAAGAGCATACAATTAAGTTGAAGCAATACAGCAGAAGCAATATACAGTCTACAGAAGTTAAATTCATTACCAGATATGACAGACTTTAAGATTATGGCAGTTCCAATAACGCAATGTATTTGGAATGTGCTACTGTTCGTGACAAAATAAGCCCTTGACAAAACAGCCTAAAATTTTCAAGATAAATTTGGTGAAAGATCTTAGTTACCCAAACCTGAATACCAGGGTGCTTCATGAGACGGCAGGAAAAAACAGCAATACCAGACTGCAACTTTGCTTCACAGCAGGGTTAACACAATAAACAGTTACCTGCACTAACAGCAGCACTATCCACGCCTTTTCTGAACCTCACCTTGTACCGGAAGCTTCATATCACTTGGTAGAACACATCTGCTTACACCCTGGCAGAAGGGAACATCAGCTGATGTTCACAGATCACTAAGGAGACAATGGGTTGTTTCTGCCTCCTGTCAGCTCTTTCTGTTCCTGCTCTGTGATCAAACACATACAACAGCACCTCAGCTTAAAAAAGTATTCAGAGGATGCCCAGCAACTGAAGCATCTCTTTCTTATGCTTCTTTTGAAGTCTTTATTCTCAACCTTGGTTTCTTCAGTCAAACAAAAAGACTTCTTACTCTCCTCTTCAGCTGAATTTGATAGAATAGTTTGGAAGCACTCACCCAAATAACATTCAAAGTAACATAACTAAACTGAAAACACTAGCCAGCTCTCTAGAACCATGACTAACTCTTGTACACATCTTCGGGGTATGAAAAAAAAACCAAACACAAACCGCACACCAAAAAAGAGGACATACCTTAAAATAAGAATTTCTCAACAGCTAAACTCTTACACTCCTGGTTACAATACCTACTGATAGTAACACAAAAAAAAAAAAAAAAGCCTTGCATTAAGAGAGATGAGTTAAGAGCTAAAAGCATGCTAACACATGCATCACAAAGTGCTTCTCTCTGGTTAGTGAGGAACCAGGACATTGCACAGCTGTCAGGAGCTGAAGCTTTGAAGGAAGGCGGAGCTTAGCTTTGAAGAATACAAAATCATACTAATGAATCTCAAAAATACATCCAAGATATCTGTTTTAGTCAGCTGCCTTGAAAAGGAAACAAGCAGAGACGCGCCTAGTTTGTAGGCTAGAAGTCACCAAGCACCACATGGCCACACAGAGCTTCTCTGACAACAGGATACAGCAGTTGCTTTTTTTTGCCTCTGACCTGTGCAATAGCATAATCCGAGCAATTGGTTGCCTGCATGCCCTCGTTGCCACTGATTCCCACTCCAACATGAGCTGTCTGAATCATTCCCACGTCGTTGGCACCATCCCCGATGGCAAGCGTTATGGCATTGACGTGTTTCTTGACCATGTCTACTATTTCAGACTTCTGTAGAGGAGATACTCTGAAAAGGAGAGAAAAAGGTGTCAGTTTCTCGCATGCTGAGCTGTGTGCCTTTCCCAAAAGGACAGCTGTCATCTACATTTAGAAATCTGTAATCAAAGGGCAGTTGCTGGGAAGATTCTTTATACAAGAACTAATCTTCAGAACCTGTGCCAAACAATTTCAGAAGGAGAAAATAGGTTTAAAAGTAATTTCACACTTATCATTACTGGCTTGCATTTTACGCAAAAGAGACCAAATAGATACAAAAGGCTTTAAAGCTTTGTTTTCCTGCCCCAGCCCCAATCTGATACACTTTGGCAAATACCAGCGATGTTATATTGGGAACACTGGAGAATGGACCTTCCTCTTTAACTACCACAGCTTACAGATTGGCACAGTGCAGGCTTCTTATCTGTGCATGTCCATCCAGGAGATGTAAGACCACTGAAACATTCAAAGAATAAATCGGAGACTTATTCGGTGGTTTGGCAAAAAGCACTGCAGGCTTACCTTATCCCCTCCAGCTCACCTCCCCATTCACCAGGCCATTTTCCAACGTCAGACTGCACAGTTAGGATCAGAAAGCATAAGGTCTCTCCCTGATCTCACATATGCCTTGCCTGCTGCAACTCTTGACTTCAGTGATGGTGTTACTCAAATGCAATTCAAAACCAAATGGCTGAGTCCATGACATTTGAATATTCTTATCAGTTTTACTGGTAGTTATTTTAACCTGATCCTTCTCTCATTTCACATAGGTTCCCGTTCAATAAAAAGTCATGGAATTTAACAGAGTTTAACTAGTGTAAACCAGGGAGAAGTGAAAAAAGACTCAGAACTAGGTTATTAAATTGGGCAAGACACCCAAAACGCCCTTTATTCATAGGAAAGGTGGATCAGGTTACCAAATCATATGAGGTATTCTGAAATACCTACATGGAGATTAAATATTTCCATTCTAACCCCATCTGTACAAACAACCCTAATTCCTTTCCCCATCAATTTCAGGGTTCCAAATTATTTTATATTCCTTTAAATAAACCTTTAGACAAAACCTTTTCACATCTCAAAGTCAGCCACATAACACTCAACAAAAAGAATGTAACTGATACCTAAAAGCTTCACTATAGAAATAGAAGAATGAGGAGCTTGGGGAATGAGAGAGGGTTTTTTTCGTGGCATTTTTTTCCTAGGGGGGCAACCTACAGAGCCTTTTAACACACCTAGATGGATTACTGCTGATTAAAAAAGGCAGAATTATCTTATTCAGCATTTTGCTTTATAGCCTTGATTTTTTTAGTGCTGAGTACCTCTTTAAATAACTGGATGAGTAATTGGGGGAGAAATAGTTCCTAAGAAAAATTTGCCAGGCTCAAAATTCACATGTGAGCTGAGCCACCTGAAAAGTCTAGCAGCTGTACAGTTCCTAAAAGCTGAAAACAGGAAAAAGTTGACTAGGCCATAAAATTTATTTAATACCATTAGATAGATTTATTAAGTACTCAACTACCTGGCAACAAAACCACCACTTGGCACTGTAGGGACCCAGTTAAACTACCAACACAAAACCCTAACACACTAACCAACCTGTGGTGCATGAAAGGTGTCAGTTTATAATTAAAAAGCAGCTCTGAGTATCATCTGCATCGAATTTTAACTTCTCTCACACATACATTTATGGACATGCGCCTTCCCTTCTCCACTCCCCAACCTTCACATGATAAAATATTAAATTGTGGAACAAGCAGTCAACAAGGACTTCAAGCCACAAAATGGGAGTTCCAGAGGGACTTGAAGCCAGCTCTGGAGGGACAGGATT
Organism: Scolopax mira; assembly: GCA_004320125.1. Classification (NCBI taxonomy): domain Eukaryota; kingdom Metazoa; phylum Chordata; class Aves; order Charadriiformes; family Scolopacidae; genus Scolopax; species Scolopax mira. The sequence goes on from BJBW01002348.1 coordinate 6,117, forward strand.
TACAAGCACACAGTCACTCATTACCAGCCCCAGAGGCACCTCCAGTGCACATGACCATATGCTTTTGGCAGTCCCCTCCTGCAATTACTTCATTGCAGCTGAGCACTGTGCGTATCTGCTAACATCCTCCTCAGACAGACACATCTCTCAGAAGTCCAGTTTGCATCCATTTAGTTTTCAGTTGCATGGCAATAGAAATAGACAAGAAGTTTCCTGGGTTAAAATATGCTTAAAGGAACAGGAGAATAAAAAAAAAGACAGGCTGAAAACAGCATCTCTGATTCTGTAGTCCAAGTCAGCAGCTTGTCTGTAGGCACTTCAGACATGACCAGAATGTGACATAGATGCTGAAACTTGTTCTAGTGCAGTTTACCTGTGGCATGTCAAGCAAGCTAATATAGTCTATATGTATGCACTTCTGTGCCTGCAGTGTGTCTGTGGCTTCAGATTTTAAGTCAACTTTGACATTAATGACCTATTTGTCAAATCAATGGAATGTTCCACCAAACACATTTATCAACCACTACTTCGTGTACACAGAACATGCTCTTATTGTCTTGACCAAGTTACTTGTACCCACAATTATTGCACACCCAGGTAAAGAACATCTTTATATGCCTAATAAGATGAAACAAGCTACAGGAAACACAAGATATACGCTTATAAAAGCAAAAATATTTCTGTGCTTGGTTTAAGAAGATGAAAGTTAGGGCAGGGTTTCAGCACAAAGTGTTATTTATTATACTTGTTGTAGTAGTTTATTCTAAACAACTTACTTGATATCAAGCACCCTCTTTGACACCTCCCCATCAAGTAAATCCCCAAACTCCAGAGAAGGCGTTTTGCTGCACACAGTATATTAACTACAAGAGTTGCAAATTGAGACAGCTACTGATTTCCTGAGGGGTTTTACATCCCTCTCTCAACTCGCACTCTCAGCATCCAAACCTCTTCTGCTCCTTGTAATCTATTTGGTACCAACACACTGCATTAGATGACATTAATCCTCTTAGCCAGATGATCAGAGCGGACGTCCATTTCTGCACATTTGATAGGCTGTCTACATGACTAACTGGAAGATTATCGTGTAGGATGGTATTAACCTGCAGCTTCCCCCAGGTGGTATCTTGAAGGAAGAATAGACAAGTTCAGAAAGATTCTGGGACAAAAGAACAAGTTCAAAGTAAAAAGCACTTGCAAGAACTAACTACTTTGGAGAAAAATTTTGCAGCGACAGGCAGCTATTGGTAATTATCATTTGGTGGAACATCCCCAGCTTTCACTGCAGCAGCATCAGGATGTAATCCCTACCTTGATATACACGCAGATAAGAATTAGGATGTGAGCAAAACATCAGCTGCATCAAAATCTTCTGTTTACTCATGTATTCATTCACTGGTCAGACAGCAATGCTCCTTACAAAGGTTCTTGTCTTGTTGTTGACTAGAATTGGGTTTTTTTAATACATAAGTTATTTTTATTGTCTCTGCTCAAAAAGCATCTTTGACAACAGATACAATAAACTTAGTCTAAACTCTTTTATACATATAGATGTGAAAAAAAAAAAAATCAGGTTTCAAATTCCATCATTATAGCTACAGGATCAAGTCTTTAGATTCCTGCTCAAACTGCTTTCCTCAGAATCAGGGCTTAAACCACTCAGGTGACAGAGAGATTGAAGCCAGGACTGCACCTTTTTATAAAGAGTTTAGCGCTCAACACTTGAATGGCAAGAGGGATGTCTTAGCAGCTGTACAACAGACCTGCTACTTTCCCACCTCTGGGACTTTATTGTAGCTTTGCTCTCGGGAGGGTAGAAGGCGATATGGAAAAGTGGAAGATTCTCTTCTATCACAAACATACTTAGTCTTTATCTCAATCTTTAACAATTTAATATAGAAAGTCATTTCCATCCTGAATGAGATGATTGGTGCCTTAATATCGCATTGCTTCCTCTATAATGGGATGGGTGAAAGCAAGAGGGGGCACAAAGCACTACACCTTGGGAGGAAGCTGAGAGATAAATGCAGAACAGAGCCAAAAACCCTCAGAAACACATAGACCTAATTATCCTCAGGTCACTTAAATCCGTAAGGAAACTGTGGAAAGAGGCAGGAGTATGCAGTTTTCAGATAACAGAACACTACGTTGTTACAATTAGTAAATACTTTAAAGGTCTGTCTACCACTTCTAAGTAGAAGTTCACAGAAAAAAGCCCAGGGCACAGTATGGAGCAGTAACACAGCTGATTCCTACAGAAGATAAGTGGCTTCCCACTGACTTCTGCAGATCCGCTCCCAGTGGCTTTAAACCTTCAGTCCTGCATTTACTTCCTTAGCCTGGGTAAACACATTAATGAGCAAACATCTTACCTGCTATGTTTTGCCCGTTGAGAAAAGTTCTACTGATATGGTCTAGTCTTAGGTAGTCCTGCGAGGAGCAGGGAGCTGGACTCTATGACCCGTATGGGTCCCTTCCAACTTGAGGTATTCAATCATTCTGTGATTGTACTCAGCATTTTGAGTTTATTCAACATTTATTCAATGCTACTCAGCATTGAGTTTATTTCTTTCAGAAAACTTACTCCCAGACTCAACCAAATATATCACGAAGACGCAGTCACAAATAAGATGGGAAGGATGCAATGAGCCCAACCTGTGTCACATCGGGCAGCTACACTCCACAAGACATTATCAGCGAGAAGTGAGAAACAGTTTCTAAATTCTGTCCCTACACGTATCTGTATTTATTGCAGTTACAGATGCATGACAGCAACTGATGGGACCCGTTAGTGATACTTCTCATGCAGTCCCTGAAACTACAGCTGCATCATTGCAGATGCTTTAAAGTATACAGACAAACCATAGATGGGAAACTGAAGTACAGTATTTCAGAAAATGATTAGTTTTATTTATTGTATTCACCGAATTGCTAGACCCAATGACCTAAGGTCATGCTAGCACAGACACTTAACTATCAACGGATATAAACAGAGAAATTATTAATAAGGAACAAGATAAATAAACTTTATTGGAATCCATTTATCTAAGACATAGGCAGAAAAAGATTAGGTAACTTAAACAAGATCATTTTATATACGCAGACCATCTTACAAGGCTATGAAAGGGAACGAGTCCCACAAGCTTTCCACACCTGAGCAACACACAGCTCAATGTTGCATCTCAGCAACTCTTCTCTATTCCCTCCACATTATTTTTTTTGCAGGGACTTGTTGGTTTGTGAGTCCCCTCCACCAAAACAAGGGCACTTCTGTTGAAGACTGCATATGTCCCCCCTTCCCCAATTCCATACAAAATAGTCTTAAGGCATTCTTACCCACACTATCAAATTTTGTATGTTCATTTGTGAAAAGAGGAAGGCAAGGAAGTTGTTTCATGTATTACCACCTCCTGCTTCCATGGGGTACCAGGGATTAAACACAAAGATGTTAATGTCTTTAACACGAAACATTAATATGATATTCTGCTTCCTTGAAATGCCTTGTTAATGCAACACAAGAGGCCCTTAAGAGCCTACCTTTATTGCAGTGAACATGATTTTACCCTGTTCTATCATAAAATACACTAGTACTTCAAAACATGCAGTGACCTCATCTTCAGAAAAGGCAGAGAGGGGATACAGCCCAGAAAGCTGAGAGCTATCAATAACATTGACAATCAACTGTATTATTTGGTCCCCAGAAAAAGCAGGAAGATAAATTAACACCACTAAAATTAATGCTCAGAAAGCACAGAATGTTACCATGACATTATATTGAGCAGTTAATTACATGTTGATTTCTTCTGACACACAATAGGGTGCAAATTTCAACTGTGTGTCACCTAAACGAGGGCTAGACTTGGATCACAGTCATGATGCTTCAAGACACCTTAGATAGACTTGCAATGATGCGGTAACTCACACAGAGAAAGAGTAAACAAATGCACACACCCCTCATATCAACTCAAACTGTGTATTACATTGCATGCTTTTCATTTACCACATGCTCCAAATCTCCTTTGGAGATCCTGCTCATAACCAGGATTTCACAGGGACTGGTGCAGTACTTAGAACTTCGGAGACAGCATCAAGGGAGCCAATGGATAGTTTAATGTTCATAAAAAGCACTGAAGGAATTCATCCAACTAAATTTAAATTGGAGACATTCAATGGAGACATCTCTATCTGCACTAATCACACTACACTCCTTTTATAGTCAGTGGAGAGAAAAAGGCAGTTCTGGAGTGCAATTCACCAGGTTTAGTTTAGACATGTACTTCAAGAGTATAGTTCACCTCCTTTTCTAAATGTTCTTTCCTCTCCACAAATGTAAAGGGGGTTGGAGGTAACTAATTCACATGACATGTGAAATCACACTGGATGAAACCCATCTTTGTATTACTCAAGCGCCTAATACCTTCAGATGAATCAGGAGCACAAGTTTCTTCTCTCTTGCTTTCTGGGAAGGTGGAATGCATGTTTCCTCCCAGCACAGGCACCCGATGCTGAACTGATTGATACACCACATCCTCCTTCCATTCTCTTAGAATTCTCACTTCTTGACTGTGCTTCCAGCTCTTACTAATTCTTTTCTACAGTAATTTCCCAGTCCCATCTCTTCTAAACACAGACAACTAAAAATCTTACCAAACCTCTCCTGGCTTCTGTAAAAACCACCACAGCTTCACCCCCATTCGTCAGTTCAGCTGCAATCTCACATGTCCATACTTAGTTTATTTTTTTCCAAACTACTTCAGGTTGATTTCAAGTCTATTTTTTAATTTAGAACCATGTTACATACTGTTTTATTTATCAGACATCTCATTTCATCTTCTTGTAACCCTTAAAAATTTTTTTCAGTGAGTTTGTCAGCCTCACTGACATGTTAGTCACACATTTGACTCTGAGCAACATATATTACCTCTACATTTCAGGTTATCCAGAATAGAGTACTTTTGATGCCTAGTATGGCTCTAAGTCACAACACATGCACACAGCCCTACATACAAGCTCACAGAACATATGGCAGGTTTTTTTTCAATGGCTACCAAACTAGTTCCTACTGCATCACTTCAGGTATAATAGAAATGCCTTAATATAAAGCTCTCTTTGTATTTATAAAACCACTGAACCTTACACAGCCTTCTGAAGGGGAAGAACCAAAATACATTGAGTACCTTTTTAATCACAAACCAGATTTTTTTTATGATTATATTTCTTTTTTTAATGTATGAATGACTAGAGAATTTCTCCCTTGCATTCTGTATTTCAATAACTCATTTGCCATTCACAGTTGCCAGTGAAATTATCTCTAGAGGACAACAACTATAGAATAATCTCTTTATAAGATGGATTCAATGTATTAAGCAGTATAACAGTGCCCTAGTGAACACAGGGTTAAGTTTCAAGTCATCATCTTCCTCTTTGATATCCCTCCCTGCATTTCTGTCTCGATTGCCCTTCCCCCAACCTGCTTTATGGGGCAAAGATTAAATAGGGAAAACCTAGTTTGGAAAATGAATTATTTGGAAAGTGATGAGTTGGCATAAACACAGTGTTGAACAGGCGACTATTTTGCATTTTTAACTATAATGGTCGCTAGTGGCAACAGCTATAATAGGTTTTTAAAGTGAAACTAATGTATCAAATTAATTTTGAGCTTCACTCACCCCAAGCTGATTAAGGCACATTCATTTCCATGCTAATCAGCCCAAGCAGTTCTCACGCAACACAGAAATTTGCCTTTTTCTAATGACAGAGCAAAAAAACGTTCCATCTGTAAAACATACAGATTAATGCCTCTATAACCTTGAGGACCGTCACAGAGAACGAGCACTTGTGTCTTTCACGCAGAGTTGTTATGGACTGTCGCAATACCTGGCAAAATTAAGTGACAATTGAGACAACGGCCATTAATAAGCACCTCAGCCCATTGAGGGAGTCTCTGCCCCACAGTGAAGCCAAGAGATGAGCTGGGAGAACCAAGGTGCGTGCCTGCCTCTAGAAGAGCAGCAATACTCTGGTAGCATCAGCCACAGGAGCCCTGCTCCTCCACACTGACTACAGCTCAGAAATGCAAAATACAGCACCTTCAGACAGCACTACTCAACTAGTGCTTCTTTCAGAATCATGTACCTATGAAACAAGACACAGACATGGGAGGAAGATGAAAGCAGATGCAAGCTAGTAGATTTGGGACAGCTTGCCATTTCAGCAGCCCTACAAGCACTGACAAATTTATTTCTTCATTCTGAGTTCTAGTAACTCTGCATGATTTATTTTGCTCCCTCTCTATGAAAAATGTCCCCTAGAATTTAAAATGAGAACACATATAAACAATCAACTTGCAATTACATGTTATTGTTGAAAAGCCTAGGATCTCTGAAAAACATGCTCTGACACATGTCTGTACAGACAGACACAATCCCAGACAGTGTACCTTACCCAGTAACAATCATACAAGGGTTGCAGTGTACCACTATATCATGTTGAGGACTCACTACCCAAAGTGAAAGTACCACCTACTTGTAGAAAGTGAGATTTTCAATTTCACAATTATCAGTACACCTCTAAATTCAGGGTCATGTTGTATCGGGGAAGAAAGATGAGCTCCCAAGAATTTTTTTCATGACAGCACCAAAAAAATAGACATTATTTCCCACCCTTGCCTGAAATCCAGTCTGTATTTAACAAAGGCAAAATGCCTGAAGGGAAGTTGAGCACCAGGGTGTTCTCACAAAAACGAAAAAATTCATTCTGCTTTAGAAAAGAAGACAACATTGACAACTGGAAGACTGACTGGGACCAGCTCAGTCTTGGTCAACTATTGAATCTGCACTGTGTTCAGCCAGTTTTAAGTATTAACTTACAGAAAAACATCCACAGCGTGCTCATGACTCCTAAACACAAGCTGCAAGAAAGAATCTCTACATCAACTTCTAGCCTCAGCCTCAATACAAGCAACACAGCTTGTATTGAGGAAGGGAAGGAGGAAAAAGAAAGTAGTAATATTCTGGAGCAAAGTCTCTTATACAGCAAGTTCATGATTAAACTGAAGCACTAGAATACAGCATCTAGGATAACGGGGTGCTCTTTTTGTGTTCAGTCACCACCTATACTTGAAGTTAGTATGACCAAATTTACATCACAAAGGTTTAGTAGTAGCATCTCTGCCCATGGCCAGCTACTAACATGGCCATATTACTAGGGCACCTGTAACCCTCAAACACACAGTTCCAACATATCCATATCTTGGTGAATGCTGACCACAAGATCAGTCATATCAGTACAGAGCTTTGCATAGGACAGAGCTCCATGGAGTACAGACAGTCAAAAAGAAAAAAGCACAAATATTTTGCTTAGTAGCTCAAACTATGCCACCAATTTTGCTTCCTGAATTAGACTAAGAATACAGAACTAGAAGCCAAGTCTTCAAAATGTCAAACCTTTGCACCCTTATAAAAAGGGCAACAAATGCTGCGGTTCAGGTTTGGCAACATAAATGGCCATGTTTCACAGGACAACCTGAGTGCTAAATAAGAGATACCAGGACAGATCACCCCTTCTACTACCCCTTTTATATAAGCAGAATAAAAACGGACACCTGAACAATTACATATAGGGAGTTTTGGAACAGTTAAAAGAAGACAGGTGCATTTAAATTAACCTCTTCCTGAAAGCAAACAGAAGGATTTTTGTGCCTGAAGATCCTTCTTGAATAGAGGGAACAAAACATCTTTGAAACATTTCAGCAGGCATTACGCTGAGCCCTTTTCTATTAACTTGCATTTTTTTTAAGGTGAACTGCTGGGCAACTGGAAGGCAGCATAAAGTACCAGTCTATTACTAGGAACAGAGCAGAGCAGATTTCTTCCACATGCACTTTTACACCAGATTGGTCTTAGAATAAGAGAAGCTCCCCCTCACTGCTCCAATGACTTGAAGCACTAAGCTGCTTCAGACCGTTAGTGCCACAGGAGCACTGAATTTGAGCACGTCCAACTCATTAGTGCCAACGCAATGTGAAGGAACAGACAGAGCTACCTTACTATTGTTAAGGTAACTTAAATCACCCATATGATTGGGTGATTCCATAGCCTATGGCTGGAAAAGCTAAATGAGCCAAACCACATGAAACATCGCCTTAAAAAGATACCATGGAAATAAAAAGAACAAAAAATAGGAGAATTGCAAGAAGTTGAACAGTATTCACTGACATTCTTCATGACTCAAGCAAGATTAGAAGTAAAAAGAAAAACCTGGGAGGAAAAACGATGACTTGCCCCGTGCTGAAAAATTCATGGGCTCAACAGAAGCAGGAAAGGGGCACTTGCAAGTCAGACAGGATATTCTCCACATGTACGAGAGTATATCAGTATGGCTAAATTGATGTGGTTTTTCTTTTTAAAATCCAGCCATGAAAAGTGAGTCAGCTTACAGTGCTTTCTGTCTAGAGAAAGGCTTAGAGCCTATGCATCCTCACCTGACTTAATAAAATTGGATTTTGTACCAGCATGTAGTCTACTCTCAATTTACACAGTAATTTTTTTTTTTTTTTACAAGCTAAGATTCAGATATATACCAGAAGTTTATATATTTAACACACTAGAAAAATTCAAGTAGCAGCAATTAACTTTCAAAATATGACACACTGAAAAAAAACTCCCATAGCCAAACAGGCTACTAAGGTTAAAAGCAAGCCCCACTTTCAAATATCACCTACCACTGGAAAGCTCTTAAGACACATTGCAAAAGTGAAACATCGATGTGATAATCTTAGAATGGTTTGGGTCAGAACCTTAAAGGTCAAGTTCCAGCCCCCTAAACATGGGGCCAGGACACCTCCCTAGACGAGGTTGCTCAAAGCCCCATCCAGCCTGACCTTGAACATTTACAGGGATGGAGCATCCACAGGTCCTCTGGGCTATCTGTTCCAGTGTCTCACCACTCTCACAGTAAAGAATTTGTTCTTAATAACTAAATCTCCCCTCTTTCAGTTTGAAGCCATTACCTCTCATCCTATCACTGTACTCCCTGACAATGTGAAAAGGTGCAACATTTGAAGGACTTGGCAGACACACAGTGCCTTCTACAAGCTCCTACTAGCTCTACAAGCTAGTCTACACAGCAGAATACAAGGCATACTAGCATACATACTATATTAAAATAATCTGTGTCCCAGAGTCCTGGAGAATGGAGGACAGGAAGATGGGGATGATAAGCGAGAAGGTGATTACAAAGCTTCTAAAATCAGACATGCCAATTGTTTTGGTGATGACAACTGTGTATGGGACTTCACTGTCAGAGGTCACATAGAATGGTTTGGATCAGAAGGGACCTTGAAGATCATCAAGTTCCAACCCCCCTGCCACGGGCAGGGACACCTCCCACTAGAGCAGGTTGCTCAAAGCCCCATCCAGCCTGACCTTGAACACTTCCAGGGATGGGGCATCCACAGCTTCCCTGGGCAACCTGTTCCAGTGTCTCACCACCCTCACTGTAAAGAATTTCTTCATGATATCTAATGTAAATCTCCCTTCTTCCAATTTAAAACCGCTGCCCCTTATCCTTTCACTATACTTCCTGACATGGCACAGCTTGTACTCAAACTGCCAAAACAGCTGGCAGAGATGCCAGCATGTATCTAAATTTTCCTAAAGTTTTGAAAAGCCACTTCACTTTATATACTAAATACAATTTTCTATGCCCCATTTCTCCCATGTCAGGGTAGCCTTGCCAGAAGTTTGCTGGCAGTGACGCACAAGACATGGTCAAAGGCTACTATCGCAAATTTCCAGGAGGACTCAGCAACTCTAACATCAAAGTGGTCAAAACACTCAGTTCATGAAGATGTAGAGATATTATATGTACAGCTCTCCCGTGAGTATAATGGAAAAACATTAAGATTACAGACTACTAACAGCTTTATACTCACACTTGATCGTGACTTAAAAATCAAAGCTAACACACTGCATTAAAAAAACTCCTTAAAAACAGACTGAATGCCAAAAAAAGTAAATTACTAAATCTTCTAGAAATAAAAAAAAAGACCCAAACAATTTACATGAACAGAAAATCTGCTTATTCTCTAAATGCACTTGGCTATAATAGTACCATAGATGCTCTGCTATTTGATTTTTAGGAATGCAGATTTAGTTCTCATCACATTCTTCATATCCAGTACAAATAACAACCCAAATACAAGCCAACATGTTGGAGCAGGGCAGAATAATTAGTCAAAGTGATAATCTAAGTGTTTCAATGTATTTGAGATGTAACTAATGCATAATAAAATGCAGTTCACAGGAATAAGGTCAAACATTCAGCATCCAACTGGCAATAGCTAGAGTACCATGAGGGTCCATTCTGCTCAACGTCATCAGTAACCCAGATGCTGACAAAAAGGATACCCTCAGAAATTCTGCAAAAGACAATTAACTAGGGGGATTAGATTACAAGAGGCTTTATTCAAAGGAACCCTGGGAAAATAAGGGACCAAGCCAACAAACCTCATGGAGTTCAACTGGAGAAAGGCAAAGCACCACACACAGGACAGGGTAGCCCCATGCACTACTACAGGCTGGGAAATGACTGAGGACCAGCCCTGCTAAACAGAACCTGGTTGTTATGGTGGGCATCAGGTTCAACATGAGCTGAAAGTGCAAGGTTAATGTGAATGAGGCACTTGGTGTACTTGGTAACCAGCACACAAGTCTGACCAGGACAAAGATGTTATTATCAACACTCTCCTCAGCACAGGTGAGGCAACATGTATAACATGTTCAGGTTTAAAACCAAACTTGAGAAGAAGAGAAACTGGAAAGAGTTCATCAGAGAATTACTAAGATGATCAGGGGTCTAAAACACAATCTGCAAGAAGAGGTGGTGTCTCGTGGGCTGGTGCAGATAAGGAGTAGTTTAACAGCAGCAGTGTACTACTGCTTACCAGGGAGTTACTCAAGTTCTCCTATCACATCAAACAACATAACAAGAGCCAACAGCCATGTTTTCATAAAGGTGGTGAGCAATGGAAAAAGATGTGTCAGCAAGCTTGTGGAATCTCTGCCCATAAGCATCTTCTGTGGCTTAACTAAAGAACGTCATGGTTGACATGATCTACTGTGGATGACAACCCCACCTTGACCAAGAGGTTGGATTAGGCCTCCAGAGGTCCTTCCATCTATACTGTCCTAAACCTGAAGTCTCAGTTTAAAGAAAAATCGATGCACTTTCCTACTAAAGGACTGATATAGCCCCTGAAGAGCATTCCCATGCGGTTCTATTACACAGCAAGGCCTGGATTTCACACAAGTGTGCTCAGAACACATGCTGCCTTGTGCCCTAAAAGTCTCTAGTGAGACACAGTATAACTGGGCACCACAGCAGAGAAGTGACCTCACCTCCGTCCTCTGCATGTAGTCATTATCCTATGTTATTGGAGCACCTTCCTCAGGTCAACAGTCTTCTCCATCCAGCTTTGCTTTTTCCTCATCCATCAGCACTTTAGACTCCTCTCACCATCACATCATCCCCTTTCTTTTGCCTGTATAACCCACTGGTGTTGAAGTTTTATAAATAGTTTTGTGCATCATTTCCTTAAGATTTTTGTATTTTAACAGTGAATACATTAGGCTTCAAGTTTCAAAGTTAAAAACACTTGGAGTAGACACTATAAAATTTCTTGGTTATTTTTATGCCACAGACTCTTCAGGAAAAAAAAATACTTCTGGCATAAAAGCCAATCCATCAAAAGAAATAAACAGATCTCTTGAGCAAGCTAGACAGCCAGTGTAGACTCAACAGAAACTGCTTGGAACAGCAAGAAAGTTCCATTTGGGAAAGACTCCTTCCAAAGGGTCAGCTCTCAAAGACTAACATGTTTTAGAAGCATTCTCCACATTAGTCTTTCCAAAAGTAGCAAAAATTAACATTTTAGTCTCATTAGTGCATAATGCCTGATCATACAGCAGTTTTCTGAGAAAATTAGACCCTGTAGTAACAGATGTTTCTAGTTTCTTTCACTCACATTTGTTAGATAAAAGGAAATGGAGAACTAGATCTAATTCTCCTAGTTTAAGGTAACCGGTCAGGAATAAGTAGCAGAACTGAAAATGGACTCATTATGAGTCAGTTTAGCCTTATTTCTGCATAATAACTGCTGTGAAACTTCAGCATATGTATTACAGTTAGAATCTTCCCAAATCCTATGTCACACACTTGTGTTTTGCTGAGAAGAGGAGGTTCGACTGAAGAGACAGAGGTTCTAACTAAACAAACCCCTTTTCAGTTACATTGTGCTATAACAGCCACAGTCAACACCAACCTCTACATTATGATTTTCCAGCCTTTTGTTGGAGCCACACATTTATTCCTCTCTAACCGCTTCCTATGTTTGACTACACATCTGTGACAGCTATAAAACAACATAAATAAGACTATTAGTAAAGCCACAGATGCATTTTAAGTGGCTCTTTACTCAGAGCCCAGCCTAAAGCAAATCCTTTCATGGATTTTAATATGGCTTGAATAAAGTGAACCTCCCTTCTTTGGAGGTTTTCAAGACCCGCCTGGATGCAGTTCCAAGTAACATGCTCTAGTTATGGGCAATCCTGCTTCAGCAGGGAAGATGGACCACATGATCTCTACGGTCCCTTCCAACTCTAAAAATTCAGTGAAATTCAGTGAAGTGCAGATGATGAGTGAGTCCTCTGTTGACCTTGGTTCTCCCAATAAGTTGTCCTTACAAAATTTCCCAGGGAAGACACATCCACATGTCAGGCAGAAACTCTGGATATTGAGTATTAGCAACTGCCACTGCATTACTATTCCCAGTACATCATGCAGCAGAAGATAAAGAAATCATCTCCATTGTGCTTACTAGTCAATGAATGAAGCAAACCACCACAAGAGCCACTGAGAGACCTCTCCCCATCTGTATTATTTGCCTAGTTGCTAGAGAAAATAAAGGAATTAAATTTTTAAAGAGAGGAGGGGGAGGAGAGAAGCTCTCACAACCATGTAACCTAAACTGAAATAATTGCTCGCACAAACAAGCTCATTTTCAGATATACATGGGTCAGAAATAACAGTACAGCTCAAAGCAGCTGTGGTCATACTGTTTACTCTCCATTTTTGACATGAAAGCCTTTTCCTCTGCGAACAGTTCTTAATGTAGAAACATCTAAATGTATGCTAATGCCCAACAGAGCAATAACTTCCTTTGATTGATTCAACACTACTGAAAGTACCAGGGAAAAAAAAAAAGATCAAACCAAGTATTATACAAACAACCCATGTCTTCAATATGGTATGTGTCAGCATGAAAGCTGAAAGGAGTTGAACAAGCCAGCTACTAATGTCTTACATGGTTCTAAAAGTGGCGGCATTCTTAAGTGCCTGCAGATAAAAGTGTTTTTCTTAAGTTGTGACATCAATTTATGGAGCTCTGTAATATAATGAAAGTGCTTTGATTCAACATGATTTATGAGGCAAAAGCACTTCTAGTGTCTTCAGAAAAAGCACAGGAGTTTACGATAAACACAAGATAATTAAGTAATTTTGCAGCCAGTTACTCTCCTGAAATCATAATTAGGAAAAACAAACATGACCTCCCTCTTTGCTTTTTATGCTGCTTAAAATTCTTTCTTCTGTCTTCCATTTCACTGACTCACCTTTCTTTCAACGTCCTTTCACTGGAGAACTTCCAGTGACAAACTTCTCTGGCATTACTTTAGTGAAGACATTTCCAACTTTCAACTAGTCCTAACACCCTGTTTTTCTATAAAACCGCCATACTGTTTACAGAAGAACACTAAGACACGCACAAAAAATAAATCTGAACAAATGATCTATGACTCTTTCAAGTATGTCAGATGTAGTACAAACTCTGGCTACAGTGTGTTATGTTTTGCCCTCCCAGGGTTTAGCACCATCTTTTTTTTTTTCTGATGTGCAGTCTGTGATTGGAAGTTATTTAACTGTTAGGAAAACAAATCTCCACTTAGATTTAACTGACCATGTCCCAGATGCACTAAACGATAACTGAATTGTTCCTTGAGGTACAGACAGATGACTAAGAATGCTTTAGAGGACAGGAGTAAAGCTAGAAGAGACTGAGACATTTTGCCTTCTGGGTAAATGGTAGAAGCAATAACAGGAATAGGATTTAGAAATCAGGATCCACTATCCTGTCTTCTTCAAGTAGCTCAGCAGGAGATAGGTAGCACATTTTACCTAATCCTGATCACCAAAAACACCACCACCAAAACAAAAAGGTTGCTGTAGTTTTAAACTCCGTAAAAGGACACTTAGCTTATACCAGCTTCATACGGTACCTTAAGTACATACAGACACCAAAGCTAGACCTTAAAAGCATTTAGACACATGGAGACCTATTTTATGCATCTCAGACAAATTCAGAAGGAATAGCTACTTCGCAGCTCTACCAACAGCCCTTTGCCTCAGTTCTTCTGGACTTTTCTAGGACATGACTAGCTACAAATCAGATGTTTACAGATCATCAGCACACCAGTTGCTAGGCAAAGTTTTGCAGTAAATTGTATTTCTGGACCTAGGAATCTCAGCTCCATGTAAGGAAATTGCTCAGCTATGTCCAAAAAGGAAGTACCTCTCTGACACTGCAAAATAAAAACGATAAACCCCCTCGTTGCACCAGTGCATAAATCCACAATGTATCCACATGTATTAGGCAGATCTTCTGGTTCTTTTTATCAGTTTAAGAGATGTTAAAAAGAAAAAAAAAAGCAGAAAAGACGAAACACATGGAAGTGCTTTTGAACAAGGACTCTTTACCTGAAAAAGGCAACTAAGAGTCAAAATATTAGAGGTTCATCAGATGAAACTGGGGAGAACACCACAACCAGGGAATGATTATTCATCATTTCTTATGTGCAAGACTTTGATGGCACCTAATGCAATTTTAGTGCACTTTTTAGTGCACCAAAAAGATCAAGGAAATTCTCTGCACAGTACATAACAGCATCTGTCCAAGCTGAGAAAACAGGGTTCCATCTCTAAAGGATGAAAAAAACCAAAACTTTATGAAAAAACAAATAATCAGGTTTTATGAAAGCAAGATTCAGATAGAGTGCTGTCAAAAGAGGTTTCACATTCACTAATTATCAACACATTCCCAAGGCAGCAACTACTGGACACCATTTGAAACAAAACTGGGTTATACTGGGTCTGGTCCAACACAGACAGTCATATACAAAACCAGGTTTAAAATCAGTAGCTACAGCTACTGCAAACATCAGTTTCTATACAGATTAGTACTAGCCAAGGAACAGTTATACTGAAGTAATATCCATTAAATTTGGACATAGCCTACTTAAAACTTCTTGGAAGAGGAAAAGCTAGAACCCAGCTCACATTCTCATTCTCGACATGCAATGAACCGGTTAGCAATTTGTGCAGGAAAACACAAATTGCACTGTCATGCTAGTTAATTGATTTTATTGCTTTCAACTGAAATCCTAACACTGGTACCCCTCCTTTTCTATGAGTTTTTATTCTAGACAAAAAGAAATCAGTTATCACTAGTTAACAGTGCGTGGTAAAAGCTTAAAAAATTGGTGAAACAGCTTAAATATACCATAGATTTTGAAAAAATCACAGTATTTGTGAACATGGAGAAAGCAAGTTGCTTTTTCTAATTAAAATGCCTATTTTTTTTCTGGGGAAGGGGAAGTTTCGCAGAAGGCAAACAATGAGCCTTTTCACAAGTGTTATGGATTAATCTGCTTTGTCTGCTGTCATCTCCTTGCCTCAGATTTGGCTTTTTCCAGATCTGGCAGAGTACAGGCCAGTTCTTATGCTCCTGTATTGCAGGGTTTCTTCACTCTTGTTCTGTTCTAGGCTTAAGTTAATTCTTAGTTGGTGTAAAATCACGTATCTGAAGGTCACAGTAACCCTTACGAATCTTATGACAGGATAATCTAGATCTTCACAAAAACATCCCAAGCTAATGACTTTTAATAGAAACTAACTGCAAAGAAGGGGTACTAAAGTATCCAATTTCTTTTGTGACATAAGTACCAGCTTCTCCTTTGCTTCAGCACTAACAGAAAAAAATAAAGAGAATATGCAACAGTCATGGAAAGTTTTAAGGAGACTATCCAGGCTTCAACAGACTTGAACCATTGGCGCAAAAGAAATTCTCTCATGAATGAGAGGAAAAAAATAAGCACAAATATTACTTCTCCTTAAATAAGTCAGACAGCTAACAAGAAGAATTAAACTTGTCATTCATGTAATTTGGCATTTAATGATATTTTTGTTCCTTATTTTCTTTGGTGGCAGTTTTCTTAAAAACAACTAGTTCAGCTAAAACCCTTCCAGAAGGCAAAGGAAACAGGAAAGACAGTGTGATGGAAAGAAAAATCTAAAGGAGCACTCACCAGGAAAAGATAACAAAGTGGAAGACTTTATTGCATCAAGATCATCTTCTCCTAATTGTACTTGCAAGAACATACTAGGTAGTTCCCTTTAACCATTCGCAAATCTGCGATCTTGAGATCAGCCAAACAATTAACGTGTGTATTTTGCCAAAATACATTTCCCTCAAGTACTTCAAGTGAACTTGAAAAGCAAATGCACTGTGAAACTTGAATTCAGGTGCTCACCAGATCAGATGAGGGACCAGGGGAAGAGGGCAGGAGAAAAGGAGGACAGGGGGTTTGTTACATGGCAGAGGATACTCGCAACACATGGCCTGCAAACGTCTCAGTGTAAACTGTATTACCTGTTCTGCAGCAAAGTGTTGGGCACCCCTGTTTAACTGAAAGACTTCTAGAATCAACCGAGCTGCCTCAGTGTGGCTAGTTCATTTGGATAAATATCAAAGGGCTCTTCAATCCATGCATGGTACAATATCAGGCAGAGTATTTTCCTGCTATGGAAGGTTTCCTGCTATTTGCCTCGTTTGCTAGGGTTTAGCTCGACAGAAGCTCCTCAACTTTACTACCAACATACCTTCTAAAGAGAGAATACATGGTGAAAACTACCAATTAATCCACTAAGGAGAATTTTTTTCTTTCTGCTGTACACATTTGCTATAAGGGAAAAGAACTCGTGTGAAGCTTTGCTTTCAACACAGCACTACAGAAAGCAGACAAAAAGCTTACCGCTTCCTGAACATAAGACATAAATACTCTCAGTGCTCCAGAAACCCAAGGAAGCTTCCAGCTGTGAAATAAGGCAACTTGATGACTTCTGCAAGAAATGCACTAACACCATATTTTAGAAAGTACATAGTAATACGTTGAGGATCAGTTTTGTCCAAATAATTTTTCTCCTGAAAAAGAACTGTGAAGTTTCCTCAAACTAACTTGTTGACGGAACTGAAGACTGTTTGAAAGGGCAATATATCTAATGCCACAGTGGGCCTAAGAACTGCTCTGGCACACCCATGTACCAGGCATATTTGCTGTGTCTGCAGAGATCTCGTACCACTCCCAGTAATAATCTTTGCTTTTGAAACAAAGAAAGAGATAGAAATCAAAGTTTCTCTGAACAGTTTAAGTAAAGGAAACCACAACAGTCCCAAATGGATTAAGACTTGGAGAGACCAGCTTGATCCAGAGAATTGAATGATCACAAAAGAAAGTGATTATTCCCATTGTAGTATGTTTACACCAGATTTTGGCCAGATTCCAACTCATATTTCTTTAATTATGCCTGTATAAACAGAACTATTACATATCTGATTCAATATCTTCTTCAGCTAGGGAGAGATGTCTGTAAAAAAACATTTCTCATTAATGAAACAGTATTTTACGAAGGGTCACTGAAAGAATGCAAAGTCATCTCCACCAAGCAGCTGAACCTCACAGAGCTGCAGGGTTCGGTGAGAATGACCTAAGCTGCAAGCACGTTAATACACAGTCAGCTTCCTTCTCAGCATCCTGTCAATACCACAAGGGGCTGGTCTTATTTCATTTACATATGCCATAAAAATCTTTCCTGGAGTAGAATATTGCATTACCGTATGCAGATTTTCAACCAGGAAACTGAACTTGAGGACAGCACTCATGAGACCTGGCTCTTTACAACAAGAATTTTTATTTTTTTTTTGCAGAAATTTTTGCAGGCAAGGGAAAACGAATAAAATAGTCAGCAAGCTGCATCTCTTCTGCACTTTATAAAAAAAAAAAACCAAAAATCTTTTACGGTCATAGGGACAGTAGATATCTGGACCAAAAGGAAAAAAAATATGTAGAAGTCTACTGGTGCCATCTGTTTATTCTGGTACATGAATGGATAAGTTAACACCAGCATTCCTCACTGAGCCGGCGTCCTGTCAGACAGCTGCCCTGCCAGGAGCCTTCACTCTCAACGTCTGCAAAAGCTAAGCACGATATCCTGGCCAGTTAAGTCCTGGGGCCCCTCTGAGAAGATCCTGTTAATTATGCCAAGGTCTGTTAAAATTATGCACATGGTTCTTTCAATACGTGTCTACTCAGCTAAGACTAATAGCCCTCCAATACTTTTGGTTTGTCAGGTCTCCAAACGAAACAAATGAAAACCAATGGAGAGATACTAAGTGTCCCCATACCCCTTCAGGAACGGATTTAACACTATTGAATTACCTAACAGAATGCCACAAAGAAATATAGGCTTTCCATTTCCTAATGCACACTATTGTTGGATACCTATACTGCCTCTTTGGGCAGCAGAATTAGCCTCCCATAAGCTCCTACCTACCAGACAGTACCATCTACAGCAGTGATTTATACAGCTGGTGTCAAGGAGTTCATTATCTCAATAGACTGAGCAGAGGGTTTTCAGACTACTAGAAGCCCACAGTCCGGGGTTGAAGTGGGTACAAGAAGCCAAAGAACTGGGAAAAATACAGCATGATATGAAAGAGAAAGGAAAGCAAAGACAAAAGGCCAAAGAAGGTGAGAAAGTCAGCACTGGAAGCCTGTAAGACACATGTACCCAAAGTGGGAACTGAAATATCTACAGCTCTGACTGTTCAGGGAAAACCCAACGGCTAAACCCAAGGCTGAGGGGCCTTTGTGAAAAGGAAAAGGCGGCAAAACAGGGGAAGGGGGGAGAAAAGGAACAAACTACTAAAAGGTCATGACATGAGACATTGCAAGGTTTAAACACAGACTGAAGCTATTTCCTGTTTTAAAACTGAGAGAAAGTATTGATTAATATCAAGGAGACTGATTTAGGATAAAGTAAATCAAATTTTTCAGGAGTTGAAATGCCGAGAATGTTCTAGCTTTTAGAGAAGGATGGGGTTTGGGTTTTTTGGTTGGTCCCCCCCAGTAATAGCTTTGTGTAAACACATTTAGCCTAATACAGAAGTAAAAAAATAGTATGAGGGCTTCCCCTTCCCCCTCCCCCCAAAAAAGAAGCTTGGTGACAAAGACAAAATGAAGAGTGTCTTTGGGCTCACTGTGATCCAAAACTCTGTTTCCAGCAAAATGAGGGGAAAAAAACCAACCCTAACCACACCTTTTCCAGGTAAGCAGTGCTCTATTAATGTTCAGTCTTGTTTCAACTTTAAATGCCTTTCTATATAAAAAAAATATTAAACACAAATAGTTTTGCACTGCACGTTTTTTTGAATCCATATGGTTGTTTGCTTTGTGTCCCATCCCCTAAAAGTGTTTAAAATAATGTGCTGTCTGTTGTCCACCTTTCATCTAATGCCAGTCTTCTCCATAAAGCAATGCTAGTGCCCATTTATTCCAGCGTAACTGATTTCCTCTGAGTTCAGTACACTGTAGTACTTACACTTTCCTCAATCACTCTAAGTCACTACCACGCATTTGACAACAGCAGCCTTTTAGCCCATGCATTTGCCACATGAACCCCCAAACATAAAGACAATGAAAAAGGTGAGTTTTGTCTACTGACGTACACTCAAAAAGTCTCAATCTCAGGCTTGAGCAAAACTTGTGCTGCAAGAGAATAAAGCAAAACTATGCTTTCATATTCTGGGTTGGTCTCCAGTCTGATATGTACCAGCAGTTTACACTTCTCAGACAAGTCGTTCATTATTTGCACGGTGTAAAACACAGGCCTTGGGGCAAGTTACCTCAGTGTGTTCACAGGCCTCCTTGCAGCTGATTAAAGTGTCTTCTCCTGTTGACTGCAGCTCATGGCCTGACACACAGCACTTTGATCAATGCATCTGTGACTATCTCAGTCTTTTTATCTTTCAGTGCTTTAACATCACATGCCACCATATGAAGCTGTTACCTGCTACCAGCCAACACAGACTGAGGGCTTGTACTCTGGCTAATGGGGCTTTAGCTCGGCCTGTGTCAACTCCCCAAGTCTCACAAATGGAGGCAACTTATTATAGGAGTTCTGCTTTCCTTTGACACTACCTCATTTTGACAAAGTGACATTTATGAACACAGTTGACAAGAAGCCTCCTCTCACACACACACAGTTCCACGGGCTCCAACCCACTCACGTTGCCATCTGATCTGCTTCACCCTGAAACACATTTTGTCTTCACAGTGGAAAACAGGTGCGTTGGGGAGACCTAGTTGTAGAAGCATGTTCTTGTGTTGTGCTGTGCAGTTACCTCTACACTCTAAACCCCACACCTGGTAAACATGGATGCCTGACCCACTCATCACCTCTTCAGTCCTGTGGTTTGCTTTCTCCTCTCATTTGCCTCTAAGGCCACTTGGCAAAGAAGCTTAAGCTCAGCAAGTTTGTCAGACCCGAATCAAGCCACAGATAAGTACATAACTTAAAGACATGTGGATCCACATATCTTAAAACTACACAGAGAGAAATCTGTTCTTCATCGATTCGCAGATCTGGAGTAAAAGCAAGAATTCTGTCCAACTTAGACAAGCCAAGGGAGTTTTAAGTTCTCTTGTAAATACTAGAGACCTAAAAAGGGATAGTTTCCAATCCTTTAAGTACTTTGGTTTCAGAGCCTTTGCACCTTTACTTTCCATCTCAGAAAGCAACAAGTTCTCGGAAAGCAGTATTTGTTCCTTGCAAGATGAAAAACCTGCTTCTTAAAAAAAGTAAACCAAACAAAAGCCCTACAAGCAGTTATAATCCCCACTTCCCCTACTGAAATATCCTTCCTATACTTCTTTAAACATTAATTACACACCTTAACACACATGCTCACTATGCTTCAGTTTTCAGGCAGATATTTTTCACACTCATCTAAATGTACTCACATCTCTTAATGTTTCAACCAGGTTTTCTGCTCTCTTGACTACAGGAGTTTTATTTGCAAAAACTTTGAAACCTCTGTGTGTAAATCTTCAGATTTACACAGATTTCAAGGTCATGGAAATATCTTGAAACAAGTCATCTTCCAAATTTCACCTTTACACAAATACAACAAGGGATCCAAAGCAACTGTTCCATTGAAACCCTGCCTAGTTCAGAGCGTGATGTTTCATCCAGTCCTTCACCCAGTCTACATGTCCTTAGACCGTAGCAAACCAATACATTTTTTCCCCTGCATCATTAAGATTCTTCTGTTTTATTTTCTTGTATTGACTAGGCTGTTTCACAACTTGTCATTGTCATCTTCATGAAATGCTTTGAAACATCAGTTACAAGAAGCACTATCCCAGTAGTCTGAAATTCATCTCATTTGCAGTATTTCTGCAGTTGCATGAATTCTTACCAGCAGCATTTAACCCTTCAGTGCAGCTCAAAAGAGCCACCTGATTGCATTTACCTACAGCTCCAGGGCCTTTCATGAAACAGTCCATCAAGAAGCATGGTCCACGGCTACCCAGTCCACCTTACATTACCCCAAAACACCAAAGCACACAGCAGAATCATCTGGTGAATCCACATCCATACCAAGACTTACCCAAGTCGGACAGGAGCAAGAAGCAGTGAAGATCTGGTAGAAGCCTGCTTCCTTACCTGCACACACACCCTCCCCTCATAATTCATTTCTTGCATGTGATACCAAGAAATTCATAAGCTAGAAACTGGTGGAATATTTATTCTAAGAGAGCAGTTTCAGGTTCCATACTGTAAAACTTTGACCAAAGCTAAGTTCATGGGCCCTCCTGCTCGGGACCTTCCTTCTCCAACCAGTCTCTCACACAGTCCCTCCTGGGTACTAGACCAGGCTTGGTTCTTCAGCCATAAAGAATGTGACAAATTCAGAGGATCAATGCTTCTCAGCGCACCAAGATGCACCAGATTTCTCCTCCACACTGCCTCCTGCTTTAACATTTTCTTCCAGCATCTTATGTAATCAAATCAATACAAGTTAAATTTTCATTTTTGACAGGAGAACAAAGTCATTCCATACTTCTTTGCAACACCTTATCCCTCAACTCTTTTTCTGACTGAAAAATCTCACAAGTCGTCCTTACTCGTTTTTTTCCATTGGTCTATAACATTTGCATGCATTAATTCCATGATAATATCCCTGTTTCTGCAAAAACAGAATCAACGACTCTTGTTATCATGTAAAATTTATTACTAAAGTGTAAAAGTATTAAGTACCTTTTTAATATTCCATACTATTCACAGCTGTTATTAATGCTTAAGGAAGACAACTGGTTAGAATATGGCACACTATGTTTGAAATAATTTTTTTTCAACATAACAGAATTGGTAGAGTCTTTCAGCACAAAGCAAGAATAAACAAAAACATTATATGGTAACAAGATATTTAGACTAATCTTTAATGCCTTTCCAGCTCACAGACATATTACCTTTTCACTGGTTATATCCCTGTCTTAAACTTCATTAACTCAATCTAATAATCACAGCATAAAGCAAACTAGGAACTCCTCATTTTTAAAAAACTTATTCCACAAGCTGATGAACATTTGGGCTGGAAGGGGAAGAAATAGTGGTGTGTGGGACAGATACTTGTAATGAACCAAGAGCAAAAAATTCACAAGTTAACAAAAAATTTACAGTTTGGCAGTATAAATACCAGAAGAATCAAGAGAAAAACCAAAGAACTTACTTTTACCCACACAGTTTGTTAGAAAAGTACTAGGAAAAGAATAGCTAGCTTAGCAAACATATATTGAATATATTCTTTCCCTTCCCTGTTTTGACTTGGGCATGGGCTTTCTTTTGTGGTCTCAGGCCTGCTATCCATATTTGTAGCCAGCTGTTACTGTACCATAACACATTCCCCCTGCTAAATCCCACAGAATTCTTCTCTGTTTGAGAAGAATTGTCTCGGACAGATGTCAGTTCTCACATTTCTCGGTTTCTGAAGCTGGCAGTGAGCATCCCTCCCCTTGCCTGGCTGCCTTCTCTCCCCTCACTGGTGGGGACCTTCTGTGTCTGAGAACTCAAGTGTCACAGCAAGGGCAAAATACACATTAAGTTGCTTTGTGTAAATTAGTCAAATTAGGAAGCAAAACATTTCTACTGAGGGTTATTTCCCTCAAGGTAACAGAAAAACGTTAACTCTCATAATTTAATTCCATCTGGGCCACCTTCTCAAGCACAGCTGCTATTTTGTTTTCACTAACTCAGACTGCAATGCTGGGGGGTGGGAGGGTGTCTTGTGGGTTTTGTTGGGGTTTGGATTTTTGGAGGGCTGAGGGCAGTAGAAGAAAAGAAGGCAGTGGCAAAGACATAGCATGCGCTTCAAATTCACTGCTTTATAATATGAACTAACTGCAACTTCCAGGTGAAAGAAAACAACCCTCCCCACTATTCCTTCTCACTGCTGCAATTAAATTCAAGCAAGTATTCTGTGTTTCATTCTGTAGCATACAGCTGCACCTACTGCATGCAAATGGCATTCAGTGTCTTCTTTCCCAAAAAATCCTGTCAGACTTTATGAGAGTCTTTCTCCTCATGGGTACAAGGAGAGCCATTAACTTTTTCATTAAAGTACAAGCAAAGATATTTTTACCAGCCTGAAGGACCAGGCAAAGCACAATGGCTTACACTGAACTATGAATAATTTCTACCACATTTTTCTATTACACTCCTGTAACTCAATACAACAGCCAATCCCAATAACAAGCAATAATAAAGTAAGAAGGCAGGAATTTCATATCAAATTCTACCTTATTAGTTTACACATGGTTTCATAACAATATTATTAATTTACTATGAAGCTGCAGCACCCACGTGATTTCATTATTGTAACCCACAAAGCAAAAGCATCTTTTGGCTTTGGCTCTCAAACCACTTCTACAGTTTCAGGAACTCAGCCAATCCTACAACAGATCATCCTTAGTTCATCATCATTAACTGGATGAGAAAAATATGAAGTCCTGAAAGTCCGTTTACACTAAAAAAGCAACTAGATCCATTTATTTTAATTCCCAGACATAATAGAATAGTAACATACCTAAATTCAGAAAACATATGATAGAAGTAATTTTGCAAATGAGTATCATCTAAACAGCAAGCACTCTCAAACAAGATGGTTTCTAGGAGTTTATACAATACTGCCTACAACAGGATGCTGAAGAGGCCTCACCATAAAAGCAACACAAATGTTTGATACTTGTGTAACAGCAAGGTTTTTACTTAGGAAAACAGGTAAAAATAATATTAAACCCCACCTTTATACTACATTTCAGTAATTAAATATTTTACTGAAGTTTTTCATATTATTAAAAAAAATCTGACAAGATATATAAAAGGTATTTACAATAAGAAAGTGTGCCTATCAGGATTTCCTTGCAACTTTTTAATTAACAGAAAACAGAACTTTGGAGTTCTATTAAAATAATGTCCTAATCTGAAATACAAAATACTGATGTAATAAAGGATTTATGTCAAAACCATTAAAAAACAAGGAAAAATTGTTAAGCAGTACCTAGAGGCAGCTGAGCAGCTACTGAGTGAGTGGCTAATGTCTCTGCGTTCTCCTCATCCTGTACATAAAGCCCGTGCTACTACTACTGTCAAAACAGTATGAAATATTTAAAAGGTATTACATGAACTATCAGCTTTCATATAGATGAGTAGTAAAGTCTTTGACTATTCAGGATGGTTAAAGTAGCCAATTTCCCATTACAAAGATCGCATTTTATGCCCAATCTGTAAGAGAGAAACAGGTTCAAACCTGCAAATAACAAACATCTCAAAAGCAAGATCCCTTGCTTTTAGTGGAGTACTCAGTTTTATTCCAAAGGCACTAAGTACTATGCTGGGTCTGACGTCGGAGATAAAATTTTATCACCATCTGAAGGTATTCCTGCTTTGTATGCTTATATTTAAAAGGGTGCCTTAAGCTGTCTTCAGTAGAACATACCGTGGTGGCTCTTAAACATTTATCCAGAGATCCACTATTTTACTGCTTTGGGAATTCAGACCAGTATGCCTCATTATCTTAAGTGCACAAACACGTTTGCAGACCATCCCAACAATCAGAACCAAGCCTTCCACTGCACACACTTCAGTCTTTAGGGAAGGAAGCAAGAACAACGATGGTGGTCATAACACTTGCTACCTTGTGCAAAAAAGCCCTCACAATATGAAACATTACACAAATCTCAAACAGTTTAATTTCAACCCTTATTCTGACTTTTTCTTTCTCCTCCCTTTAAATCCAGGAACACTGTGTATTGTGAATAACCTTTTACAATACCTTTACAGATTTGTCAAATCTCATTTTCGCCATTGTAAACACCTTTGAAATTACACCCAAATTTCAGCAGACTGTCCCTTAAATAACATCTTTTTGGCCATATCAGATATTCTACAGAGCCTTTTACCATTTTTTGTTATTAGTGAAAGCATCACGGGACCATCAATGCACAAGCTTGATTTAAAATCCTAATATCACATTGTGTCAAGCACTTAGCATATAATAGGAGGCATTTAGCACCTCACAGAATCAAGTTGTAAATAAAATTTTATTAGAGTCTTAAAACCACATCTACAGCCAAACTTATACCCCCAGAAGACACAGTTTGGCACCTGGTAGAAAAAGGAGCATGAATTGGAAAATACTGAAAATTACTGCAGAGATCAAGGATGGACAAAGGCACCGCACATACCCAACTAGGCAATTTCTGCTCTTTCCTTCCTTCTATTGACTTTTTTAGAACAAAAAGATGTTTTACTGCTCTATAATAAGCCAGGTCCTTTGCTGGACCACCACTCATGTAGCCTTTTCCCCAACACAGTACCACCGAAACAGAGCCCCACATCATCCAACAGAAGCAAGTGAGAGGCAGATTCTAAGCTTTATTATTCCAAACATCAAGGTTATTTGACACCTTTCCAGAGAGGACACAACTGCCCTTCCCTGTGCAGAGATTTCACTCTGCTTTGTAGCACAGGAAGAGAAAAGAGAAAAACCTCATCTACTTATATTGGTGTTACCTTTAGGAAATCACCTTGCTCCATGTCCTCTAGACCCTGGCAGCTGTGGGTAAGTATCTGCAAATCCCTGTCTGAGGACATTCACACTGGGGTGCAAGCTAGTTCTCTTGAGTCTATAAAAAAAACTTGCCCCGTCTCCACAGTATCTTAAAGTTACATGTGGCAAAGATGAACCTTAATAAGGCAACAATTCCTTTACAGCATTTCCAATCACTTCGATAAGTCAGAGCATTTTGGTATCAAAGCTCTTGGGAAAGAGTTTTGTGAAACTTTGAAAATCGAGTAGTTGCTCTTGCAAATACATTTGGAAAAATACAGTCAGATTTTTAGAGCTAAACAACAAGAATATGGATAAGCAATTTGATGTTTTAAGTGATTATTTACCAGGACTGATTTCAAGCTAAGTGTGCATTTATTGCTTCTACAAAGAAGGTATTTAGTACATCAATATTCTGAAATATTCTGACAGTACTTGGGAAAAACTGATGGGTTTAGCTAAGAGATCCTAAGAAAACAAAGAAATAAAAGCAGAGACAGGGTGAGTGGGAAGGGAAAGATTAATTCTCACCTGTAAAACCACTTTCAAACAAATACTATGCCTGGGAATTCAGTGCACATGACGAGGCTGCCATCCTCAGGGGATCTGAGAGCTATTGCAGCTGAGTTCCAGAGAGAATTTACGCCTGGACCTCCACAGAATAACTCATGGAAATGATTTCCTCAAGAATTGGCTGAGCTGCCAAATATTAAGATGCCTTAAGTTGTGTACAATTACAACTAAGGAAAATAACATCTTTTTCAAATGGTAGACTACAACTAGATTACAGGGTCATTCAAGCCTTCTAGTCATAGTCTGTACAGAAAATTCTCCAGTAAATTTCAAAGCAAAAGGGTTTATTAACAGATTGCGTGACAACTATGCACACAGGTAGTAGGAAAATCAAGCTGACAGAAAAAGAAGTTTCCTAACTTTTAAAGGTACATTTAATTATTTCTCAGTTGCCACAAGTAGTACTATAATAATTTTATCATATTAGCATTTAAATGTTACATATCCAGAGGAGGGCCACAAAAATGATTAGGGGGTTGGAGCACCTCTGCTATGAGGACATAGCACCTCCCTCAGAGGACAGGCTGAGGGAGCTGGGGTTGTTCAGCCT
>BJBW01002348.1:33697-140098 GCA_004320125.1 Scolopax mira
TGGTGGAGCACTGGAACAGGTTGCCCAGGGAGGTGGTTGAGGCCCCTTCCCTGGAGACATTCAAGGTGAGGCTGGACGGGGCCCTGGGCAACCTGGTCTAGTTGGGGGTGTCCCTGTGACTGCAGGGGGGTCGGACTTGATGACCTTTGAAGGTCCCTTCTGGCCCAGATGATTCTAGGATTCTATATAAGTTGGGAGACAGGACAGAAACACAAATACTATTCCAGCCATTTTTGATACATTATCATGATTTGGGATCAGCCTTCTGGGAAGAACCAGCGCTTCTTGCCTCGGTTTTCAACCAGTCTTCCAGCTCCTTGCACAATCGAGCTCCTTTCCCCAAAGGCACCGTGGTGCCAGCTCTGAACAGTACTTCTAATCTCGACACCCAATTTCTACATCTATTGTTTAACACACAAATCATTAGTTTAATTTCTAAACTGACTACCCTACATCTAGTATATCCTTGGTCCTAACGATTCTTTGGATTAGTCTTTTAAAAGTGAACTTTTACAGTTTTTCTGTTTCAGTAAACAGAGACAGCCCCTACACCACCTCAGCTATCACTGGATTTGGTGCAGGAGAAGGAAACAAGAGATCTCATGAACTTAATGTAAAGCCTCTGTTATGCTGCTTTTCTTCATGATACTTATGGAGCATAAGGTCTGTGAAAAACACAGAAAGAATGCAAAGAAACTTAAATAAGCTTAATACAAGAAAAAAAAATGCTTACACATAGAGGTAGACTGGTGTATACAACTTCCTGAATTCCAGACAATGATACCATTTGTTAGAGAGAAATGGTTAGTGAAATCTAACCAGTTAAAAAAAAATAAGGCATTACACCACTGGATTGCTGCCAAATGCCCATCAAAAGCTAACCAGTTTAATCAAAAACGTGATTGGGTTAAATGTATCTGGAACTTAGTGCAGACAAGACTAAGAGGAAGATAACTAAAAATGAGTAGTTTTCCCATCATCTCCTGTGGTATGTTCTGAAGCTACTGATACTCACAATTTATACAGATCCAAATTACAGTTTGTGATTTACTAGCCAGCCAGACGCAGCCAAACGGATCTGAACAAAACTGATAAGCCATTTACTGCAGACAAAGCATTTACTTCACATCAAACCTTCAAAAGGTACCTAATCCATGAGCTA
Organism: Scolopax mira; assembly: GCA_004320125.1. NCBI lineage: Eukaryota > Metazoa > Chordata > Aves > Charadriiformes > Scolopacidae > Scolopax > Scolopax mira. The sequence continues at coordinate 34,860 of BJBW01002348.1, forward strand.
AAAGTTAACAATTCAGGGAAAAATGCCAGAGTCACAGCAACGGAGAATTCTTCTTACAATGAGACAATTGAGGAGCTCAGTAATTTTAACATATCAAGGTTCACCCAGTTACAGTCCTTATATAATTAGACAAGTTCTTTACTATTGCATAAGGTGACTGGGTTTTTTATCTAGGCAGGCAAAGCTCACAGGATAGTCACTGTCTTGTTGAGATTGGGTCAAATGACTTCTTTCTAGGAAAAGCAAGCATATGAAGGCACTGGAAATCAGAGTAGATGCACTATTCAAACTATGTTTTCTCTATGAGACTTCCCAACTCAGTTACCTGATTCAATATCTATTCATCACCTTAATACTGTCACTTGGAAAAAATGGACAATATTTTGACAATAAATCCACATTTAAACCTCATCTTTGTTTTTTCCTTCCAACTTAAGAGGAACATTTTTATTGGGCCAAAGATCACATCCTACAAGTCAAGAAAATGGTGTTGTCTGTCCTGCGTATGTCTTCTCAGAGAAAAGCTGTATCTACTGCACAACTTCACATTCCCCTATTGCTTCCAAATACATCTATGACAGACCAGAGACTGTAGAAAATGGACGCCCCCTATAGATCCCAGGCACCAGAAATACTCCACACGACAAGATCTTCCTGTCTTTTTTTAAACCCCTGCCCACTGTAAGAGTGTACAAGCTACATAGAGAACTGGGGAAGATTATTCATGAAATGTTTGTCTGTTCATTATAAAGAGGTTACTATACAGTAGCACGGGATTCTTCAGCTCAAGTCTACTCTGGATCCTCAGGTAGGAGCCATACCTAACCCACTCCTAAGAATCCCTATTCCAATCCTCATCATCTTCCATCAGCTACTGCAATCCTTGTTAATTCTACAAAACCTGCCTTCTTACACTGCAATATAAAATACTGCTTCTAAGAGACCACTACTCCTGATCAACTTCTGATGTCACGTAAGTCTCATTTAATTTTCAATATCCTTCCTGGTTTACCTGTTTCATGTTACCTACAAACCAAGTGGATACCCATTGCTTCAGGTGTTCATCACTAGTCTCTCAAGTTCCCCAAAAATCACTTTTCCTGAGCTTATTCCTTTTTCACCCCCTTTCTCCTTCCAACAAGCCTCTCTAGGGGCATTGCATCCTCCACATTTTTTCTTTCAGTGCAGCAATTGCAATTAAGCATCCAGTAACTAGAGTTGATAATGACATTCAGAGACATCCTGTAACAACTGCAAGCAGCACAAAACCCATCACATGCACTGGATGTCTCTTTTCAAGGATTAACTTCTCGGCAGAAATTTATGAACTGCCTGATGCAAAGTTTCCTGCTGGAGCCCACCCAGGTTCCATTCTTCATTAGCTGGAAAATTTTTCCCTTCTTCAGTACTAGCAAAGCTCAGTATCACAGCACTTAGGAAAGTTATTGGACAGTTTTTCAAACGTAAGACATTAAGAAATATTCTAAAGACACTCTGAATCAATGCTAAGACAAACTGATATTAGGACTCAAACTAGGAACTTGAAAGATTTAGTAAGAATAAATCCTCAAAATAGTTTAATTATTTGATATGGAGTGGAAAGCTTTGAAAAAATTTCTATAAAGTCATTTTTCAAAAAAAGTGATGACAAACATTAAGTATTTTGGTTTGCGTTTGTCTCGTGTTTATCCACATTAAATCAAGCAGAATATATCAGTGGATATTTTGGAGAAAACAGTCAAATATTTTCTCTATAAGCTTTTCTTATAATGAGCACGACCAATTTAAAAATTGCTAACATTGGATTTGCTCAGTGTTACATGTTTTATTAATAGAATTTATAAAACAATACGTTCCCCAAGTATCAGTTACAACAGCATCTAGTAAAATGTTTTTGGCAAGATTGAAGAGTATAGCACTCTTCAGTGCTATAAATCCATAATTGCTCTGTTCCCTGAAAGCTAATGATGTTCTGAATAGGAGATCAATTAGAAGTATATCAATGCTATTGACTCAACACAGCACAGAACAGGATGTTGATGTCACCTGCTTTTTGCCTACACAGCTAAAGTGTGTTGTAATGTAAAAAAACACTGGAGATCATTGACTTGCTTCTCTGGAATACCCCACAGGCACCATACACACCCCCACACACATGGATTTGGGAAGGGGGGGAAAACAATTGGCCTCTCCCTCGCTCCTCCACTGAGTGCCCTACAGACAGAATAGGAGGAAACTTGTTTCATTGACTACTATTAAATATTTTCCAAGAGAACAGTTTGCATAAACACAAAGTAACAATAGGCTGATCTGCAGCTTAGCTCAGGGCATAAACTGTGATAACTACCTCTTTGTAAGAAAAACTTCTAAAAATGAGTTTGATTTATAAAGTATTAAATGTCCTCATTTGTTATAGTACTAAGGGATACCACCCCTCAGCATCTTTGCAGAATCAGACTGCTGTTTAAAGAAGCATAGTCTTACAAACAATAGCCTCTGATTTTTTACAGTATTTATGAACCAATCTTAATTCTACCCATAGTCATTGGCATGAGCAAGAATTCAACTCTAACTATAGTTGCCAAAGCACGTCCCCGAACTAGTATAGCAGAGGCATACATACAGCCAGGTAAAACATGCTGAACAAACTTCTCCTATATAAAAATATGCCAGTTCTCTCTCTTCACTGAAATACATCTTTTTCAGCTTGTTTTTATACTATCCTATAAGATCTAACCAGTCCATACGTGGTACTCCATGTTTCCTTTCCCTCTGAGCTTGCAAAAACAAACCCCATTTAGTATCAAGCGGTGAATTTAACTGATGAGCTGTTTAGCCTCCTCCTCTAAATCACTATTTAAGTCATTCAATCTAATGAAGCCTGATACCCATCATACAAGCACTGTTCCCTGCCCTGCAGTTCAAATTACTGCCACATCTACTATTTTTGTTTAAGGTCCTTCAGCAAGTTTCCAGTCCATGCAATATTTAGACCAAGCAAATTTTTTTCCAAGTTTTATGTGGAATTTCTTCCAAACAGCTTGCTAAAGTATTCGCTGCATTAAGTATTCATTTATCTGCAAAATACTGTATCTTGATTTTTTAGAAAAGATTATGTTTTTCTGATTGACACATACCACAAGTCTATTGGTCACAGCTCTGTTTTTTTTTCAATTCCATTAGATACGTACCATACAGCGTTGGTGTTAATATTTTATGCAGAATTAACATTGAGGACTGTTACTGTTAACATACATATCCAGAGCCAATTTCTTTGCGGCAGACGCTCTGGCCAGCAGATACACACACTCTGGCTACAGAAGCTGAGACTTCACACTATGCAGTTTATCCCATTAAAGAAGGCAGTGGCAGCTGCAGCTAAACTACTTTCAGCACCAAAGCCAACTAGATACTTAATTAATTCCACAGCCAAATAGCAGTTTGTTTTTGTACTTCAAGATATTGGTGCTGCATTCCATTTTTTTTATCTGTTACTATCACCAGCTTTTCAAACTCTACTTGTAATTTTGTAAATTGGGTAGCTAATCCCTAATCGTTTACATTTAAAAATAAAGCTCCTCTTCATTTACACTTGTCTTTTCACTAATATTATGAAACAAATTTCCAGCCACATATCTGCAGAACCACTCCGTTGTTCAAAGCCATCCTGCAATAAACAAGGTGTTGGTGCAGCTTCTCAGCCTGCAGGAAGAGGCAGCAGCACATCCATAATCCCCATCTTACAGAGCTGAACCACCAGAAGGTCAGGTGTCTGAACTCTCCATAGAAAATTGGGAACACAAATCAGGTACTCAGACTTCCAAAACAAGCACCACAGATGCAAAGCCATGTAGTTACTTCTACAGCTTCTCAAAAACTTTTCAGAATGTGAAAGGCAATAACCTGAAGTGGTTTCACAGCCTGTCTTCTTCTGGAGCAGGCATTTCTGCCTCACTGTCTGTGCTCCTGCAGCCTGCCAGCTTCAGCAGCACTGTTTGACTTTCACATCACTGTTGAGATCAATTTTTTTTTTTTAAAGGTGTGACTAAGCTATCCGCAGACTCTACCTTTTCAAGTTTGCATTACATTGGAAGAGACATGTCAACTTGCATCAACTTAAGGAGTTGAATAGATACAATTCACAAGCCTGTATGAGGCACTACGCTCAGAAACACAGCCTTCATGTTGCTAGCACTTAATGTTTGACATTCCAACAGGATCATCTCATAATGCCAGGATATACGGTCCCAGATCTCCGATTTCATTGCTAAAGAGTCCAAGGCAGAAAATTCATATTTATGTGACTGGCACCACAGCATGAACGGGAAGAGAAAGGCTCACAGTATAGGAATTCCTAACAAACTATACTACAGACCATCTTTGAAAGAGTTAATTGGCCCTCATACCTCTTCCCACCCCTCCTCTTATTTTTCAAGCACGTGAGAGGAAGAATTATCAATAGGTTGGAGGCAAACGCTGGGTTCACACTTGGACATCAAAATGGATGAAGGCTTGTAAGAGCTTAACATTTAGTTAAATGACTGAAAAACTGATCTCTGTACAATGCTATTTAAGCAAGCTGTATTTTTAAGAGACTGAAGGTCAGAAAGCTCATTTCTTTAAAACCACCAGGAATGTACAGGAACAGAAGTCCTCTTTTGTTCAGAAGCTTTCCATTCAATAAAATTCCCCATTTGTCTTTCCTTTCCTAGACTTCTTTCCTCTTGCCAATCAGTGCCAGCTGCCAATTAGGACGGACAATAGAAGAAAGTCTTTTTATGATCTTCAGTCATCACTGCATAAAACACCATTCTGCACTCAGTTCCTTCTTCTCAAAGAGAAAATTTAAAATAAGTTTACTGGTGTTTTAATCCTTTACTTGTTCTCTGGCCAAAACCAAAATACTTTACAATCCTCCCAATTCTGGACTCGGGCTGTGAATACTGAGCATGCACACTGGGCTTGCCTGCACCTTCAGCTAAATTGCTGCTGCTGCCACTGTTCCTGCTCTCTACCATCTTGTAAAATATTGATTTCTGCAGTACATACCTGGTAAAGAAAAAATAAAATCAATTTTCCCCTAGACACAGCAAATTGGCAACAACATAGCAGATCAGCCTGTCAGGTTGGTATGCAACACTAGCATCCAAAAACAAGCTGAAAAAACAATGTGAAGGTGGGAGAGTGCATAGGGGAAAGGGGAATGCAAACAATGATTGTACTAGAGGAGAGTCAGACAAGAAAAGGAGACTAAAATTGTGACAGATGAAGGTTTTTTTATATCTTTAAAATTCTCATTATTACAGTGTTGTAAGAAAGCCCTATCCTATATCAGCTTTTCTACAGGCCAGTGATCTCTGTATGATTCCACCACACTCATCTACCCTGAGAAATTTTGGCATACGCACTGAAACAGTTTAATAGTTACAAATGCAACCAGAGTAATTAGCAATCAACAAAAAATGGGATGACAAAGTGTTTCTATAAAATGGCTGCAGAGCTTAAAGCATCACTGTAAATTTGGAGAACCCATGACAGAATCCCACCGAAATAAAAAAATGTTTCTTAAAACAAAGCCACAGACAAATTTGGTGAGAGGCAGAGAAAAATAAGCTGTACATTAACCAAATCCATACAAAACCAAAACAAGTCTCCCAGGTAGGCAGAAGGAACCTCTTTCCCCCTTGCATTCTCCACTCTCAAAGCTCCCTGCTGTGAACCCACCAACTTCTATTTTCTCAGCAAAGCTCTCCAGGGTCTCTGTAACTCCCTCTACATGAGGAGCATCCAGGAAAACCTGCACTGCACGTGCTGCAATGGCAGACCTGCCTCCACCACACCACTGGACACATGGGACCAAGAAGTGCCCAGCCTCTTCCCTGCCTCCAAGCATCAACTTCATCTGACCCTTGTGTGTCAAGTTACAGAAAATGTTGCTGTGCTTTACATACTTTAAAATAGGTCTCTTTCAAGCTGCCAACCACTGAAAGAGCAACAAGCCTTGCAGCACTTGGGGTACTTCACACAACTCTTCCTTTACGCAGGGGACTCGGAGACCAAGCACTGGCTTCACCCCAAGAAACCCCTGTGAAAAAGCCAGAGCTCCTGGAACACTTCTTCCCCTTTCAGCACAGCCATGAGCTGCACATCCAGAGCCAGCCTTTGATAATAGGCACAAATACACATTAAAACAGAGCTCCAGATCTGTGAAGTTTTTTTACATACTGTAATAGATCCCAATTGTATCAAAACGTTAATATAGAGGACTCCGGACTAAGAATATGGCATTTGGTCCAGGATACATGCTTTTAAAAGGTCCCTAAATGCTTATTCATATAACAAACCACAAAAGCTGTAAAGCTGTTGCCATCTGTTTTCTGGACTTTGACTTTCTATATGACCCTCTCCCTACTCCTACCAACTGCTATTTTCTAGAACACCATAAAATGGAGACAAAAGAGGAATCTAAAACCAGAAAATTTAAAACTAGGACCGCATTTTTTAGTCATAACTCTTTTCCCAAACTTTGCAACCTGGTACAGTAAGAAGTTGTGTTGTGGGAAGAGTTAAATTTAACTCCACATACCCTTTTGTCATGTAAATCAGATTCAATTTCTTTTGCATGTGGTTACTTTCCAGTTTAATATTAATTCGCTTACTACTTGCAATTTGAAGTAGGCATACTTTTGTTTTAAACTTACAATTTGAAGTTGGTTGAGGAGAGAATGGTCAAGTACTAAGTTTCCTTCAATCTTCAGGTCTTCACTTAGGACAGTTGGGATGGGCAGGGACCCCACTAACCACATGACAGATTAGGTACTGAAGACATTTTGTCCGTATCAAATAAAACATCACTCTTTTGGGTGAGCAAAACAAATAATTCAAAGATACCATCAGTAATTATTCAGAACAGGTTTATAAAACCTGAATAGTTGTTCAAGCAGCGTTTTGCTTTTCTTCTTTGAATTGAAATCAGGTGCCATGCTTGCTTTGAAGAGGGCTACAATTATTCTGTTATGCTTAAGGGGCCCCCAACCACCAGCTATTGTTTACAAATATGTCTTCCACCTCCACCACCCACCCTTGAATTTAGTTTGTCAGCTCTAGAAAGAAGTAGTTTAAACACTCCAATCCCATCAGGACATCATGCTAAGCTCTTTAAAAGCTCTGGTAAAGACTTAAGTGACAATAGGCACTGACACCCAAGGAACACACACAGCGTTTGAAGACCAGTTCTTCCCCCAGCAAGGACAGGAATTAGAGAAGTACACAAGGCCAGAACAGTGGAATAGGGTTCTCACTGACCAAGTAGAGCAGGATGGTCTCCCAGAACAGCTTGCAAACAAGCATGAAGTAGGCTGCATAGCCACTTTTTCTTAAATCATCACTATTTACTTCACCTATTCAACTAACCAGACAAAACCAACAAATCCCATGAATGTGCTAAGAACTCCTGAGCTCAGCAATTAAAGTAAAAACATTCATTAGATTCTTACACTTGGGCAGCATAAAATTTAGATCCATGTTGCCTTTAAAAGCCTACCCTAAAAAAATATTCCTGAACAGCTTGGATTTCCAGCCCACACAAGTCGGTTATCAAAAGAAACAGACATGAGAAATAATAAGGGAGAAAGCTTGATCGCATTTCTTCTACAGACTCCTAAAACTAGTTGTTTTGAAAAATCAAAGCACAGTTAGCATCCCAACATCAGAGCAGGGACAGTCACGAGCACTGGGGGTTAAAAGCTATGTTATTGCTATTAAAAGCAATACCTTCCAGTAAACTGCTTACAAGTGTTATCCTATTTTTTTTCCTTCAGGGATGCAATCGGAATGCAAACTTCTTAACCAACAGCAATACAGCTACAACCATCACCTTGCAGATAATCAAAATAATCACACAGTTGCTTGTTGCTCTCGGGTTATCTTCAATTTAAACTTATACAGCAGTCACATTCTAGCTCCTGCTATATCAACAAGTATTCAACAGTCTATAAAGACCTGATCCAAATAGCAGAAAATCCAAGAGTACAGCTGCTTTCTATTTGTAAAAAATTAGAGCCAACTCTTGCCTGTGAACACATCTACACCAACTCTGTTTTTATGAGCTGGTTGCTGCTTTCCCGAGGGATGGGAAGGAGGAGAAGAACAAGTAAAGGTCCACAAATATCCCTCAACAGAGCCAAGACATGTACTCATCTGATTCTTGGGCAGTGACCTCAAATTTACCACAGTTCAGCCTTGGACATACTCCTATCACTAATGCACTGCTCAGTCATTCCATCTCCTGGACAAAAATCACTGACTCACAGTTCCAAGAGAGCCATCACACAACTAGAACTGTATCTGGATGACCTGTTTGTACAGCCCAGTACCAAAAACATATAAAAAGACCTCATTTGCAGGATGAGGAATGTAGAGGTAGAAAGTTTCATAGAAACTTGGCACTGACTTAGACACTGAATATACCATGTGCAACAATGACCATCCACCATCCAAGTACAGGCAGTTCTGAGCTTAACACTTGACCAGATGAAAGACTGAAGCTAAGCAAGCAACCACAGAGAAGTGATCTACAGCAACTGGTTTTACATACGTACCAGAACTGCCTTTCTTCAATTGCAAAGAAGTTCTTCTGACCTTCCAGCTTCCATAGAGGCTGCCAAATCCTGCCTGTCCACTCAGGATGATCAGTTCTACAGCCAGCAATCTCTGAACTCTCAGCACATGCTTCTGAAGAACAAGACGCCGTTTTGCAGAAAGTATTAGATTTGTCTTCATCCCACCTGCATCCAGTTAGTAGCTTGTCTTTGTTTTGAGATCCTAATACACTTGTCACAAGTTTTTGCTTAAAGTTTTTTGGTTCTTCCTTACTAAGGCCCAAAAGTAAGGGCTCTTTCAAGATCAAATGTAGGCAAGTAACCACAGGTAACATCCTACATGGGTTTAGAAGCTCTGATCAAAGAGGTCCCTGTAGGAATTCTGTATGTCATACACAAAAGGTATATGCAGGGCATAAATAAATCAATACTAGAAATAGACAAAACCAGCATACTTTACAGAGTGAGACACTTGAGAGAAGACCTGTGAGATGAAGCAATGTAAAGACTAAGTACTTACTGTGACATGGAAAACAGTAAGAAAAGGGGGATATGAATGAGATAAAAAAAATATATAATTTTCAATGTTTATCACCATATCATTTATTCTAGACACTATGTAAGAAGCAAGTTTAAAAGAGCAGAAGAAAATTTAAGATAATGCAGATGCCAAAAGGAGATATCAAAGTAGCTTTCCCAGAATAGGGTGAAGCTATTTAAACCTGATTTTTCAGAGAGCAGACAAGAAAAGCCTAAGGGTGAATGCAGAACCCAGATTTTCACCATTTTAAGTCTGGTGTTGTTCAGAACACTGCTCTTCAGCTGCATAGTAGTTTGACTACAGCAGAAAATTAGTTTTTCCTCCAATTTTAGAGTACATCTTTGTAAGTGCAGGTATTCTTCACACATTTATTAGCTTGCCTTTTCTTAGAAGTATGAAGGAGAATTACTGGCACAGAAACAAAGATTCTTTTTCTTTTTGGAAGCATGAGTTGAATATTGCTCTGCGAAAGCAAGTGAGCATCACTTACAGAGAAACACTAGCAAGTAACAGACTGCAATACATAAGAGATCCTGCAAAGAACTATTTCTGCTGTCTTTGCACAACTGTGCAAAGGGAAGTCTAAATCCTCAAAACCTATCACACCAACTAGGGATGGCTCTTTTGCTAAAATGCTTCCAGTTGCGGCAGGGGAGGTTTAGATGAGATATTAGGAAGAATAACTTTACTGAGAGAGTGGTCAGGCACTGGAACAGCCTGCCCAGAGAAGTGGTGGAGTCGTCATCCCTAGAGGTATTTAAGGAACATATAAATGTGGTACTTCAGGGCATGCTCTAGTGCCCAAGATTGTTGGGTTGGGTATTTTGTGTTTGGTTTTGGGGTTTTTTGGTTTGTTGGGGTTTTTGGGGGGGGGTGTTTTTTGTGGGGTTTTTTTGTTGGTTTTTTTTTTTTGTGGTTGGACTCAACGATCTCAAAGGTCCTTTTCAACCATGAAGATTCTGTGATTCTGCAAAGCATGATCTATACATGTTACCACATTTCAGAGACATAAGCATTCCCCCAAAAAATGTATAACCCACCGGAGCCAGTGCCTCTTAACCTTCCTGCTCATGTGAATAATCCCAAAGAGTTTGCTTCCTAGCTTGTTGAATGAAGTCAGATTTTCTACATTTCCCCTAGTTTTGTTTTTTAATTTCTGTGACTTCAAAGCTATGAACAGTGGATAAAAAAGTTTAAGCCTAGCCATTTGATTCAGTGCAACCTTGATTCATTCCTCACCCTCTACTCTGCCCTGATGAGGCCCCATCTGGAGTACTGCGTCCAGTTCTGGGCTGTTCGAGGACAGGCAACTGCTGGAGAGTGCAGCAGAGAGCTACAAAGATGATTAGTAGACTAGAACACTTCTCTTATGAGGAAAGGCTGAGGGAATTGAGTCTTTTTGTCTAGAGAAAAGAAGATTGAGGGGGGATCTGATCAACATCTATAACTATCTAAAGAGTGGGTGTCAAGAAATAGGGGCCAGGCTTTTTTCAGTAGTGCTCAGTGACAGGACAAGAAGTAATGGGCACAAACTTGAATATAAGAAGTTCTACCTGAACACGAGGAGGCACTTCTTTACTTTGAGGGTTTGAGCTGACTCCAGTCACTTTCCACCAACACTAAGCACTTCTGAAACTTCAACCAGACACATTTTACAAGTTCCATGTCCCAACACATTACTACAGTGCACTAAAGCCCAGGGTTATCATCAAGTTAATTCCCTGCTGTACAAAGAAGCTTACAGAACAGACTGTTCCTGCCTCTGTAGTTTTTTTTTTTATCCAGTACTTTTAACAATGAAAAATACAATATTTAAGCTGGTCCTGGGGATATAGCACAAGACAGCTGGATTTTATGAAAAGAGAAGTATCACAGTGGGTTTGAGTGTCTTGTTTCTGAAGGCAGTGCAGCACCACATATTCTTTAGAAGCCCTCATCTTCTTCACATTCATGCATCTGGGTAATAGTGAAACTCAAATATTCAATTTGGAACACAAAAATAAGAACTTCAATAAAAGCAGTAAGTATCCTCAAATTCTCTCCTCCCATTAAAAATTCTGAGATTTTGGATAACTACTCAATATTCAGACAAGAAAATTCAGAATAGTAAGCAATGACCAAGATGAGTAGAGCTACCTATTCCCTCCCGCCGTTCTCAAAACCACTGGAAGGGCACAGAACGAAAAATATTTCTTTGTAGTTGCACCTTGGTGAGTAAGGAATTAAAGAACATTTCTACACAGTCAGAAGCCTTTATAAACCAGTTGCAAGGTTGCAGAAAGGCACCAGACCCCTGGCCTCCATCCAGCCTGATGGACTAGCAGGGAATTCCTTAAGACGAACGATTCAATCACTCCCCGGCAAGCAATTTACTGTTCCAGGAATTCAGGAAAGCTATACTTGGTGCAACACACAGTAAGAAACAAGAGGACTACGCTAAGAGTCTAATTGTGCCAGAATACCTAAACAGGAGAACCAGAGTGTCTGACACAAACTTTGGTTTGGGCGGAAGCTTTAGCTGAGACAGGACAGTCAGCTGCAGTTAGCATATGTGCTTCACCATATTAACAGCTATTCTTAACACATAAAGAAGCACATATAACTATTAATGTTTTGTGCACCCAATCAGAGACAACATATTAGACATAAGACAGCTTGCAAGAGCTTAAACAGTTTGCTGACAGCAAAGTTACACAATTAATTTATAACAGCACTAGTAAATCGGAGGGACTTGGGTAAGCCCACAGTCAACATGCACCGTGAACCAACTGTAAGGAAAACACCAACAAAGACAACCCATAACCACAAAACTTCTCTCTCATCCCAGAAATAATCGAACCCTACAAATTTTGTTTAAAAACAGTTGAGATAACATTTGTGTTTCCATAACTATTTTTGCAAGCCAGAAGGCTAAAATGAAGGCTCACCAAGAATTAGAGCTAGGTTTCACAAGCAGAACCTTGCTGTAGCACATCTGGATTTAAACCTGGCAACCTTGAGTGTTCACACTGACACCCTCACAACAGCTTTGAATAGAAGCAAAGAGTATCGTATTCAACAGAGAAAGCAGGGAGAATTTCAGTGAAAAGAAAGTGATTTTCAAGTTGGAACTTGGACAGAATATAGGGGTTAACACAGTAACACTTGTGGAAAGAAAAATATACCAGTACTATGAATTTCTCATGGAATAGAAGGAATTCCAAACCACAGTTTTATCTTTCTTCTAAAATAGCATTCGTTCCAGCAGCGTAGTGTTTTCTCATGTGCAGTATCTATGGAATGTTTATTTTCCAGTTTGGGAAGTGTAGTGCTAAACATAGCATTGCTGCCTGCTGCTGCTCAGAAACCAAAGAGACTGGTAGCAATTTGGAGAGGGTACCACAGCGCAGTGAAGAAACCGATACCAAGAGCATTTGGAACTGTGAGAGTTATCACACCATAGCTCAAGACAGGAATTTCACCTGCATTTTATGAAATACATCAAGTAAGTTACTAATATTCTGGTCACTTAAGTACTAGGCTCACAATGCACAAAAGAAATATATTATTTTTAGATTAATTTGAGTAAACAATGAATAGCACTGTTTAGGTTAGTTTTTATCAGGACACACAGTATTTTTACTACAATTGTTTCTAAAGAAAAATAAAGAAAGTCAATTGCTTTTAGCTGTAATCATGTCTTTCCTCTATCTTTTTCCAAATACATGCTGCTAAGTTAATTTGCTAGTTAAGAATGGTTACACGAGTAGTAATTTCAGGTGAATGCAGTAAAGTATTTCAAAAACAATTTTTTCTTCCAGTTACAGGCCTGAGAAGTCACTCATTTGGATATCCAGTATAAAACCAAACCCAACACTAAAAAACAGGCACCTGATCTGAAGCATTCAAATTGTAAAAACACAATATAGTTTTACTCAATTAACTAAGTATTTTTCATTAATAACTTCAAAGAAACAAACATTTTGCCAAATTGTGAGTAACAATGGAAACTGGAGTACTGGTTCAACGTACAGATTACTTTGCCTGAATTGTTTCCTCATCTCCAAAACACAACAAGAATAATAACTTTAGGTATAGTCATGGTCACAAGAACGGGATGATATTAAGCAAAATAGTTGTTCAGCCATATAGCAGGAATCATTTAAGTTCAGGCTGAGAGGTAACTGAAAGAGGAAAAGCGTGGCGCGCGTTTCACCTGTGTCATTTAAAAACTAAACAATACCAGTCAAAAGTATCTTTAAGTAATTTTTTAATGCAAACAAAAATAATCCTAGGAAAGCAAATAAGTGATTCACAGATTTTTCTGATCCCATAAGCAGTTACTTCCATATAAGAGGACTACTCAGTCTGGAATGTTTACCTTCCTTTATGCATCTAATTGATACAGCAATGCTTTGGAGAAACATTAACACACTTAGAACTAGAGTCAAATCTTCGCTTCTTGGGTTCTTAGTTGACAAGAGAAGTCACTGGAATTATCAGTATTTTTTTTTTCCCCCTTTAAACACTAGCTGTGTGTTTAAATGATTTCAGGAACTGTCATAGCTCAGGACACCAATTAACAAGAACAAGCAGAAGACAGGACGTTCTGCAGAAACTCATCCTGTCACTGAAAAGGCAATATAACTACCAGAATTTTTAAGACCAGCATCCTCAAAGTTTGATCATATTGGCTTTTTAATGCAGACTTGGCAGCATTTTGTAAGTTTACTTAGCTCTTGCAAAGCAGCCGATAAGCTTTTAAGAAGAGCAATCATAAGACGAAGTCCCAAGATTGCTTTACCCACACCTACATCCACAGTTTAGGCAATAATTTCTGATTATCTGTGAGTATTCTTTATTCAAGAGTACAGAGAGCACCTCACCATGCTGCAACCCCAAACCTCCCTCCCACTTCAATTATCTACAAACATTAAAGCTGCTGGAACAGTTCTTGCCTCATGGTTTTCAAAGTCATGAGATGATTACTGCTGTCATGAGTTGTCAGAAATAGAACAAGAGAGAGCATTGATAATTTGGTAGGTGACAGATGAAAGAAAACATAGGATGTACATACAGGAATTTGTAACATCCATAATTTTCTTTGGTATTAGTGTTTAAATTGGTTTGCATGCTCTTAATCAGAATTATGCTGCAATTTTCTGTCTCAAGAAAGGGGATCTTCTCCAATGAAAGCTAACAAGACATTTTCATTCAATAAATATATTCTGATCTATAGCAGAGTATTTGTCAATATACTAACACCAGCAACAATATGAGACTTAGGGGGAAAAATATTTAAGAGGTGTTCCAGATGTTCATTTTTGAGGTATATTATTAATGTCTCCTCCAAACGATGATGGAAGACCAGAAACATCCAAGCTATGGCCTTACAAATCAGCATGCCGAGACAACTTTGCTGTTGGCTCCTCATATCTCTTCTCATCACCTAGCTGACAAAGTGACAATTAGCAACAAGTACTCTGCTTTCTTCCTTCCCTTCTCCCACTTTCTGCTTTCAAGTCATTAAATCCTTTCCCTTTCAACACCTGAGCAGACACTCTAGTCAAAGGGTATGTTCATTTCAGGACATTGTCTGTTCTCAGAGTGACCTTCACATGCTCATGTCCTCACCTCACCCGCTCTGCATACTGTTTGAAATAGCAACGCATTTCAATAATTCTGTTGTTCTTGGGAGGCTGTTTAAAAAAAAAACATGCATTTTCTGACCACATTAACTTTTCTCCTCATTTTCTAACCATTATTCACTACAGTTCCATGATTGCTCAAGGCACTGAAAGCAAGAGTTTTTGTCGCTATCACCTAACAAAGTCAGTTGGTGAGGATGGGCAGAAGTCCAGCAGTCAACACTCAGATACTGAGCGCCAACTGCAAACAGCATGCACTTCATACCTAAAAGCTACAAAAAAAAATCATGCTGACGTGGTAGCCCTGAAAGGTAAGTGCCCCAGTGCAAAGAGCAGACAGCCCATAGAAATAGCTGTTCCTGGATTTCCTCAATTTCTGTTCATGCTACACCGCTTGATAGATCTCTGCAGAACCAGACATCTGATAAAAGCAAGGCAGAAAAGTAGTGAGATTGTACAGAAACAGACATTTTTCTTGGTGTTCCTATTGCCTGAACTTTGTCCCAAGATAAAATCTCAGAAAAAATAAATTGCCCAAAGCAGATGTTTTGATATATTTTACTAATAGAGCAGGCCAATGAAGTCATCATAATTTCATTGAATTCCCCACGGCTATACCAAAGTTCACCAGCACAACATGAACAGCAGAAGTAGATGAATACTGCAATGAAAAAAACCCAACACTGCGATGGAGGGAAGGTGTTCTAATAGAGATGGTCTTATGCAGTAATTGAAAGAAAAGAGGATAGTCAAAGCAACTTCATTACCTTTAAGCAGAATGTATATGGTCAAATCCACGGAAGCGTCAGTGTCTTTTTGGACAGGGTAGAACAGAATTTCCCTGTACAAGCAGCTTTTCACAACTTGCTGTGAAATAGCTAAATAAAACCAGCCTCTGCTCCAAATTACAGTGTGTTTGAGATGAGTGATTACCATCTAAACACCGCATGTCAGATGATCTTCTGCATTTAGGAATATAAAAGTTCCAAACAGTAGCTCTGAAAAATCAGACAGGGTTGGTGGTGTGTTTCTTTTACTAGGAAGTCCCAAACCCTCTCCTATAAGGCTGTCAACTTACTGTTCTCTCAGTTGAAAAGGGCTGCAGGATCCAAGCACAAAAGCTCAGTTTAACATTCTTGTTCTGCAGATACATGTGTGAAAATAGTAATACTCCACTCAAACAACATCCCAGCACCATCACATGAAGGAAGATTGCAGAAATGGCCAATAATCAGCAAAGGAGCAAAAATACCACTCTGAGGCCACCCAGCAAGGGATGTAGTCACAGCATCATGCCACTCATATCTCTGAAGATGCCTCCTTCATTGTGTTTACATCTATGAGAGAAATTAAAGGAAGGACGACTACTGCTGTCCCAACAAATATTTGTTAATACCAAAGTAATTATAAGCTGCTTGGAATGTATTTAACCGATAGACTGCCAATGAGTTGCTTCTTCCTGATGTGAGTCTTGTTAATATGTCATTAAACCCATACAAAGGCAGGGTCATTGTCACCTACAAAAAAGTTATATTCAACCACAAAAAAATCATTCCCAAAACACAAAGTCATAGAAAAGTATTTCTGAAACACCATGTATTTTAATCCAAGGCAGTGTTCTTCAGTAGAGAACGAAATACGCTACCATAACATGCACGTTACAAACTTCTCTGCTACTTGTATATACAAAGTCAAACACAGCAACAGTACAAGATAGATTTCTAATAGGTATAAACATTAAATTAAGGATAAAACTCCATTTTGTTATTAAAAACCCTTCACTTCTACCTAAAGCTTAACATTTCACTGCTGTCACCGAATATCAATAAAAACAGGTCCTTTAAAGGAACATTTGAAAAAAATCAACAGCTCAGATTTCATAAATCAAGTCATGAGTTCAACTGCCTTCCAAACAACATTGACCACCACTGAAAAGCAAGTTTTGCTTGCTCTTAAAATACTGACATCCCGATCAACATGAGGGAAGATAACATCTGTCAGTCTCTGGAAAGACTTCTAACAAACAAGGCTTTTTCTTAAAGCACTGTTTGGTTTGATTTTGCACTCTTCAGTGTCTCCCAAAGGGTACATTTTTCTGCACTGTGCTAGTGGCCTGTTAGAGGCTCTGTAACTGCGGAAGACTTAACCCCATCAGAAGATACCATCTCTCCCTCTTAAAGCAAAGTTAGTATAGTTTCATTTTAAGAGATTACCCCTGAGAATCAAGTTCAACTACAGTTTATGCCTAAATCCCAGCAAATGAATATAAGTGTATCTTAAGTATATTTTTAAAAAATAATCTCTGAATAGCAAACGCAGCTGAAACTCCCTGGAGAAGATGAAATATTAAGTCCCACAAATTTATGCTATGTTGAGAACAGCAACACAACTCCTCCTGAAGTGGTTAAACATCACACCACTAAGTTTTAAGACCAAGATTCCCCTCCCAATTAACATTTTTGTTTGAAAACTAACTCTAATTTGAAGTTTCCTCCTGCTAAACCAACTACATTTTAAAACTTTTTCCTGGGAAGTTTAAGTACACTGTCTTATTTGACACACAAAGTACTATTTAAAACAGCCCAGAGCAAGAAAAAAAATATGTTTTTCTTTCTTCAGTGTCAAGCACCTGGCAAGTAAATGGAAGGTTCCTGCAAAACCTTAAAGGCTATTAAAGGCATTCCTCTTTCTCCCTGGGGATTTTAAGCTCAGTTATTTTTATTCCTCTTTTTAAGCCTATGAAATTACATCATCTTTTCCCCTTTGATTTACACTTCAGAGTATTTTTTTCCTGCATTGTTCCTCAATTTACTAATTCATTAATAATTAAAACTGCTGTTGGCTTGGTCATGAAATAATGGGAAACATGCAGTATCACAAATCTCTCTGAAAAACAGGACTTCAGTTATTTACATATATTAACGTAGTATAACTTAATAATTTACAATACATGATTTTTTTCAGCTACATAAGTCTTTGACCTACCTCGTCAAATCTTTGAAAAATAAATCAACAAACTACCTTAGAAAAATCTCTCTACTGAAGCATTGCCATAGAAATTTCTTCATTTCGTACTCTATTTGCTCAATGTTTATTAATTTCCCCGCAATAATAACAGTGTAAATCTACATCAGGTTAATTCCCTTCCTGGGCACTAGGTGCTCTCTAAGGTGAACGTAACTTTAAACAAAGAAGAGAACACTGACCTTCTTACAGGCCCTACACCTGAGCCTGCTGCTTTTAGGGGAAGATTGCTGCAATAGTTTGAGCTCCCTCTTGTAGAGCATTATTGTTTACCCCCATGAAATAGCTCTAAAGTGAGACACGTCCCCATCTCATGCTCTTTCCCCCTAACCCCCCCCCCCTTTCTATCCAAATAGAAAAGCAATCAGCAGCAGCAAAAAAAAAAAAACAACAAGAATTTATTTGGGAAAGTCATTGCAGTTGACAACTATTTAGGACAGGACTTGAGAGAAGGACAAAGAGTACTGGCTGGAATAATCAATACTAATGTATTGATTAGGATCATAGGATCCCAGTCATAGGATCCTAGTTTCACGCAGGTTGGAAGAGGCTACAGGAAATCAGTCTAATGCCCCTGCCTAAAGCAGGGTCAGGCAGGGCAGGTTGTCCAGCACCATGCCATACAATTGGATTTTCTTTATCTCTAAGAAAAGAGACTCCGTGACCTCTCTGGGAACCCCTTCCAGTGTTCGACCTTCACCATAAAATGATGGGATTTTGTCGTCTTCAGATGGACATTCACCTGTTTTAATTTGTTGCATCTTGTCCTGTCACTAAGCACTACAGGGAAGAGCCTGGCTCCCTCTTCTTCATTCACTCATTACATATAAAACACCTCCAAGCATTCTCTTTTCTAAGCTAAAAAGTCCCAGCTCTCAACCTCTCATAATATGAAAGATGCTTCAGTCCCTTAATCATCTTCATAACCCTACACTAAACTCTCTCCATTATCTTAAAATGAAGTCCCAGAACTGCACGCAGTACTCCAGATGCAACCTCACAAGTGCTGAGTAGAGAAGGATCACCTCCCAAAACCTGCTAGCAATGCTCCTCATACTGCAGCCCTGGATGCTGCTGGCAGCTAGGATGCATTTCTGGCTAACAGGCATCTTGTTCACCAGGACTCTAAGAACTATGTGGATCAAGCTGGTTCCTAGCCTGGCAACTCCCAGTGTTTACTGCGGGGGGAGAGCTAATAACTCCCCAAGTACAGGACTTCTCATTTCCCCTTCTTGAGCTTCATGAGAATTCTCTCTCCACATTTCTTCAGCCTGCCACGGTCTCTCAGAATGGCAGCACAACTCTCTGGTGTAACACGGTGTACTTGTGTCACCTATAGACCTGAGGGCATAACCCATCTAATTGTCAGGTCCTTAATAAAGACACTGAAGACACAGCCCCAGCATCAGACCCTATAGTACAGCAGTCCAAGAGTCCAAACATGGGAAAGAAACTAGTCAAAACATGAAAAAATCCAATGGATTCATCTCTGCTTCAGGTGTATGGACTGGAAAACACTTTTCCCATGCAATATTTGTATTTCTATACTAGAATGCTCCTATAAAAGATAATTAAGACTGAAAAAGTGTAATAAAAGGACTCCATATAGTCATTCCCCACAAAGCAGGTCTTACCTCTAGGATGCAGTAAAACTTCGAAACAAACAATCCCTTTTAGGTCACAGTTCTCCTCAAACAACACCAATGAACACAAACACACATGCATAGACATACATACAGTTCTCAAAGCTGCATAATCTTTCAGAGTTTAAGTGTTAAAAATGACACAGCCTTTCTGCCATGCAGAAAGTAAAGCAGGCCAGCTTTCATTTTTCATTTTCTTGGGCCTCTTATTTCTTTCTTTCTAAAGTAGTCATGGCATGGGACCACATCTGTATATGGCTAAATCCATAAGCAAGTTGTAGTCTAATATTTAAAATAGGACAAATTGTACTACGACACACATTCTTGCATAGCATACACCAGTGATAAGTCAAGACAGCTTCAATTTATCCAGAGACCTTCTCTAGAGCTGAATCAAAGTGTCAAACTTCTTGCTGCAAATTCCTATAGCTTACAAATTAACACTCTTCCTCAGTGTCTACTACAATCAAGCAGTCAGGTATAGTCTTCTCATGACATTTCATGATTTTATAAAACAGATTAGACTCAGTTGGGACTGACCACAGTCCCAGACAGTTGGGCAGAGAGAATTGTGCTATTTAAGTTCAGGCACTTAAAGGAAGTGAAGGAACTGCTTCCTTCTCCATAGGAGCAGGAAAGGAGCTACTGTCCAAGTAGTCTTGCAAGTATGCTGGAAAACAACTTCCAAGAGCTGGCAAAGTTCTACCACCAGGAGAGAACATGCAGCTGATTGAATGCTCACCTCAAAAGTGTGCAAGCTCTGTTGCTGCACTGTAGTGTATCCCTATAGGACAGAAACAACTGAAACCTTAAACTTCGTTGGGCTGTCAGTCAGCTTTATGAACACTTTCACAGACCTGTCTGTGGTATAAGAATACCTCTCTACAGTCCACCTTAATCCTCCCAATGTAGTCCCACTTCATAATTGCTCCAAAGCAGAGAAATAATTATTATGAAATGGCTCAGCACTGCAGCTTGCCTCCCCAGGAGTATCATACTTTTTATTAAAGAACTGTCTAGCTTGAATGGATCTTCAAGAAAATATAGAAGTAGGGGATTATCTTGAAGTACTACAAATATGAAAAGAAAGGTAAAAGTTTCACAGGCTTCATGCCCATTTTATTATCAGAAAGTTATGGGATTTCTTACCTGCAACAAATGACCGCTTTACAGGAGAGTGCCAAGTCCAAAAAGCTCTGCCTGACTTCAAATGAAAGGGCATACTTCAGAGTGTGGCCATCAATAATCAAAGCAATGTCATTTTCCTTGCCCAGCGACTCCCCCAGATTGGTACAGTGTTGAGTCAGAGAGGCTCTTGTTGCCTGAAACAAACACAAAGAAATCATGTTTCCTCCTAATATAAGAGAAATGCACTACTACAACAAGGCATCTCTGGACTAGGCAACAGAGCATAGTATACACACACCTGAATTAATACTGACATGAGATAGTGTTTTAACAGGACCTCATGCAGAGATATAAATTTGAAACAAAAAAAATGTCAGCAAAAGCTACATCTGCTTGCAGATGTGTGCCTTGTTTCAGTGCAGATTCCAGTGTCTCCACTACACACCCCTGCATGATGCATGTGCCCACAGGAGTTGTGATGTATCCTCTGAACTGCAGGGCAGGTATAGCCTAATGCCTTTCATGGCTTTTGACACCATTCACAGTAGTACTATTTATTCAAACAGTATTCTCTACCCTAAAAACATTTTCACTGACAGCTGCTGCTGGGAGAAAAAGTAAATCTATCAGGTGTTCGTGTTTCACTGTCATCCCAAATATTTCAACCCTCCTACTGCAGTGAAAATCATGCTTCAAGCAGTCTGCTCCATTCCCAGGCATGTTAGTTTAACCATCAGTTCCAGCTGAGTTAACCACTGATGAACAGTTCAAGAAGTTACTCATGATCTGAGCTGTACACACACTTTTTGACAGAGAAGGTCTTGACGCACTGGACATAGGATGGCAGAACATGAAACACGAAGACTTCAGAACCACTCAGATGCTGCCTTTAGGTGACAAATGATCCCTAACTGTTGGATTATGTATTTTTTTTTTCTGTTTTAGTAAATCCTCACCAAATTTCCAGTCTACTGTTCTCTCTCAAACCAACCAAAAAAAATGCACTCCACCCATATTAATTGTGTAATTCCAATAACTCTGCTAAACTAAGCATCACAGATGGTTCTGCTGATTGGCATTTAAAGATTTTGGTATCTCTCTGCCTTGGTCTAGGCGAAATATATACTACTACATATATGAACAAGGAAAAAACCCACTAGAACAGATTTATAGCTGTCAGAAATGACAGCATGAAATTTATGCCTCATTGCAACCCATTCATAGTTTTATAGATACAGATTTCTACAGAGAATTGCAAAGCCAAAGCCTTGCCAAGTGCTGTATTTCCCATTTGCACCTCCAATTCAACAGACAGATGTTTAAAAAAAAAAAAAAAACAGAAAAACTAAAGGTAGCCAAACTAGCTACTCTGGACTACACACCTGCTAGTCACGAGGAGCAGATGACCTCAATGAAGGCTAGTCCTCATGGGGAGTCTGTATTACACTATGTTTAACTGAGAAGTTGGGGATTTTTCACATGGTTCAACAAGCCATCAAAGATGTATAGAAACCTGAATACGTGAACCTCCTTACAAAGATAAGAAGTCTTTAAAGTTGCATCTCTTCCACATGAAAGATAACCAAGCCAAAAAGATCCAGTTCCATCCACACCACGCTACTAAAATAGTGGGAAATGAGTTCATATTCCTAAAATACTTCCTTTGATGATCTCTCCAGCAACTAACCATAAAGGAAAGAGGTGGGAAAAAGCAACACAAAGCTCATCCTAGTACTAAGTGTTCTTAATTTCTTGATCTAAGCTTTCATAAGCTGTTTCTATACAGTGTGAAAAACAGAAATATCACACCAAGGTGTGGTTTTTGTTGTGAATAAAATAATGGGAAACTCCTCTGACATGGGTGCAAGGCTGTTTCTCACTTTTTTCCCTCCTCACTGTCTCTGCAGCTTTTTGTCCTTTCCTAAACAAGCCATCATTTAAAAGGTACCATCATTTGTGCCCTGCAGAACCAGCTGTGTCAGGCATGGGGCAGCCCTGGCCTCTCCTCACCAAGGCCCCTGCAGCCCCCAACACCTTCCCACAGACACCCAGAAGAGCTGACCAGATGGGCATTATCACAGTCCCCAGAGAAGCTGAGCTTCATCAATTCAGAGTGTCAAGCAACTGGAAACCAAGAGCTACTCCACACTCCAGGAGAAAGAACCACAGGCATTGCTTCTGCCTTAGAGGAAACGACCTCTCCCACTCCCACCCTTTTTTTTTTTTCCTTCCCTTATTACCACACTTGTGTAAGACCACAGTAACCCAAATTCTCATGCCCACTAGAGGCCAAGTGCCAATTAAGTTAAACTGTTCAGATGTTACAGCCTGTCCGTGTTTCCTGCCCTCCCAACAGCCCTGATGGTCCCACAAGCCACCATTGCAGCTGTGGCACCTTGTACCATATCCCTCAGGAGGGCTGGATTCTGAACACCATAATGTCCTCAGTTCCTCTCCCTTTACCCTCTGCTCTGGTTTTGATAGCAGAGTTTTAATGACATTGCCATAGCAACATTCACCCTGGCTAAAAGCCTTATCATAACCATCAACAGCCACAACCAGTCCAAACTTCACTTCCATCAGTGAATAGCAGGACCATATCAAACAGTTTGGACTTGGACCATTCTAATAACATTTTACCAAAATAACCAGCAACAAAAGCATTACCTTTCTGTTGATTTGTTTTAGAAAGATTTCTACTATCAGATTACGTCAATGATCTTCAAATGCACACGTTCCTAAGGTAATAAAAGATATTTTTCCCTTTATCTTTTCATTTCCAGCTCAAATAAACACCTTGTTTCAGAGAGGTACAGTAGCTTCCCAAATTAAATAATTATTTAACTTTAAAAATGTTTTCCATGCATAACAGAGTGAACTTGATCTGACTTCTATCAAAACAGCCAATCACCACAGTAGCAAGATTGAGTGCACTGCAGGGACTAGAGGTTGCATATTTTTGCTTGCCTTGAATCATGTTTCTCAAGTAAAACTTGATAAATGGGTTCAAATCTGAAATGCATAACAAAAGTGCTAAACATAGCAGCATTTCTAGCCATCTGCTGTGTGAAGTTCTTAAGTTTGCCTAGATGAATTTTACACAAATAAAGACAGTAAAAAAATAGACAAAAATAGCCACACTCAAACCAGACTATGACCGTGGCCAAAAGCAACCAGAACAAGCACAAGAAAATACCAAGCATATACCAGGACTCCCAGAAGAGCTCCCCCACAGAGGCCTCCTGAGCCAAGGGCAAGGTCTGTTGTGGGAGATCCTTTGATCCCCCAGTTACCACCAAGTAATCAAATGGATCAAGAAATTAACAAGGGGAAGGAGGTCACCTCTCTTCTACAGCAGGATGCAGAACAGCTTGTCAGCAAGAAACATTGAAGATGAAAATTCTGGGTGGCGAAGAAGTTGAGGACACAACAGAGCCAAGACCGCATTTCTGAGTGGAGCAGGGGGATGAAGTAGCCAGAACAATTGAGCCTTCCTGGGCCAGACAGGTGGGAAGAAAATCAGACTACTTTCACACAAAGGAGACAAAAATAAAAACCACAAAAAAAACCCCACAAAACTCTTAAGGGGTGGAACTTGCTTCGCAATTTCTTTTCTTGTGGCTCTCTCATTGGTATGGTGGACAAATGAAATTCATTCCAACTTACTAAGAAACTAGACTCAAACTGGAGGCAAACTTACACATTAAGTTAGTAAGTACATACTGATGAAGGGAAAACAAAAGGTATCTCTTTTGTTATAAGGGAATAAAGCTGTTGTATCTACTTCAACACTACTATGTAGTGACAATATTCACAGAAATCTCAAGCACAATGTAAGGGATACAGTCTGGGAAATGTCATCAGTAACAATTTTAACACAAGAACCCTTTCCCCTGGGATCTTGGAGTGTCATTTTTTCTTTACTGCTTCCTCTGTCTTGCTCAAAACTTTTCCTTGCTCTCAAATGCAGAATTTCCTTGTATCTGTCTCCAGAATTCAACCACAGGATTAAAAACTTCTCTGACTGTTTGAAACCAAGGGAGACAGTCCCTGCCTTTATCCCCTGCCTGTAGGTCTCCTTGCACTTCAGAGGAAACATGCACATTTCCCCATTGCTTCTTCACCTGACCTAGAGGAAAGTGAAAGGTTGGGCCCAACTGCTCCCTTCTGCAGAAGGGGAAGAGAACCTGAGCGCAACTTCAGGAGGGTTATTCAATATCCATCATTTGTTGCCCCAAAGAAAAAAAGTCACACAGAAAGAGAAAGATTTATGAAAGATAAGGTTTCTCATCAGTTGAGATTAGTAGTTTCTCCATAGCTTATTATCATGGCTATGTATAAACCTCATCCAATCCCTGGTCACTGAACTTGCTCATCTTACATCCAAGATGTCAGAATTACAGGGGTAGTAATACCTCAAAAAGCTATAAATCAAGGATTACAAATCAGGTACTCATTAAAAGAGCATTTTTGTAAAGCTCTCAATATAGTCTTCCACATGCATGGCTAACTTACAACTTAATAGCTTATAGTTTTTTAAAAAGCACTAATTATTTCTGTTTCTTTCAACTCCTTACAAATGCTATGTTTTGAAAAAGAAAAACCTACTGCTCCTGTAGGCAATTAAGCAAAAGAAACTATCCCCATATCTCACTGTGTATATAATAAAGGCTTCCTAAGTAAGCAGATGAACAAACATTTGGAAACCACAAGGAGCTATATCCTTACTTGAGCAACTCATTACTAATAACCAGAATAGTAATCTCTACTTTGATACCTAGCTTTTACTTTGTGTTCGACATCAAGGGGTAAGTTTCTTCTTTGAGTTACATCAAGAATAAATCAATCCTTTACAAGAACAAGCATGATGGAGCAGAAATCAATATTAGTCCTAAGTTTATCTAGATAAACCCATACCTGTGGAATCTCTCTGCCATTTTTACTGAGTACCCATCACGAGTAAATGCAAAGTTTATCAGAAGTTTTGACAAAAATAGAATATTACAAGCACTTATCCATAATAAACAGGTTTTTCCTCCTTCAAGATTTCCTTTAGATAAACAAAGTATTCAGCTGCTATGGGGAAGCCTGGAGAGGTGCCTGTCAATCAGACCCTATTGTACTGGCATATCAGACCAATTTCCACCAAATATTGAAAATGCAGATACAGTTTAACTTAAAATTGAAAGCATGCATCAACTGAAAACTCGTTCAGTTTAGCAGCCCCAATTCAGTAGGCTATTTGAACAAACACTTTATTAGCCAGTAGAGGACGTCTGCACATGCTTAAGCTGTATTGTTGAATCAGAGCAGCATTATCAGTTCAATTAGAGCTTCACAAGTGCTTAAGAATCCATTTGTACAAGACCACCAATAAATGAAAGCTTCACTGAACAAACATTAAAATAGGATCAATTAGATTGAGCTCTGAGGTTGAGATTCTGCTAACTGAAGTAGCTACAGAAATTAGGTTTTCATTTATTTTTGTTCTACTTACATTTGACATAGTAGGGGGAGTTGATTCTAAAGATATCAACAATTCTGATTTGCACAACTGCATTTAAGGGTTAATGCTGTTATGGTTTCTGTGCTAAATGCAAGACATTTGCGAGACATATTGCAAGACATATCCCATAAAAAAAACCCTACCCCATCTGCTTTTCCTGTTTGTTTTCCCATTTCCATTTTAACAAGTTACAACCACAAGTACAAACCTTGAACAGATTGTTTACTTGTATTACTGTATAAAAACAGATTTTAGACAGATTTTCTAATTTCTAAGACTTTCAGATTTTATTCTTTTGTGTGTTCCACCCAGAACATTGAGTAACATTATTAATACACTCTTAAATCTCCATAGCAGAGTATAATTTGTTGACAAGCAGAAAATGAAAACATCCTGAAGCAGAATTTGTGTGGTCTTTTCCCTGGACTGTACTCTCAGAATTTTTAACAAACATTTTAAATAGCATGTTAGTATATTTTCACTTTCTAAAGCCTCACAAAAGCATGCTGCTATGCCCAGCTTTCTATTTAAATAAGAAAACTGGCAAACAAATTCTGGGATTTCCCAAGCTATTATTTGTAGTTTAACAGAGCAAATACTAGTAATTTGAATACGATGGTTATAGGGAATTTCAAGAGTCAATGCCATGAGAGTTAAGTTAAATCAAAGGTCTGTCAACTGCACAGTTGATTCATCGTGTAAAAAACATCAGAAACATTATTCCACAGGTAATATAACAAGACCTTAAGGGTTGTGGGATTTTTTTTTTTTTTTTGCATCTTTGGACGTTTTGTTTTGGGGTTGTTTTTTCCTTGCCATTGTGGGGGGTTTTTTGCTGTTGACATTTTTTTGTTTGTTTGTTTTAACAGCAACACATCATAGTGCTTATTCCCTTGCACAGGAGTTTGGGAAGTTTGCATGCTACAGCAAGAAGTATTCTTCTGTGGTGTGTGAAGAAATTTGGTATCCACCACAGAACAACAGTACCAGACATTTGCCAAGGAAGCAAAATCAGTAGCACTTTCAGTGCAAAAGACTTCTATGGGATAACAGCCATTCCCTAAATTTATCTTATGAACAAACTGATACCCAGAGAAGAACTGGACAATTGCACTAAGATTATCAGCTCCAAATCTCTTCCCCTTCCTCTCCTGCTTTCCCTGGAAAGGCTCAAAGTTACTGAAATGATAGCAGCAGAAAGAAATTAAGCCTTATTTATGCAGTAACCACACTCCTGTTTCATACTACGCATAGAGTGGCAACACACGGTCCACAAGGCAAAAGGTCTTGGGAATAAAACACAACCACAAACAGCATCACATTGACAAGAAGCTAAAGAGAACTACTCACCCCTGGATCTGTGACCTCTGAGTGACACACACTCATTAAACCTAGATCAGCCTTATGTTCTGACTCACTCGGGCCTCTATATTATACACAGCCATCTTTCACAGGTTTTCCTCCATCACAGAAGAACTAAAGCTACCCTCACAGATCAAGCTCCCACAGTAAGAGATGTTAAACTGACTTAACATAAATTCAACTGTAAGCTAATGACACATACTACTTGTTGCTATGTTTATCATAAATTTAGCAAGTACTTCTAGCTACAGCAGTTTAAAGATTTTTCCAACTTAACCTCTTCCATCATCCTATAAATCATTTCCAAACCACTAAGTCTGTAAGATGATATAAATTATCCAATCTGCTAACTCGTTGTTCTGGAGTACAGTGAAGTGCCAGTTCAACCTATTTTACCAATCCAAGAATTCACTTTTTATGGCTTCTGCTGTTTCCTTACTAGGCATGGATAATGTGAATAATCACATATAACAATTCTTTTACTATGCTGAAAAAAGTGGCTTCAAGTAAAATATCAGCCATACCCCCTGCCCTGCAATGTGAAATGAAAAATCTTCCAAGGAGTACTTCAGAAAAGCGAGGATTTCAGTGCATCACCCCATCCAAGATAACACTTGCCAGCCCTACTTAATGGGTAACTTTCCATTGTATCTTAACTGCAACTTCGAAGCTTCACCACATGTTGGGTGAAATATTCCACTTAAAATTGTCTAGTTGCTGTACCTGAGGGATCTGTAAGGACATCTGGCAAAAGTAAATTTATAGGAAAATAGGGATAACGAATATAAAGGCAAGGCAAACTAATGTTTAAACCAAAGCTGGTGAAACACGATACAAGTACATAGAGCAACACCCGTTGGGCAGAAGAGTCCCTGGCAGTGCTTTCCACAATAAATAGCACATGTGTAAGTGCTAACCTTGAAACCTCTCTCAAAACCAAGGAAGAAATACCACCTTATTTCCAGGACAGATACTCACTTTTGCCAGTCTTGCAAGTTATGCACAAAACTTGATGAGGACAGCAAGAAACTTCATTTTCTGAAAGCAAACAGGCAACTGCCAAAGACCTAGTTATAAGCAAGGGTGCAAAGTGCATTGCCACAACGTCTAGTAAGGACAACTTCTTGAGCACAAAAAGAAGTTAACTGCAGGATTTGTTCACTGGGTTCCTCCACTCCCCCCTCTTTTGTGACTTCCTACAACTTATCTTCAAACAGATGATTATTTAACATACTACTTATGCATATTTCTGCATACTTTTAGAGTTAGATTGAGTACGCAAAAACAAAATTCAAACATAGTAGTGTTTGCTAGGTACAGCGTGTCACCTGCTTACAAAAAAGTGATCCAAAAGCCATCATGTGTGGCAAATTAAATGGGAACAAAAAGCCAGTAGGATTGGAAATACTCAGTTGTTAATATTAGGATATGCATGGCCTAATACAATCAACAAGGCAATTACACAGACCACCACATTCTACTCAAAAATATTTCAGAAAAGCATTTGCCTACTTTCTCAACAATTAGGGTGTTCTTAAGAGCGTCCACAAAACTACCTTGGCTGTCATCTACCCTGAAAGCTCACAATGCCAAAAATAAACTGACAGTGGAATTAATATTAGCCTGACCCCCTGGCTACACAGCACAACAGATGAGGCAGTCTGTGTCGAATAGAACAGACTATATTCCTTTGTCATATCTTCCTGCCTTTCACCTTTTTCACTTAACTCTTAACAATTAACTGTTAACTCTCACATTCAGCTTGTGACCTACATATTCCTGTTCTGCTTCTCATCTTTTATTTACATGGTTGAGCACTTCTGTACAATAAAAGGATCTTGAGTGTTTACTTTCCAACTGTATCTGATTTATCTCAGGCCATTCCCTGAAGAAATCACTTGAAAACCTAATAATAAAAGAAAAAATCCCAACAGGCACAAGGAGTCTCACAGCTTGGTAGCTTCTGAAAACTCATTTGGCTGCTAAGCAATATTCAGCCAAGGATTGTCCCTCTTCAACTATGGACTTTCCCCACTTACAGTCAACTTAAAAATTGGTTTTTGAATATACTTTGCTTCAAAGCATCTTGTACACAGTGACCAACAGATTACAAACCACCACACTAAGATGAGAATTCAAGACAGAGTGCTTACATTTATTAACATCCTTCATGCAGAAACACAAAGCGCTGTGCTTTAGGTAAGAACTATTTAGCTACTTATGGTGAAATACAATGAAGTTACCTATAAAACACAACACATTCACTCTGTAACACCAAAACACATTTCCAAAGAACCTTAAGCTTGCACAGCACTAACAGCACTTTTTAAAAGGTTTTTAAAGGATTTTTATTTTTTGAACAGATAGCTGATGATGTAGCCTCAGATATCCTCCATCATCTCTTGATAAATGAAAAATTACTCAAAGAAATTTGCTGCTTCTGTTCTATTTGAGATTAAGATTTGTCGCTAATTCTTCTCAAGCTTTCTAGGGTGTTTGTTCAAGAGGTGGCAATGCAAAGGGGCCAGAACGCAATTTGGGATTTTACTTTGAAATACTGCAGCAGCATTCAGATCAGGAGATGTAAGAATGTGCAACAGTTAACCTACAGTTTCATTCACATGGTCCAATTTTTGTTCACATCCAGAGGATTTGATCAGGGTGTGACAATATGAGAAGGGTACCCAGGAGATTACACATCACAATTTCGGTTTTCAAAATTGTTCTACTGCTGAACTTAAAGTGTTTGGCCTGTCATGGGCACACTACCACATGACCCTACATAGTTTTTTGTTTCTTCTCCTGAAGCTCTAAAGCTGCAAGGAGTTCTTGCCTCCAGGCCTTTCAATCTATATGTACCACCAGACCCTCTTGTGTAGCTGCAGGGTAAATCAGGTGAGGAACATACGGATTAAATCAGCTTTGCCATAGAAAAACAAACAAAAGTACATAGCACTAGATGAGGGCTGCCCCACAACTCAATCAAGTAATGCAGGACTTGTCCTTTTGTTACCTATTTGAATGTGAACGATATAGAAGGCTGCCTGAAATCTGAAGAAAAAAAAAAAAAAACAGCAAGAAACCCCACCATCTTTCTATGTCTTATTTAGAAGAGGTGATGATAAAGGACTCAAAAAGCAGTCATCTGTGATCAAGGGCTCACACAAGTCTTAAGTCACAAGAAACTTTGATGTCTCACAAGATCAATGTATTTGAAGGAACAGCAGTAATATTGGCACCTATGAGCTATGGAAATTATGCCAGAAGAGCCAAGATGAGAAATTAGACTAAAATTACTCTAAGAAATAAACTTGTATACTAAAATATCTCAGTAATATGCAGAGACAAACTACACAGCTCCACATGAAAAGTCATCATCTGTAAGATTCTTCTAAAGTCAAAAGTAGAAATATTAACAGTGACATAGTTTTGGTTTTTTGCTAACTAAGAAGTGTTACGTAGAAACACCTCTGAAAATTACACATTTCTAAAACCCAGTTTTAAGAGCCTGTCCATTCCTTAGCTTTACAACAAAAACAGAATATAAGGACACTTCCCAGTTCCAAAGCCAGGAGAACATTTGAAAGCTAAAGATTCCACCTCTGAGTACTTTGCTACTTCGCATTTCAAAGGAAATACTACCTACATCTCCCACCTAAGGAAGACTTGAATACTTTAAATATATATGATTCACTTCAAATTCAACATGTGCACACAAAGCCACTCAGCGAACGGATAATGGGAGAAAATCAGCCGACTACTTTCAGTTTACAATTTTCACTAAGATAAAATTTTAACAGCAAAAAAACCCCCCACACCTCAAAAGAGCCAGGCTTATCAACAGCTGTTGCTCAGTATTACTGTCATGCTCAGCCTGTGTCACTTGCTGATTTGAAGACATATAGGCACTATGTAATCACTCTAATGACACTTCACACTGAAACATTAGCTTGGTCTTCTAAGTCCCACTCCCCCTATTTGACATCACCACTTCGAAGAAAACCTCCAAAGAAAGACTGAAAGGTATAACTAAGAGTGCCCTATTCCATTTCTAAAATAAAATAAGCATGACTGATAAAACTTCAGGCTGACCATTTAATCCCAAATTCCTCTGACAAGAGTGCCAAAATAATTTAATATTCTCAGAGTCTAGTGAGAACAGGAGCTTGTATGTACAGTAACTGTGAAACACTGTTCTAAACCAATTCTGCAGGTACCATATAGAAAGCCAGCAGTTTCTAAGTTATTCCTAACAAAATTCCTCACAAAAACCCTGAAACCTTCAATTTAATTCTGAGTGGTACGAATACACAGTTTTTCCTAAAGATGTTACTATGGTCATTATCTGCCTTCCCACAGGAGTTTGTAGAAGTTGATCAAGTGACTCTAATGGTTCCTTTCACAGAAGTATCTAGTAAGCTCAGATACTGAAGTTATACACAAACAATCCCATCAGCAAATCATCTCCTCATCACAACTTATTTACGGGAGTACGGTCACCATAAAATTAATAGAACCACAATATATAAAACATTAAGCAAATATTTTTATACAGTAAGGGCAATATCACTAAGACTCCAAGGCAAGACAAGAACCCATCCCTCAAACTTGTCAAGCAACTGTCACTGCTTCTACACAACAGTACTTGTACCATTATTTTTCATGACAAATATTGTCTCCTGACAAGAAAAATATCACACGGATGACCCAGAGATAATAGATAGCCTCACTCATATAATTTTCATAGCTTTGAATCTAACTTCAACCTTCTTTCAATCTTCCTTCACCATAAGCCAAGTAATATAAAACGTCTATATACAAAGAGTCCTTAATCTGCATAGCAAATCTCAGGTTATCACATACAGACCAAATCCTGCCTTGAAAAATTAGATAAACAGATCTTATCAGTGCTTCTATGTCTCCGGTAGCATCTGAAAGTCCAGATGAATCAAAGAGCTATAACAAGAGCTGTAGATAATTACTCAAGGATATTTTCAGTTCTGTAACAAACTGATTATGCAGCAGCCAGGGCACTTGGTAAATAGGGAAGAAAACGTACCCTGAAGGATCCTCTGTCCTGTCAGCAGCACATTTATCTCTAAGCATGTTCTATGTAGTTTAAAAAGAAAAATGAAAAGGCTCTTTGCAAGCTTTTTTTGTGTGTGTGAGATCAAACAATCTCCAAATATGCCACTCATATGTACCAACTCCAAGACATATCCTGTATAAAGGACTGCAGGTAGAGACCACTGTGAAGCACAGCACCAAACAGCTGAACATTTGAGCAGTATGTGGTTGAGTGTTCAAGTCAAACAACACAGAATCCCAGAGGGGTGCACACTAAAGGTAAGGCTCAGAGTAAAGGGTGGTGTCTTCTTTAAGGAATATGCAAGAAGTTCCCCTGCAACTCTTAAGCTGGGGGCTCAGGTGGGAGAGGGAGAGGAAAAGTAGGAGGGAAGAGAGGCTTTTTCCAAATGAAGTAAAACTGATTTATTCAAGATATCACTAATTCATTATCTCCTGTTTTGCAGATTAAATATCATGGCAGTGTGTGCTGCCAGAAGTGGCACCCCTCGTATTTTAGCCTTTTGAAATAAAATCTCCAATTTCCTTCAAGAGTACTTTTCCTTCACATTAGAGGCAAACTAAGACTATCTCTATAGAGATAGTCAATGACAATAAACAATCTTCACTGTAAACTCTCACTAAAATACTAAACAGTTCTTAGAAATCAACAAAAGGGACAGAAGTGTCACCATTCTCAGACCAAAGAACTGCATCTTAGGTGGTCACCAAGTGCAACGTGAATTCCAAAGGCATCATCTTGAAAGCCATGAGCCTTTTGCAACCCTTGAGTCCTCAGAAGGCAAAGCTTGCAGCATCAGAAACAATTGCAGAAAACAACTGCAGTCAAAGGGACAATTAATCATCATCAAAAGTTCTTCAAATGGTACAAAAGACAATACCACATTTGTTCAGTTTGCATTTGTAACTTTAGCAAGAAACACATGCGTACCCTAAGACAACTAGGGATTTCAAATATAATGAAAATCCTGTTCTCTTCCCACTAAGGTTTATGACAAGATTTTTGTTTACTCCAGAAGTGCTCTACATAGAACAGTCTCTCTATTGCTTTCAATACTTTCTAGATGATAAACCACAGAACAGTTTATGATACATGTAAGATAGTTTACATCTCATGCTATAGAAAGGGTAAGCAAGAAATGCTTGTTCTGGACACCAGAATTACATCTGTGTAATTATTAAAAGCAACTATACCTAGCCAAGGGGAAGCAGTCTGTTAGTTTTGCTAAGATGGAAAGCCTCACTGTCTTTATATTTTGATATTTTAGCTTTATTCAATTCATTCAACAGAATAGGCCTTTCATTTCCTTCTACTTTTGTCGAACAAGTCCCAATAGCTTTTTTAATTTCCATTATAGCAGTCCAGCTTTTCTGGAGCAAGAACAAGCTCTTTTTCAGATCTCCAAGAACTTCATTTTTCTATGAAGTAGTTTCCAAAAGATAAAACCCAACCTCTCAGATCACTGGGTAAATCTTCATATCAAGAACATATCACAATCGTCTACTTTAGATCATGAAGATACAGAATACTCTGTTACAGTGTCTTATCCATATGCTTCTGTGTTTCAAATTGTTAGTACACTCAGATACCCACAAACTGCTAAGGAGAATTCAGCCAAGGATGTGACACTGTTTTATGAGCCTATACTTAATTTCCATAAAAAATAGTGGCATTTTATCTTTATATGTATGTAGGATGTTTTATATACCCAGATCTTGGAGATCCTGGCTTTTTCATGTGTGTATTTAAAAAAAAAGTAATTTGTATGTTTATTATCACTGTTATTATAACCTGTTCGATAGATATAAAATATAGCCATTCTGATTCAATGAGATTATAAAAAACTTTTTTTTAAGGGAGACAGAAAGAACACCCAACAACATAGCCAAGACTATAGCGAAGGAGTTTTATCATTGCTAGCAAATAAGGAATCCATATTTGTAAACATCAGAAAGACTGAACACTTGCCACAATGAAATATAGACAGAACACAGCATTTCTTTGGAGAAAAGATATACACAGGAAATACATTGATTTGTACAAGGATTGATTTGACAGGAGTGCATCAATATGACTTTTTCATGCTGCAGTATCTTGCCAGTACAGACACAAGCATGTTCCAAAAACAGTGTTCACAATGAAAAAGAATCATTTAGTATTTTTAAGTCATATTACATCTGTTGTCTGCAGAATAAGTAGTTTTGGTTTTAACTTTTTCATATAAGGTAACATCAGTCTGTAAGGCATTGAAATTAAGTTGGAAGGACAGCATTTTCATCTCTACAGACAAATAAAATTAAAAGAGGGTCAGGGAAAGCCAGAGCTTCAATTATTTTTAATCTTCCACTCTCAGTTTCCTATCCAAAATCCCCCTTAAAAAATAATCACTATCAGCATCTGTGTAGTTAATAGCTCAGTTGCACGCTAGTGTAAGTAACAGAGGCCATACCGCTGTCAGAGTCCATAGCCAAAGTTATTCTAGTACTTAAGTAAAAGGAAACTGCTTTGAGCATTAAGCCAAACAGCAAACTATAAACTCAAAGCTACTCAAGGCAGTCCCATGCATGCAACAAGCCAACCTGTCATATTAGTCTTCCTTTCAAGTGTTTGTGCACGATCAAATCTGTTTCTCCAAGTGAAGCCGAGAAAGTTCCAGAGCGGCTGATTAGCACAGGCAAGCTCTGTAATAAAACTGGCTTTTAAGCAGCAGATTGCTTTTAACCAAAGTTGTTTTCTTAAAGCCCTGGTTTTGATTTAGATACAATACAGGTATTGAACAGAAATATGAGAGAACTTACAGTTCTTGAAATACCCTTTGAGATTTCACTTCTACCTTTAAAGCACGACAAGCATCCGAAGTTACTCACACTCCTTGGACTATATATTTTTTTTCTTTTTACCCATGTCTGTCTAGGCAATAAAGCAACACACAAAGGTGTTTTCAAAAGGATCTGACACAAGCTGTACTCCTATGACCGTACCTCTTTCCCAACAGCCTCTTGGAAGTGGGGAACATGCACTGTTGACTGTTCACATCCAACTGGGATTGCTGTAAGGACTCCTGAGCTCATTTACAGTCCCAGAACATCTCTTTGACTCATTAAAGAATTAGTTCAGGCTTCCTTCTCTTCACCAGTTGCCCAAGGGGGTAGGCAGGGAGAACAGGCTGTTCTGGCCTCCTCGTTCCTGGCATCAGTCCCATCTGAGCCCTCTCAGGGCTTCCAATAAAACAGAGCCCAGCAAGCAGACAGGGCGGTAACATTCTCCTGCCTGAGTTAGACCCTTCAGCAAGCAACTGGAGAGATGGCACTCAAGTCTGACAACACTTCTATTTAAGACAAAACAGTGCCCTAATTGCTTAAGAGCAGCCACAAGGCTAGGTAAAGGCTGAGGAACACCCTGAGCAAATAAAACACTAAGCATGCCCTGAAGGACAAGAAAATCTGGACACTCCTGCACCTGGAAAACACAGACAGAAGTCTACTTGAGGAAGAAGTAGAGATGGGAAAGCTGGAACAGCAAAGATATGAGAAGTTACATTTTCCCCTCATGCCCCAAAGCTAAAAGAGGTCCATATCTTGGCTTTCATTTCTGTTACTGTCCTCTCCGTGAAAATGTTTACCTTTAATTACAGCTTTTGAAACCCGTCAATTACATTCCTGAAGTAGAGGCATGCTAGAAAGCATTCCTTCTACCTAAGGAGAGATCTTCATGAACTGAACACTTGCTAGATCTATAGGATCATATAACTCTCAATAATTTAAAGAAAGTGACAGGAGAACCATCCAAAACACTGACATGGGCAGAGCGTGTAAAAAAAATAACTATTTCAGTTGTTTTAAGTGCTACACTCAAATTCTAGAAAACCAGATAGATACATACTTGTTCAGCTGATACAGGACCCATAGCTGAACTATGTGCTAAGCATTAAATCACGATGTGAACAAAGCATGGTAAAGTTACCCAATTGGTTTTATGCAAGCCAACCTGTTAAATCAACTAGCTAGTTTTGCTCAAATAAGATTTGGTCACGATGCCAACTCTTCTGCTGCAATTTGGTTACTAATTTAGTACTAAACAGCAATAACATCAGGTAAATACCTCAAGATTGCCCACCTTTAACAGCTATGGAATCTGAAGAGTGGATTTTCTAATAGAGTTCTAGCATGACCAATTCATGCTCAATATTATTACTTATTTTCAAAGTAACATAAGATGCAAAGTTTTTGTCCTGCAACTCAAGTACAAGAGATAAATGAGCAAGAAGGGGAAAAAACCAGAAAGTTCTGAGAAACCAACTACAAACACCTTTCTAAGAGCAATTGATTTTACTTCAACCGGCACCATACATGCAAGGAACAGCAAGAAGAATTTGGCACAGACCTGAATCCCTCCTTCCACCCCAGTTCCACTCTTAAACCTGGGCACAAGCAACCAGTTCCTGCATCCCTCACCACATGGCACATGAAAAACCAGCAGCCTGGTACAGCCACTACCCACCTCCTGACCTTCCCTGTCTCATAAGAAGTGATGCCTGGCTGTATGGACTAGCTCACCACTACCAGTCCAGAAGCCACAGTAAAATTGTCACTGTTTCTGCTGATATTGACTTCAGTTCCACGTTAATTTAAATTCATTTTTGTGCATATTTATTAAAAAAAAATGCTTACTACTACATCATAGCTTCACCTGCTCAGAAGAGACATGCTTTAATGATAGAAGTCATGTCTGAAGACTGCTAAAGGGCTTGAAGCCTTGTCAACAGGGATTTAAACCAAGAAAAACATATCAAGTTTAGTGTTTATAAGAGATGATGATACAGAGCATCAAGATTTTCCTGAATAGTCATCAGACCAAGAATATTTTATGGTATCTGGCTCCCTTAAGAAGCATTACTTATTTGCACAGACTATCTTTGGGGAAGAGTGAAGTGCAGGAACACTCACAGGTCTCCTGACACCTTCAGAGAGGTGCTGCCTGTGGGTGGATGGTCTGTCTTTGCAACATCCCTACACAGATATTGAAAAGCTCGCATGCAAGAACGAGAGCAGTGTGGCCACTGGTCTCCTTGCAGATGAAATGAAGGGAGTGCCTCAGCTCAACTGTTCCCTCGTTATTTTATTAAGTAAGATAGTTATAAAAGGATATAGTAAGCCTTCAGCATTCCAAGAACCTCCAAGGTGCAGAGGAAAATAAGAATGGCCTTGTTAAATATAGTCCTAATTAATATTACAAAATAGGACATTAGGAGGACATTAGAGTGACATTTGCCATCACATCCTACAATAGTTGGGTGATTTCTTCACCAGCTACAGTACCCAGTTAGCACTGATATTTCAGAGCAGCTGCAAATTTGAAAGATTACATGTGTTCACTT
Source organism: Scolopax mira (assembly GCA_004320125.1). NCBI lineage: Eukaryota > Metazoa > Chordata > Aves > Charadriiformes > Scolopacidae > Scolopax > Scolopax mira. The sequence continues at coordinate 72,754 of BJBW01002348.1, forward strand.
GACAACACAGCATTTCTTATTTTCATAGATACACAAGAAACAAGAAATCCCAGGTGGTGGGCTTGAGGGGGATGGAGTTGAGAGACATGGTTTCAGTGACAGAACAGTTCATTGAAGGCTATTTTGTAAGAGCTGCCCTGATACTGGACCCCAGCATCAAATTTCACATCACTTCATACAACCCTTAATAATCCTTCAATTCCAGTACTGATGAGAATCTATGGAGAACTCCCAAACACTTATTACTCACTGAAACAGTGTTAAAGTTATATACTCTTAACATGATATAACAAACAGTTTTGGCAATTTGCTACTTCAGATACATAACTAAATCAACTAAAAGCCTTCTCCCAGCTAAAGCCAATAAATGTTTTACCTGGGGCAACAAATGTATTCAAGACCTTTGAAACTCCCAGGGATGCTGAGCCCTAGTTTGTCCCAGCCTCCTAAAGCTCCAGGTACTGCATTCATCTCAAAGCTTATTCCACTATCTGACAAAATTATTATGTTTACCTACTGAAAAAAGTCTGTACAATTGCACCACTATAAAGATATTCAGAGCACCGATACCAGTGTAGAATAACACAGGTAACAGTATTCACAACTAACAGAAAACTATTCATTCATATATCACACAGGCTACCTTTCTGGCAACGTGAACTGAAAATCTATCATGTGGGAATTTGGGATTTAGCCGCAATTACTTTGAACACTCAAATTCAGTAGGGCACAACATCTTTTAGAAGACACTGGCAGAACTGAGCAACAGAAAGTCTACTTTTAAATAGTATGTAGCAGTTCAAATTCTAAGGTTGGCCAGTGGTCCTCATTGCTACAAATACATCTCTACTTTCCTGCTCTGAGCTTCCTTCAGGCCCTAGTTAACCTTTGCTCATAAGGCATCATGTGTTCTAAAATGCTAAATGGAAAAGACTATTGTACCAGCCACTTGCACATGTGACTCCAAACTCAAAACTATTGAAACAGCATTTATGAGGCAGTAGACATAGTCTTAAAACAGCACTGGCAATATTTCCAGCAGAATATATTTCTATGTGATGTTTTATTGGAATACAAAAAACTTTTCTCCTCTATTTTTGTCCAGGTTTAGTTATTACCCTTAAAATATGCAGTCTACTTCAGTCTATATTAACACCAGGCTTCTGTTAAGCACACAAATACATAACAAGCTTCCCTCCATTAAAAAAAAAAAAAGTGTTAGAACACTAATGTCTGCAATAATGGCAGTATGCATATTAATAGCCAAAAAATCCCAATAAGGAACCGGGCCATTTTTTGTTAGATGATATGATTGAAAAGCAGAGCCACTCCAGGACTTGAAACTCACTATGAAGGCAATACACAGCAATTAGTTACCTTGCCTGTCAGGGATCTAAATTCCCAGAGCAGGGATGAAGGCAGCATGAGTAAAGTGCTTCACCTTTTTATAAGGATAAGAGATGTGCGAGATGCATGCTTGCTTCTACATGACCCTACCATGCAGTTGAAGATGCTTTTTGAATAATGTTTAGTTTGAGAACTTCCTGTAGGTGACCTGTCTCAAGGTCTATTTTATTTGCAACCTCAAGTGGTTATATCATTTCTATTTCTTAGCTTCACATACTTCCATCATACAAAACCACCATCAAAAACCAAACACTATCTGCTGCCTTTTCTCACTCCCAAACCATCATGTTGGATTTCTCCACTGTCCTTACTTGGCTTCTCCAAAACCCTCTGTCCACCTACAATACAAATTCCATTAAAACTGCTAACGGCAGGTAAATGAACCACAGAGGAAAGAGCATTTTCTTCCAAACACTGTATACCCTCCGATACTCCCACAAATAATCCTTTCTATTCCTTTTCTCTATTGCAAATTTGTTTATTCCTTGCAGATTCAAAAGCACCAAGTAACACATTAAAAGTGACATGTATTTGTTGGCAATTGCCACTGCTAGTAATGACTACATCACATAACACATATAGAACTCAATGGCATCTCAGGTAAGCTCAGAAGCATCTCTGCATCCAAAACCAGAAAAATTTGGATGATATTGATCCTATTATCAATAACTTAAAATGTTTTATTCCCTTATACAGTCAGTGCAAATTGACATTTCCCTGACATCCACAGGTAGCTCAGGAAGCTAAAGTAGCTCTGCTGCTGCACTGCTCATCTGACTTGTTTCTTAGCTAATTCTTGAAAGAACTGAAGAAAGTGTTATTGACACTGCATAACTGTTGTCCAGAGATGCTGGTACCCAGTCAATTGAAAAGCAGGACACAAAATTTGATTTGCTTTCATAATAGTTGTCTGTATTTTTACCTTTTTTTTTTTTAAGGCAAGAAAATAAAGGTCTATGTAAGAAAGCCCCAGGCAAACTTCTCTTTTCTGGTCAAATAAACACCATTCCCTGAAGTGAACACTAATTTTCAAAGACCTTTTTTTCCTAGAGTTTTAAAAACACACTACTTAATACCCTATCGATTTACCCCATGTGTACATCTTAAATTTTTATTAAAGTTTATCTAATAAATATGATACCCACTTCAATTACCAAAAATAATTTTAATAAGAAAACTCCACAAAATCATCAAGATCATGTTTCTTTTTTAAAATTAAACCACAGCAGTAATTTCCCTAAAGATTTAGTCATATTATTTTATTAATATTTACTAAACCTATTAACTCTGTCTACTGAACTGTGGAGTTTGTCCGTCAAGCTTTGGATAGAACTATAAATCCCTTGAGAAACTGATAACCTTAAACCTTATACAGATATAGACAGAGCCATTAAGTTTTAATAACTTGAAAAGAAAGAAGAAGTTTTCATCCAGTTAATTTTTGAATCCGTATGTTATTTAAGGATACGTTGGGAAATATTGATTCTATCATGAAGACATAAATATTACCATACCAACCTAGATTTTTACAAAGCCCCTTAACAATTAATTGCTTTTATTCATCCACATTTTCCCAGACTTCTACAAACCACTAAACTCCATATCCAAAAGCATATGTTCCAACAACTTTTTCTCCCACTGACAGAATTCTTGAAGCCAGACAACTTTGGTCACCATTAGCCACAGAAATCGTCCCCAGTCGTACTGTAGAATTTGATACCTTGTCTGTCTACAAATAGCTGTATTTTATTATTTCAGTGAATTCTATACTTCAGCTACAAGAACTTGAATTTATACCAGACACCAAATTCCTCCATCTTTCAAAACAGAGCAGAGCTTTCTTGTGATGTTTTGCTGGACACAAAGTGGACAAAGTTTTTAAGTCCATTTTTCCACCAAGTACTCACCACCATTTCTCAATCTTCCACTGCAATTTAACTATTGTAAATCCATTACTGATATAATCCTGGGCTGAAAAACATTTCAACCTTTGTCTCAAGGGTCACTTTCTCTTTCCTGAAGCAGCACAGCAGTTCAGAATTGAATATTGAATACAGGCTGCACGTATTAGCCTAAAGAGGAAGCAAGTTCTTAAATTGAGAAGGTATGAGCATTAGTTCCTACCCTACAGTCACTGTTACATGAACCAGCAGAGGCCCCAAATTGGAATATTCCACAGGTGAACACTTCTTGCCTCAGAGACATGACTTGGTCCCAAGGACTTACCTGAGGTATGTCAACGCCCTATGGCCAGATTTCAAACAGAAGGGATATGCAGGTAGCCTGAACTAACATCCAGGTTACCCTTCTAGGATGAAGAAATTACTTCTTAATGTTTCAGATCAGTAAGAAAAAGTAAAAACACCTCGTATTGAGCAATACTCTTTACCTGACCAAAAAGGAGTACCAAAGGATCCAAAGACACATGCATTAAATGAACACATTAGCAAAGTGACAGACTGAAAGACAGAACCAGACTTACACTTTTGATATTTGAGGGCTTCGTTATTTGAATTGTCATACTGGATCACTTGCATAGAGCCTGTCAAGGAAGCATCAGGTGATATACTTCCTTCATCCACATGGATTAATATTAAACACTGAAGTTACAGCATAATCAGCTCCAATAAAAATAATCCATTAATTAGATGAAAGCTACAGCTTGCAGTCTTCAATTTAAGGCAAGATAAACTGGAAGAGGTGCTTGTTATGAAGCACTGCATCACAAGAAAGGCAGCTTCCTTGATAAAAAACTTGATGTCCACAGCACCTAAAAAATCATGCTGGTTTAGTTACTTCAGAAGCTCTGTAGGTACAACTAGGTAGACACCCAGCTGGCCATTCCATGCACTTGCCCCCTGCTCGGCTATAATATTACCACCTGAAAGTAAAACGCACCATCTAAATGCACAGAGTGATCCTAAATACTATTCTGCTCACTACAGGTTATTTAAACCTAGTGGATTATCCTGGAATAAATAGCAGGAGGATGTGTTCCAGTTTTTCTCAAGTTCTGAGGTGAGGAGTTGCTATCCAAAATGAGTAAAGATTATTTGAACTGAGCTCACAGTTGACAATTTTGTTCTCAACTATTAGGAAACAGTAATGAACTGTCATGAGAGACTGTGCAGCACAGGTTGTCTCTAGGTCACTGCACTCCCAGAATACATGCCACCAGAAAGACAGACTAATCATTACACTTTTTTCCCCAGACTTCTCAATACCTCAATGTCACAGTATGTACCAAACCATTCCATAAGTACTAGTGCAACCACAGCTTACAGCAGACCTACTTGCAAAGAACTCATTTGTCATCTAGTTTATAAACGCAGTAGAGGTTGTACTTAAGTCAATGGGAAAAGATTTACCCACAGGATTCTCTAAGCAACTCCAAACTCTTACATTTCTTTTCAATTAGCAGCAACCAAAAGAACAGAGATATTTATTTATAAACAAATTGGAGGAGGCTTTTGAGTTTGTTTTTTTTTCAAAATTAAATACTGATTTCTCCCAATGACAGCTCAGTTGTGTCAAGGTAGTAATACATTCCTTAACAACAGACGCTCTACTCTGCCATAGAAAGACTGGCAGAGCATGACAGTCTTTTTGTTTTAAGGTTTGTCTGGGTTTCAAGTGTTAAGATTTAACCCTGCTCCCATAAGACTATCAGGGTCAAATAAACAGATTATCTTACCCTGCTTATTCAAGCAAACAGGGAGCTGCCTTGCCATACAGAAACACTCTGCTTTTGCAAGTATATACTTCTATCAAGTCCAAGGCAAAGTGCAAAGCATAAACTCTGTGACAGCTCCCATATCTGCACAAATTTGAGATCTATGGAGGGAGTGGGAAGGAAAGGAAGTGAAAAGGTTGGAAAACTACCGATTCAGGAACAACTTGATTACATTCTCTACAGCTACCATAGCCATACAAATAATCTGTCACAAGATGATAATAATGCTGCATTTAGAAAAATCACTGGCAACAATTTCATTATATAGAACAAAAAATAATTAAGCACTCCCAGAATAAGCACATGTCCCAGCAGAACATGAGATATAGCTGAACAGGAGGCCTTACCACAGCTTGAGGAGCACATGCAGGTGACTAAGCTGAATTTATTTTGTGACATACATTTTGCTTATGGAGCCATATCATGAAATAGAGCCAGTCTATTAAGAAATACACTCATAGAACTTGTTACCATTGCTAAACTCAAACTCACTACCTCCTTTTATCATGGTGGGGTAGGAGGGAAAACACAGAAATCAATAGAAAGCCTGACTATTCACTTATACTATTTCCTTAGTAAATTAGCCTACTTCTGGGTAAAAGAAAAAAAAAAAGGACTACCCTATAGGAGCACAAGACTCAAGTTTGCAAAAGCTCAAAAGATTATAGCAATTCTAAGTTTAAGAGACAATCTCTCTATAAGTCTTCCCACTGTCACAACCCTGGTGTCCATCAGAGCTGTCAAGAGCTTCACACCTTGCCTGGCTAGCTTGAAAAACAAGAGTATATGACAAGCATACATATCACCGCGACACAGCATGAAGTGAATCAGATGTCCTCTTGAAGCTTCCAACTCTGATTAACTCTCTGAAGTATTAAAGCACTCAATAAAAGCATTAAGTTCTGACATTTCGGAACTGTAGGTCTACTTAAAACACTTGTTATGATAATTTCAGGATTTGGGAATTATTTGAAAATAAAGATACCTAAATGATTTTTATCTTGAAACTATGGAGAGATGACATTTACTACTTAGCTTCAATCACCTTATCTTCTCTAACAAATCACTTTCAGAATATGAAACAGCAAAACTGACCCTCTAGCATTATTACTTCAATTAAACGACTGGAGTTGGATATTTGAAAACATATCTTGGCACATTCTTCAGTAAAAAATAGGCATGCATCACTGTGGCAGAGGCACATAAAAACCCCTAGAAGTTTCTGAAATATTTCTTGATCAGTTCTACCCTATGCAGAAGGAACACATCCTCTGGCAGGTATTCATTTCATACAGTTGGAGAATTACTTAATTCTAGCTTCTGACAGACCAATCAGCCGAGAAAAATTCAGCGTGACTTTGAGCTTCAACCAAATGTGAACCATTTTTCTTCTTAATTCTAATTTGAGAAAAATTTGTTCCTTTTTCCCCACTAAGTAGGCTTTGAATAACCAAGCTTAAGCTACAAGAACAATGCTCTTATTCTTTAGAGAAAGGAAATAATCTTCAGAAAAGTGTTTAAAAAAGCAGGTCTATATTGTGCAAACTGCAAAAATAACACCACAGATACTTTTTGATTACATCTTCAGAACATGAAGATAGAGATATTGGTATCATAGATTCATAGAACCATAAATCCATAGAATCATATATTCAAAGTTACCTATATATCTCTACCTTCATTTTCTGAAGTTGTGATCAAGACACACCCTACTTCATATCCTGAAGGAGTAGTTCTCCACTATCTTTATTTAATTTAACAGGTGAATAAATACCATTGCTTTAGGCTAGCTCTGCACCAAGAAAAGAACATGGCTTAAGGTTAAAAACACCACACGAGCTAGCATCAACGACTTACCCAAGCAGAAGGTCAATTATTAAAAAAAAATAAATTCTTGAGAGCAGAATTCAACACAAAAAGACAAATCGGAAGTGTTTTTACAGATGTGTAATATTAGCCATGTCAATTGGGGCAATCAGTATAAGTCATTTACCTACAGATCAGACACTTGCTTAGATTTACTGCCCTAAAACCCACACCATTATGCTTTAACATAAGTGAAAAACTGCAATGTACAGGTATCTTCTTACTTAACAAAATCCTATTTTAACTTGTTATGCATCCTTACATTTCCACTGTCTCTTGTACTTAACAGAAAGAAATGTACTAGTATATTGCAGAATTCATCTTCAAAGCAAACAGCAACATTCACCCTACTTACACAACAGAGAACAGATCTGGGTAACACTCAGGGATCATCTATTGAGAAAAAAAGCCTTGACATATGTAAAGATCATTAGCAGTTTTAAGAGAAACGGTGTTTGTTCCCAGTCATTTTCCTCAAGCCAATGAGGGCTCTTACAAACAAGACAGCAAGTTTAAGATGGAATTCAGGGAACACACACTCTTCCTTTCCATTTTTATATAATATAATCTACTCTGTCCTATAGCACAGACAAGGCATTAGTAGAATGAGCCCCCAGGTGCTAAAATACCTGAAACCTAAAGCTACAAGATCTTTTCTGTGTCTTGTTCAAATGTGATCACTATTAGAACTGAAGTGAAGGGAAAAGTAACTTAAAGTGTTTTTGTTGATAGCCCTCCGTAGCCTCCCCTCCCCACCAACTCCCACCCCAGATTTCCAGCTATGGAAAGAAGAGTTATTTAGAAACCTGATCTTTGGACTCCTAAAGGTCCTTGCATTCCTTCAGGTCCAAGTGCCCTCACTTCATCCAAACCAACTATGACAGTGCCAGAAAACACCAACAGAAAAAACAGCACCACAGATAAGGGAAAACAGTCATTAATGAATGCTGAAAAGGGAAAGCAGGATGAAACAAAAATACCAGCCCAACTATTTCACCACTCACAGCTCAAACCTATTAGTATTACTTCCTGAAAAAATGGTAATCTAATACTTAAGTTACACAGTCTTGTGTGTACTTAAACCTACAGGTCCAGGTAACACCTATATTCTTTCATTTGTAATTCTATGCAGTAGATTCAAATCAAAGCAGCTTTTCACGTGAAGAGACGTATATTTTCCACATCCACACAACTAACTTTCTATGCAGATTATCAAATACCTGGAGTTATGAAAGTTTCTATTTGTTCCTCAAAAACAAACAAGAAACAACACTAAATCTCTTCTACCCAGCATTTTTGAAAATCTGATTACTAGGCACTGTTCCTTGTTTAACTCCATTATTACTTGATGTCTGTTTCTAGATGAAGAAAAACATAAATTCAAGCAAGAAAAATAACTTAGTACAACAGAGAAAAGTATTCTCTTTCTCTAGTTTTCCTGATTAGCTTCCTTTCCAAATTCCCAGAACTATACAGAAGAGCTGATTACAATTCCAGGCTGACTGGTAATTGAAGTAACTTACAGAATAACCTCCCAGATGCGTCTCTGAAGGACAGCCGATGGTTGGCTAAAGCTGAGCTTGTCCACATTGATCAGTCTTCCAGAACACTAACTTGTTCTGAAAGCATTTGGGCAGATGATAGCAGGGGAGAAAAAAGAACACAACCAAGTTTCCTCTCTTGTGCAACACACAAGACATAATCTTCAAAGCATCAACAAGGCATTAGCAGTAGAAGACTTGTTCTTGGGTTCCCAGCAGTTGTCTGTACACTTTACTACTTTTAAGTAGGTCTGGAGTACATTACACCAATGCTTTGGAGCTCCCAGTAGTATGTTACTTTGGTTTTAGCCTGAAAGGCTGACAATGATTTTATCCCCATTCCTAGGGAATAATCAGCAAGACATCACTGACAAGACTCAGACATCCTTCCTTCCAACAGCAGGAGCATCAGGATCCAAAAAGCAACACCTTCAAAGTTTCTTAGAGCTTCACAGGCACCATGTCCCGTAGCTGTACTCAAGAATTTAAAATATAGATCTACATAAAACAACTCACATGTCACATATGCTAAAGAAATTCCTTTGTCCTGATAAGTACAGTACAGAAGACACCACTGGAACCATATTATTTACTTTAAGACATCCACACTGATAGACAATTTATTTTTAATGACCTACTCCTCAGACTGTCTGTAAAAAGGAAAAAAAAACCTGATTTTTTTTTTAGAACTCTTGCTCAGAAGCAGGGGGGGGGGGGGGGGGGGGGGGGGGGAAGAAGCGTGCTAAGGTCAAAGTGATTGGAAAAATCCAAGAATATTTTCATGCTTAAGAGATTTTTGCTTTTAGGTTATAGAACATTCATAGTAATGCTACCCTACAGAAGAGCAAAGTACCAAGGTAAAAAAAAAAACCCAAGTTTTCCAGGTCCTTACTCTTCACCACTAGAACACAAAGTATACCTGCATGTAAAGCTTCCCTGCAGATAGTAAGACTCAGTTTCAGAAATCAAGATGCTGACTGCAGACAAGAAATTACACTGTGAAGTTCTGTTTAAGGATACTACACAATACCGTGGTAGCACAAACAGGTTTACCCATGCTCATGCCCAATTTGCTTATCCAAGCCATGAAACATGCAAGAGATACAGCTGAGCAAGCAGAAAAGTGAGGGAGCCCAGTCAGATCACCATCAACGGACAGTGGCATTGAAGGTTCTTACCCTGGAATATCAGTTTGTGGTTAGATATCTATGTGTAACACAGGGTAATGACTATAAGTCCAGGCACATGAGGTCTGCAGGATGCATTCTCTGTGTAGCTCCATTTATACCAAGAAAATTTTAAAGCAAAATACTATTCACAGATTCAAAATTGGGTCACTCCAGTTTTGCCCTTCCATTGCTGTTAAATACAACCCTATGTGTAACCAATTGATCCAGTTCCCAGCTCTCCTTTCTTGAAGGGGGGAGTACACCCAACTTAACTTCACTGTACTAGCCACTACTCTCATCTCTGACTTTTACAGGGTTTCTCTGGGTCATCAAGTTGCCCTTTTTCAGCCTTCCACCTCACTGCTCTCAAAACTCAACTTCTATGAGATGCTAATGAAAGAAATTTGTCCAAGTTAAGAGCTGCACAATAAGACTTGAAGGTATTTCCTATTTAATTAAACAGAAACCAAATCCAAGAATTACTCTCAAAGTAAATCTTGTTCTGATAATATTTTCACTTGAAACTGCCTTATTAGGAGAAGGAAAGAAAAACTAAGTGACCATATGTATGCATGTAGTTAACTCTCTAAGGGATAAACATTTGCACATTATTATGCTAAGTTTCTAGAATTCAGCTGAATCAAGCTAGGGATTAGTCTTTTCTATTCTCAGTAGTCCTCTGAAAAGAACCAAAAAGATTGATTTTTCCCTCAAGTGCATGATTTAGAAAAAAATTTAGCTCTCAAAAACAAGCCAAGACAGTTGTTCGATTGCACCTCACCTGCTGCTGCATGCCAAGGAGCAGGAGCGGGAGAAAAAAAGACACACAGGGACTGCACAAAGGGGAAAGTGTATCAATATTTAAAGGCTCTAAGCTCAACTTGGATCTTGTAAAAATTCATTTTTAGCATTACTAGATTTCAGAGGTGGAATATATTAAATATAATGCCACAGAATTTCAAGTGTGAGAATCTCCTATTGACAGATTTCAGGCTAAGTTGAACAGAAATCATAATTTCTGCTACAGCTACAACATAGAAAACAGGTATTACTGTGGAGATCCAACACTGAAAAATTGGCTAGACATCTATCTTAGAATTAAAAAGAACTAGTGGCAATTATTAACAAAAGTCTTATATTTAGACATGCACAATTCAGTTCTACATTAGAAATGGTGATGCAAGTACTCAAAGAAAAAAAAACCTACAGAATTACTTGGGTTTAAAAACAACACAAAGTATTTTTGATGCACCAGTGCAGAAGCTCCACAAGTTTGTGCTTCTGTTTTGGAAAAACACGTTATCTGAGCTAAAGCATCAGTCACCTTCAGTATCTTCAGTATTAGATACGTCTTCATGATGTACCGTGTAATGACAATTTTTCTTCACTTAAAAGACCGGCAACTATATATCAATGAGGTTTTTTTGCTTGTATGACATGCCACTCTCCTTCTTTTGTGTTTTGTTTTTTCCTTTTAGTGTTCTGAAAGTTTCCATTAGCTTTTGTTTCCTGAAAAACATCTAATACTATTGTCTTTGTTTACAGCTGAATTACATAACCAAAGCCTTCTACAGAAAATTATTGGAACATCTACTAGATGAGGGGGTAGCAGAGAAAAATTAGAACATCGAACTGGTATGAAAATATTTGACATGGTTATGATTTAGTATCAATAATAAATTTTGAATAGGTACAAGTCCCTTAGATGACTCATTTTCCACAAAGTTTTTTAATGTGCAATGTCTAAGCAGACCTTGAACAAGCTAAGAATAGATACTATTTTACCTGCTGGTTTTGCTAAAACCTATACATTTACCAGTGGATACTGGTGGACTCTGCAGCAGTTAACATGAATCAACTGTGTTTATGTATTACAGAATATTTCAAGTATAAAAACTGCACTAAATGATTAAATGCTACATGAATACTGGTGCATGGTATGTCTGAGGTAAATTCTCAGCTTTGCACTAGGGATGGTAACAACTATCACATTTGTAACTCAAATTACTCCAACAGCAGCCTTGACCCCTTCCTTAGAACCACTGCCACATATATCACAGCTAAGTCCTCTCCAACTCTGATTTAGATGAAAGTTACAGGACCAGAAAAAATGTTTCTTTTTTATATTAGCAAAATTTAGACAATGGTATTTCAAAGAAGTAAACCTACACAAATGAAGAGCAAATGAAAAACAAAGATACCAATCCTATTTTTTTACATTTGTTATAGCTAATAAGCTTATACTTTTGGCTTATGAAGGGCAAACCAGAAATAATCAGCAAAAATTAGGTGTGGAAAATGAATTGGTCTGCACAGGTGGTAACCCTCTGTTGTTTCTTCCCACTCCTTGTTCTCCCACTACTACCTTATTGATGTTATGTGATGCTCAGTGAACATAATTCACCAAAGTAAGCATTTAGCATTAAGTTCTGCAACATATCTTCAGCTATCTGCAGAAGTGAATCTTTAAGTGTACTATGATACCACTGATCAACACAGTTGGGGCCAAAATCAAGGTATAAGGCATCCAATTCAACATGAGCCATCAGCAATACTGTGGTCCAACATGAAAACATCAGGAGCAGCTGCTGTGCTCTCTTTACAGCTACGTAACTAGAGATAGCAAGCAGGAAAACATGGAGTTTATTTTTTTTATTTAGGGATTTTGACATATGCTTGATAGAAAGTTAATTGCTTGTTTCTTTTCTACACTAGCAGAGGTCAGGAAAAAAAGAGGGAAGCTCTGTCTGATCAAGGCTTCTCATTCTAGCGGTCCTTCAACTGAACCATGTAGCAAGATGCATACAAAATGGCTCATATTATTGACAGTGCCATCCTTGACCTCTCATGCTTTGAGTATGACTTACTCTTCTTATTCAAGAACACATCTAGCTTAATGGCCACTCAAAGTCTCCCATCCCCATACACTCTTTCAAGACAAATACAGAGTCCTCAAGGGTCTTAAAGTAGGCTTCACATTCCTATTTATTCAAAGTGCTTTCTGGCATTGAGACCACAGGAGACTCCAGTAATACTTCTGTATTTTACATGTGACCAGTGACCCCCTCTACCATGATGGGGTCTATTAATATACCTTTATATAGTGGAAAGTATTGATTAGATAGTTCTGCCAACACTTAAACATAGGAGGACAGCCTGTCAATAAAAAGTTTCTCCTTATCTTAATCCATATCACAAAGACATAATACAACCCCAAATCTTCCTAGATCAATCCATTCAGCTTCTCAGTTTTTTTACACATCCTTTTTTAAGCTGTACCCTTTTTCTCATTTATAATACAGCTGTTGAAGAAGTTTCTATAGAAGAGTTAAGATCCAGAAAGAAAACTTATTTTGAGTTTCACTACAAAAATATTTTCTTCTATATTCAGTTATCCAGACTTCCAGTTTCTGCTTCTCAAGTAGTTATCAGGAGACTGCAAAACAGGAGTACCACATGTGCTTAAATGAAGGCTTAAAAATTATTAAAATAATTACTTGCCCTACTATTCTTCACTTGATTCTAGTCTCCATCTCCTAAACAGCAGAGATAGCTGTTCATTTCTGCCTTCCTCCACTGCCTCAGACTTTGATCTGAAACCAGGCAATGGAGTCATTGGGTCAAAGTGGGTGGGTAGATCTTCCACCTTTTCCCTTTCAAACCCTCCCTTGGATGAGGAAAGGAATATTTAGCCTCTTCTAAATTACTTGATTAACTTCTTTCCACAGGGGTCCTGTCTATCGCTCCTAGTGAAGTTTTGGCACTCTACAGTATTTGCAAAGCTGGCACATGGGAAAGTGAGAAGAGATGCTTCGGTCAATGGTGTTTTCTCCCAATTCAACTCCCATTTAGCTTTCCTTCATACTTCTTGGCTAATGTTTGGGAAAAAGTTGAATATATAAACACCTCAAAGTACACATGCTACCAAGTTCAGAAAGGAACTGAAATAAGCCTTCAAGTACTTTAAAATAGGAGATTCTCTCTGTACTTTCTCAGAATAAACTAGTTCCCATCTTTCTCCATTTTCTGTACCCTGTAATCTTTAGCTCTTATTTCTTTTTCCTGTTGGGTTTCTTCTCTAGTAGCTACTTTTGCTTCAGTAGTCTGTGCTAAAACAAGAGTAAGAGAAAGCACAGGTTTCACTTCCTTGATACAATTACTTTGGCATTTAGTGTATGTACTAAGGCAGGGGTTGTCAAATGAAGCTGTGAAGAAGGCAACTGACCCTCTCTGAAAGGGACTTAAAAGGGTAAGACAGAGACTGCCATCATGCCTTGTCCCTAACCCACATACCAAGCCCATCAACTACAAGCAGACCAAGCCAAAGAGATAAGGCCACACAATGTGTTCTTGCTAAAGCAGTGCTTTTAACACCACACAAGATCTACTGAATCAAAACCAGCTGTCATGGGCCTCCATTTTCTCATGTTTCAAGAGAAGAATCAAAGACTTGCCTAAAAAGAAGGATCTGATAGGACTTCAAGAATATCAAGTGCACAGGTAAAATTAGCTAAGACCTCCACTATCCTAAAGCAATAAAAAAATACCAAGTTTTAAAAAAATAAAACAAAAACCTCTTTGGAGTCTAAAAATCCTACACTAATACATATAAGTGTATTCCTTTGTACAGCTACACAATATACATTTCAGTAAGTCCATGACAGTTTTGCAAATAAGACTAATCACACTAATTAACCAGAGCCTGTTCTACACATAGGCCAAAGCCACACTCTTCGTGCTGTTGAAGATGAGAAGGGAGGAGGGGGCAGAAATAGATTCAGGCACCCTTCTCACTTTTTATTGCTCAAATCCAGTCTTTCATCTCAGAAATGGCAAATTCTTTTTTCCTCTTACTGAAAGTCCTAGAATTGTTCCACCTTCACTGCTGTTTGATATTTAAAGGAAAAAAACCCCACAATTGGAGCACTCGCCATTAGGGCATACATCATAAACCATTTAATTATTCATCCTGCTCTCTCACAGTCCTTTCAGCCAATTAATTGAAGTCACAATTGAAAAGCAAGTGCTGAAGATGCTTTCACTCAGCACCTTCAGTATTATCTTCACTACAACTAGAGATATCCAAAAATGTATGTTATGTATGCATTCAAAACCAGAAATAAAGTCATCAAGTAACATTGCTTGAAGACTACCTTGTCCAGCTTCCAGATGTTTCTAAATACCAAGCAATGTTTACTCAACTTACTTTCTTTACTGAACTTTCTTTCTCTGATATAGCAAGAACCTCTTCTGTCCTGTCTCCAGCTTGCATCCCTTGCTTTAGCCATGGAGAATCTCTAAGTTCTAGTATTTCTGAACAGACATCACAAAAGGCACAGTGTTCATCTCAGGAAATTTAGAGGAACTAGTTTTAATTTCAGATTGAAATAAGAATCTCATTTCCAGGGTCAAAAAGAACTTCAGTTGTGCTTTACTCAGAGCTTTGGAATGTGTATGACATTTTAAAAGGTAAACAAAACCTGACCATTTTCTTTTTTCAGGGTTGAATATCCAATATATTAAGAAGAAAACCTGCAAGTTTTCTTATTCCTATAATCCTAACCAATTGAATTTCCTGCCTCATAAAACAAAGACCACCAGGTGCTTATTTTCTATTGCAGTTCTGCATTTTTCTTCAGGTTAAGAGATCTAACCAGCCAAGTGTGGCAGAAAGCTCATCAGAAACACAGTATTTTGAATCCACAAAATGGAAATTGTTCCCTTAAAGAAGGGCCGCACAGAGGTGGAAAAATGGAAGAAGATGGTCTGAGCAGTTAAGTCTTAAGCAATGCATTTAGATATTTGCTTGAAACATGCCTCAGGCAGTAATTGTTTACAAGAGAAACACAAAGTTTTCTTATCCTACTAGAATTATCTAAACAAACATTTAAGCATGTCTCTAACCTGCAGAACACAGAAACAAACAAAAAAACCTTCTGCAAGTCAACTAACATGGTCTTTGTTGCTAGAACTCAGCAATAAGACAGCTCCCATCAGGGTGCATTACATTGTATGTGAAGTAGCCATTCAGCCTCTGGAAACAGATCATCTCCCTTTGGATTCACTGGGATCTCTCAAGTTCTGGTGAGTTAGAAGACTAGTCCGTGAGGTGCCACAATAACATACCAATGAACATGAGTTGAAAACACTATCAGGCTGCTGCTTGCTAAAACACATATACATAACTGGAAAGTTACCCTTATCAGGTGATTAGTTTACCACAATAATAATCCCCTCTTCCACGAAATATCCAGTAACTCCTTTGACACTCAAAGATAGTGTCTTTGAGAGGCTTTGCATCTCCCATCCAGCCAAGCAGGATGAATTGCCATGTCTAAATACAAGTATCAGGTGGTGCCTACTACAGATTTTATCTTTCCTACAAATACCTCTGACAGCAAACAGATACTCAAGTTATATGAAATGCTGATATTGATGCTGAAACAGGCAAATTGGATAATTAAGATCTTCTGGGAAGATTCATGTACAAATGTAACATTTTTTTCTAGGTATTTTGGACATACTTGGGGAGCACAGCAACCACTTGCAGGCAATTTTTAGGTCTCAAGAGCTTTACACAGGCAAGTTCAGAATGAAGTTTGCTCAGGCATAGGTTTGGTGGTTTTTTTACGTTTCTCCAAACATGCTATTTCTACATCAGTACTTCAAATCCAAACTATATTCCTGACAACACACTGCAGGTTTCACCCGTTTGCAGCAGAATCAAACCCGTAGACCTAATTAGTCTCTATAGATCAAACTACAGTCTGAGAAAGAATTTTTAACAGGAGACCTCATGAGTACATTTTGCACGACACACCCATGTTTTAGCATTATTTGTCTTGCTACCCCTAAAGGCAAGTGAAAGAAATAAAATGTGAAAGATACCGATTTCCTTTTTGTAAACAACATCTATATCTGTCAAGAATTATACCAGAATTTGCTTACTTACATCTAGTGAATCCTCATTGACCAGGATGAGAGACATACTCTGTGAAATGAGTTTGCAAGAGTACCCTGCAAGAGAAAACACAAGGATTTATTTTTTTGAAAAATATTTTAAGTTTAACTAAACCTCAAGCTAAAGATCTATAGCTCAGATAATTTACTTTTCAAGCAGTCACTCCTATCAGGCAGGCTACTAGAAGCACTGGTGTATAGGACACTCTCCAACTTAAAAATTTTACTAGCAAGCACAGGCTGCATTTTATCTCCATTTTCTAACACATCACTTCAGATGTTTTAGCCAAAGAAAACAGTATATTAACTAGGTGCGGTAAATATAGGCTATATCCCCACAGCAAAATTAAATATTTCTCTACCTAGGCTTTTTATCTACATGAAGACATAATTGCCTTCAACATGGTGCAGGAACAGATCTGAAGACACAACTGCAGCTATGACTCATTTTTACTCTGAGCTTTCAGTGTGGAAGGTCCTGAGTTGCATCAAAAACTACACATCAATGACAGAGCCCCTGCCAACTCCTGTAGGCATCAGGTAATTGTACTAGATCACTCAGGGTAGGACTGGGGCATGAAAGAACAAGAGCAAGTTGCCACAGTCTGGAGAAGCACTCAGAAGGCAGTTCTGCACATTTGCCAGGACACCAGAGTTCAAAGCAAAATTCTCAATACACAAAAAAATCCTCTTATTTTTGTAATAGTAAAAGCCAATGGCTGCAGTACCACTCAATGCTACTGAAGAGGTAGTTCTTCTGCCACGATTGTCACAGACATAAGAATACACCTTTGATTACTGATCTAAGTCACATAGGAAAACGAAATGCAATAGAATTATTTTATATTTGTACTGTGGTTTTGTATGAATGAATCACAGCAAATTTAAGTAATTACTGTCATAAAATGAGGTCTCAGGAAATCTTTTACACTTCTTAAATGGAGACTGAAGACTACTGCAGTGTAAGAATAACATCCTGTGAGGAACCACTGCAAGGCCAAGAGGTTCAAAAGCAGAACAGCAGAGTTAATATAAAGACATTAAGTGTCTCTCTCCACATCTCACAACAACAAGATAATAACTGAGGCGTGATTTTATTTTCTGTGGGATTCTTGGTTTCTTAGGAAGGCCACACTGTCTAACCCATTGCAATGCAAATCATTTCCTCAGGCTACAGAATTTTTATAATTAGGTGAGTTTTAATGTGTAATCCAGGGTTAACATGCCTGCATGAATGACTTGTGTCAAGAAAGCAAATCCCTCATCTTCCTTTGTGGAAGGCATGCCTGTATCCCAGAGCCAGGCACATTCAGGAAACAGGTATGATTACCTGCACAAGTTTTGATTCTCTTCCATTTTCACAGCTGTGTGGAATATGAATATCAGATGCAACCTTGCAGATACATTCTCATCTTACTGCTGTTCACAAACTAAGGTTTACTTCCTGCTGTGGAGAACAAAACTATGACATTGAGCTCACTCATAGCTGCTAGGTAAAAGATGAAATATATTCTAAGCACAGCCTACAACAAAAAAGCTTTACAGATAGCTTCTGATTATTCTACCTGTGAATAAGTCTTAGGTGGTAGTACAGAACTGAGTAATGAAGCTTCAACAGGTATAGACACAACACTAACTTGGGAAGAAGTCAGTTTGCCATTTTTAAAAGTTAGTCCCAGGCTGAAGAACCACTTGCTTCTTTTTACTAAGGAGAAAAAGAACTATTACAATTTAAGGACTTCTCTCCATGTCAGAGTTATTCTTTCCCCAGGGAATGGCAACAGCCTTGTGCAGTAGGCTGTTACAAATTCAGCGTAACTAATTCAAAAGGACTTTCTAGTAGCATTTGACTGGAAAAGCAGTTGCAATAGCAAGCTGCAATTTCTAAATGACTGCTCACTGTTTGATTTTACCTCTTTCAAATGAGCAAAATGCCATTTGACAAGCAGAGCTGGGGAAAAAGCATCACCTGTGTAAAACACAGAGTTGCTCTGCTGTGCACTTTGGAAGTCATGGAGTCAGAAGAACTAATCCTGCAACTGATGTCATTTTGTATCTTGGCATTACATTTAACAGGAAGGAGATAAAATTTGAAATAGAAGAATTTAAGTCAAGCCTAACAATGGTTTACATTACACACAATACCAGGACTATGAAGATGTTCATCTAGCAATAGCATAAAGCAATGTAACTAGCAACTGTAATATTCCAAGTTAAATTTTAGTTATATTTTAACATCCTATAATAGTTACTATTGGCAGTACTAACATGGAAGTAAAAATACACTCTCTGAGATCAGGGCATATTTTTGTTAATGCGGCTGAGTAGAGCAAGATCAACTGCTGGTTCAAAGCCAAGTATAAAATGTCAATCCACACCTGTAAGTTGGTATCTAGCTCTTTAATTTATAAGTCTGACTAAGTCCATGAAACAGATGAATCTGATACTTCTGGGACTTATTTCCCTTCAAGTGTCCTGGGAGAAAGACTGCTTGAACCAGAGTTCAAGATCATAGCCCACAGGCATATTCATACCGCGGGCAGGCAGAATCCAGCATCTGAGGCAAGAATGATTATCCTCTGTGTTTAGAGGAGGTACATATGCCCTGCCTAAACTTCACATAAGGATACAGGCAAGTAATGCTGCACTGATTCCATATCCTCAACTGAAAACTCATGGCTCACCATAACAGAAGTAGTCATACCTCTAAACTGGAGACAGGGGTTTGATGGAGACACTGTAAGATGGATAAGAAAATGTCTGAATGGCCACGTCCAAAGAGTTACAGCTCAGTGTAGAAGTGGAAACAGGAAATGAGTAGTGCTCCTCAGGGGTCTGTCCTGAGACCAATACCTTATAGTATCTTCATCAATGACAGAATGGGATTGGGTGCACTCTCTGCAAGCTTACAGACAACACCAAGCTGAATGGTACAATTCATGTGCTACAAAGAAAAAATACCATCCAGAGGAAGCTTGACAGGCTTGAGGAGTAGGCCCACGCAAACCTCATGAAGTTGAGCAAGGCCTTTGGACCTTAGATTGCAGCAATTCCAAAAAAAACATCATCATAGATTGGGAGATAAATGGACTGAAAGCAGCTGTACTGAAAAATACCTGGGGATACTGGTAGATAAGAAATTGGACATGAGATTCCATATGGAATACTGCACCCAACAAGACACACACAGACCTGTTAGAATGGGTGCAGAGGAGGGCCACAGAAGCCAGACAGCTTTATCTCCTCTCCTATGAGGAAAAAAGAGAATTGAGTTTGCTTATAGCCTAGAGAACAGAAGACTCTGGGGAGATTTTACAAAGGGGGCTTAAAAGAATGACTGAGAGACTTCTTACCAAGGCCTGTAGCGGCAAGTCAAAGGGCAATGGTTTTGAACTGAAAGAAGGTAGGTTTAGACCAGACAAAGAAATTTTATTATAAAGATGGTGAGACTGGAATAGGCTGCCCAGAGAAATTGTGGATGCAAATCTGATTGCAACTGTGGATGGCACTTGACGTGAGCACACTAGAGACAGTGCTGAAACCAAGGCAGAACCTCCCCTAGGAGGCTGCTAACATTGTGTGAAGTACTACAGCACAACAGCAGCTTAGGCATAGCTCACAAATTAATGTTTCAAGCATGTCAGCGTTCTGAGACTACACAAGGTGTTGCTAGCCAGGTTGCCCACCTTGCAAGCATCCACAGTGAGAAAAAGACTGAAGGGCTTGAATTTTGAGTAGTTGCTAGACCTACCCATGTGGCATATCTAACGCAAGACTAGTACAACAGCAGTAGTCCTACAGAGTATATCTAATTGCTATAGGACTACAACATTTATCTCCAGTTCAGCCCAGCCTTACAGTAAAATCATTGCACTTCATGAATTACAAATAGAATCAATCTATATACACTCAATTTTATCAGGTATTTATAACCTAAAAGGAAGCCTAATGTTTAAGGGCTGCTTTTATTTACAAACCTAATCTTACAGTGTGAAACACTCCAGTTTTATACTGCAAGAACAGATAAAAACTTATGTCTTAAGTAGATGTCAGCACCAAAGCACACTTGTGATAAATACTTTAGTTTGTACTTTTTGTTCACATCATTGTAAGACTTCCTTTTTGGCATTACAAAGAGAACAGTTTCTAACTAAAGATGTATCAACACATTTGAAACAATTATCCATATTGCACTTTGATAAAACAACTTGTATCTATGTTATAGTCAATATAATTACTCACAACAGCCAAACTATCCATACACTCAATAGCAACAACACACCTCCACTAACAGTCACTAGATACTTTATTAACAGATGTGTCATAAAGTGACAGCACAAGCAGTTATTCAAGCACTTCCCTGCTTTCACAGGCAAGGTTTGTAAGAACGTTAAAGCTATATACTTTGTATTACCATGTTTCCCATCACATCTCAAACTCTAGAACAGGTAGTTGGTAAGATAAGAAAAAAACTGTAAAACAGTTTGATCTAATGCACAGTATAACTGAAACAGCCTGGTTGAACTCTCCAGTTTCCATCAGAACACAGAGCTATCTACTCACTCCATATAAGAGCTGCACTTAAGCACGAGCAGAAGCATGACTTTAGCCTGAGAGCAAAGGCTTCACCCCAACGCCCTCCCCCTTCTCCAAAATGAAGGCTACTACATGCCTGTCTCCTACCAAGAACACATTCTATAAAAAGCAGGTCTGTTGTTTATTTAAAATCCCCCACAACAGATCTAGTATGTAACCTGCCACACACCAGACAAGTTCAGAGTAACCAGAAAGATGGATACCTATATTGATAGCTGTTTCCTGTTTGTCCCCTGTCAGAATCCATATCTTAATTTCTGCCTTTATTAGTGTGGCTATTGTTTCTGGAACACCTGCTTGCAGGCGGTCTTCAATGGCTGTAGCTCCAAGAAGCAGTAAATCCTGGAAAAAAGAATTTGAGGGATTGTTTTCTTACAATAAATCTGTTCGGAACACACTCAAAAAGGAATTAAAGACAGCATGTTGCATCTCATAACTAATACAACTTTTTGACAAGCAATATACACTAAGTTTTTAGAGTGGCTATTCTACTTCCTCTGCACACAATTCACATTTCAAGAGGTACAGGATGGAAGCAAGTGCTTTTGATCAGAAAGATGGCGATGTTTCAAGAGCAATTAATTGAAGTTATACAACTCCAAAGCTAGCCTGTGGAAGAACATACATACTAGAGCATTCACTAGTCACCATAGCAACACAGTGAGTGGTCACAGTTTATAGTTCTTAAGCTCACAAAACAAGAGTCACCTGGCATCGTATCATTTAAACTAATTTTCCTCCCATAAAGTGTACATACAAACTGGATACAACCACTCAAAGCAAAAATTATTGCAAGTATTTATGGATATAATCACTACATTTGTGTAATACAAGTGGTATGAATGTTAACCAATCAAGTATCTCTAGTCTACATATAGATGTTTGCCAGAAAAACATGTCTCATACAACAAATTTAATACTACAGAGTTAGCCATAGTCTTATGGAACTCTAAAGCAACTGCTGGAAGACATTTGGCCAAGTTACAAAAAAAGACAGGCAGACAAATCTAAGAAATAAACCTTGTCAAAAGGCACAATATACTCAGCAGATTTTAACTTTAAAAGCATTTTAATGATTCCTTAGACATGTAAAGATGTTCAATTTAAAATAAATTGATACAAATTTCATTTAGTTATAGTGCACAATCTTAGAATAGTACAGGGAAAAAAATGAGCTATTTTTCACAGGGACTATAATTACTCAAAAAGAGTGAAAACAGACAAAGTGAACAGGAAAAGTTCGGAGAGTTCGAGTTATTCAGTCTGGAGAAGAGAATGCTCCAGGGAGACCTTATTGCAGCCTTTCAATAAATAAAGGGAGCTTGTAAGAGAGGCTGAGAAAGACATTATACCACATCCTGAAGTGAAGGACAAGGGGTAACAATTTTAAATTGAAAGAGGGTAGGT
This sequence comes from Scolopax mira, assembly GCA_004320125.1. Lineage (NCBI taxonomy): Eukaryota > Metazoa > Chordata > Aves > Charadriiformes > Scolopacidae > Scolopax > Scolopax mira. Next base: position 95,433 of record BJBW01002348.1, read on the forward strand.
TCAGATAGGACACAAGGAAGAATTAGTTGTTATTTAAAATTAAGGTAGTGACAGTGGAACAGGCTGCCCACAGCAGCTGTGAGTGTCCCATGATTTGAAGTTTTCACGGTCAGGCTGGGTGGAACTTTGAACAAACTATCCAAAGAAAGATGACAGGGAGGTTGGACTAAATGATCTTTAAAAGGTCCTTTCCAACCCAAACCAATCTATGATTCCATTAAAGTAGTATCTGCTTGTATGCATCTACGCATGCACAGAGAACAGAAAGGGAAGGTTTTATGCATACAGGCGTGGAGACTGGCATTAGTTACAGATCTTGAAAAAGCTTAAGTTTAGTTATGAGATACTCAACTGATAAAGGCAGTAGAATCAACTACAATAAATTATTTGTTTTAGTACCCTAAACGAAACATTAGCCCTATCAATGCTAACAGCATTTAAGTTAACAAAGGCAATTCCAGTGTGCGACAACAGATAGTTTTACACTCCCAAACTCACTTAGGAGTCAACCATGACAGCACAGAGATGGGCATGGCTAAGCTACCACTGCATCTGCTGAAGCCCTCTCAGACAGTTTACACATAGGGAAAGAAGACAGCTTGTCTCTGCGTGGGCACCTGTACTGTGATCTCACCACTCAGACTGACAAAGTAGATCTCCCACTCTCATTCAAGACCCAAGATGAGAAATCAGCTTGTTTAATTAAGTTATATTTGAATTAAGTTTCAAGTGTATTTTCCTGTTCCATGGTATGCCAAGCAAACAAACATTAACAGCAAAGGAATACAGTGGGTATTTCCTACTAATATGGCACTAAATCCAGAACTCCTGTTCAGTAACTCAAAGGGTGTCCTTTTCTCAAGGCATTACATTGAGACAAGAGGCAGAAGGTAGTTGGCTGAAAATGATCCAAGGTTTTAGACCACATTTTCAAGTGAGAGAATCAACCCATATTAATGGATTGATCACCCATGATCATTTTTCACTTCTATGAAAACAGAGGAATATGAAACCACAGCACAGGTAGCAAAAAACAAAGGAGCTATGAGATTTAGAGATTAAAGGATTAGATAACCACACTAATACTGACTAAGACAAGGAGATTTCATCTTTAGTTTGAAAAGGACTCAGTCTTCAGCTATTGTTTAAAGTCAGTTTTGCCTGTTACCCTGTGAAAGACAGCTCCCATCCCAGTCTCAGCTTCCTCTCCTCTCTTCTGCCCCGACTAACTCCAGCATTGTTAACACTCATTAACAAAAACATTTGAAGCTCAAAGCATGCTTAAAATAAACCACTGAACAAAACAAAAGTGAAATAAAGGAAAAGAGTATGAACAGGTGTAGGTGAGAAGTGCAGCTACCAACATTTCAGAACGCACAAAGACCAACAAGCGTCAGAGAAACACTGGCCCCTAGTGTTGACACTTCAACACTTCATTTAGCTGGTGCAAACTGGTTCTCCAATACCTACTTTCCCCTTCCAGATTTATAAATTCTGCAATTTGCATGAAGAAAGCAGTTTTTCACTTATGTGGCTACAGGCCTCGGTGAGCGCTTTATGCCTAACAACAGCTCTGAAATTTTGAAATGTGACTGCTGTATGAAAAGTAACATTTTTGTCTTAATCTACTAGTCCATGGGAACTTGGCACAAAATAACAGTTTTATATGTTATCTTTATCACATTACCTTACACAAAATAGAAAGATAAAAAGAGTGTGAGAAAAGCATTTGTTATTACGAATAACCTTTTATACATGTATTTGTCTCAGATTTATGAATAAAAACTTGAGCAGCCTATGGACTGAGTGGGTTGCCAACAAAGAATACTTTTCCAGTTTCCCATTAAAAAATTAACTTTTACTGTATAAAGCCTAAATACCATTGAAAAGACATGCAAGAGAATATACATGCAATTCCCAAAAAGGTACATTTCTTACTTTCTCAATTATCTCATAGCATTCCTCCAGCTTCTGAGCTCTGTCTTTCAGAACTGTACTGGTCTCATTGTAGACATTCAACCACTCTCTGTAAGAGTTCTCCGACAGGTCAGCATAAGCAATGCACAAAGTCCTCAGACCTACAAAACAGAAAACAGCCATAACACAGTAAAATAACACAATATCAGGATATCATTAATGCCTAAATGAACGCTAAATTCTGACTCTCTCACTGAAGCACAAGGAGCTTTTAACTCACACTGTTAAACTCTGGATTCCAGAAAGTCTCCCTGTACATTTTTAAAGCATTTGTGTTTTCAAATGTAAAACAAAAAAGTCTGTCTCATTTAGGTTACTAATGTTAATTGAAATCAAGGGAGTGTAACAAGCACAAACCTCCCCCTGATTTTCAGTATTGCAATCTAGCCATACTAGACCAAGAAAAGTGTCATCTAAAATATTTTTAAAGCACAAAAGCAAGTCTGACTTGCATGTATTTTTTAAAAAAAAATCAAATTAAAGAACTAGCTATACACTGTCACTGGAAATACTACTTAATCAAACATAGTGCACAGCCCACGTTTCCCTCTAGAAAGACTGTTTTTCCTTTTTTAATTCTTTAGTGCATGCTCATAACTCACATTAATAAAGAGGGTTACACATGCACCACAGAATGGAGAATAGGGCCCATGAAGTATGAAAACTATTTTATTAGGCCACGGAAAAATTAAAATACAGAAGTAATAATTTGGGTTTTTTCTGGCATGAGTCAAGCAGAAAGGCGTCTGTGCCATAAAATACTAAATGTTTCTTCACCAGAAGTGTGGGAGTTTGCAAAAAAAATTTTTTTTAATAGCTGGATAATGCTTTCAGATTTAGGATGGCTGGCTTGCAGTTTTACTGTAACAGAAATCTCACGCTACTGCAGAAGGAGGAACAAAGCCAAGTACTTCTCTGTGAACAGAGGTGTTATACAAGTCATAAAGGCCTTAGAGATCATTTCAGATTGTCTTTGATGTCTTGGTCTTCCAGGCTTTTCAGCAAGTTCAGGCCCTCACTTTACTTCATAAAGCCTGGGACTTTGTCACCTGACTTGTATACTGGTAAACAGATCACTACCTGCAATGTAACTGCATTCTGGGCAATGGAACTCATGCTCTTTCCCTTCATCATGGGCACACAGAATCCCATTTTTTCCTTCCAAATTCCACTTCCCTACGGAAATCACACAGAAGTGGGGCACAAACTTCCTCTGATTTAAAGTTAACCTAGATTTGTGAATCAGCCAGTTACACACCACTTCTTATACTCATAACTATCTCATTTGGCACTGCCATGCTCAGACAATGCAGAACATGCTTCAAGTTACTTCACAAATTGAATTCTCTTAACATACTGTTTCTCTTACCTTCTGTTGCGAAGTATTCAAGATGGCACAGTGTTTGCTCCATATACTGGGAATCTTTTGAAAGCCTCTCAAAAATTACATTATCCTATTAAAACCAAATTCATTACAACAAAGTCAACACATGAAGTTTCCATTCATGTATTTACAAGCTTAAGTGAAGTAACCTGAGAGGGTTCACTAATATCAGAACCCAAAGCTATATTTGTAAGTAATACATTTAGGCTTTAAGAGACTCTGGTTTGCACAATTTGGATTGTGCCCATCAGCAGAGATACTGCATCCACTTTAGATGAAGGGTGCAGAAGTACACTCTTCCCTCATCCCCTCCTTCCATAAAGAGGTCCCCATTATTGGCCAATAAAGAACACTCTTTTCTAAATTGCTAAGCTGATATATGGGTTTTGCAAGAATAGAAGTATCTGCTTTTATTTGGTACACACTGTAGTTTCATACAGAACAGCTTCTTGCAATTCTTTATAGAAAAGATTCACACTGATGTTAAAAAATACAAGGCAGAAACACAAAACAGGTTCTATTACAAAATTCTCTGGGAAATAACCTCCTTCCTGCAGCAACTTCATCACCATTAAATCAAAGGGTAATTGAAAAGGCATGGATAACAGCTCCAAACAAAATACAGCACCATCAAAATAGCTAGAGTGTCTGGATTTTTTTCTGCAGCTACCAGAGTAAGTTATTACACACGTGAAACTGTGCTTTTACTCTAACATGTACTCTTAAGTAGAAAGACCTACATCTGTCATTGATTACTGATAGGCTTACAAAACAAGTAATTTATGATGGGAGGGACAGGAGGCAACTGTCAGAATGTGGAAAAGTCCACACAGAACAGACAGTTAACTTACAGTTTAAATGAGTGGTGGATACAGCACAATATACAAAACAAAACACCAGATTACACTAATTACTACAACCTTTTTCCTCTGTTAAGACATCTGAGCCAGCTCATATGGAAGACAGCATGACATTTTTTAGTACAAACTCTCCTCTTATCTATCCCTTCCAGTACCATGCTCCAAGAAGAAGTGTGAACTCAGGCACAGCACAAGCAACAAGCAGTTGCAGAGCTGTGCAGTCCAACCTGGGGTACAGCTTTGAAATACCACACAATGGCAGTGGGCTTAATTAACTCCCACCACACCAGCATGAAGCTGACAATTTTATCAAATCAGGGGGGTTAAACTAAAGCAACAGAGCAGTGCACCCAGACCTATATTTCAGGACTAACTCCAATAAATTGTATCCTTATGGAAACCAGAAATAGTTTTCTCTGCTGCAAAAAGCCAACTCCACAGCTTTCTCTTGAAATCAGAACCACTGTCTGGCTGTGGCCAACACTAGTTTTGCAGCTTTTGTACTTCAGTAAGTTATTGCTCTTGTCAGTGAAGACAGGAGCACAACATGGTGCAAGCCATGATGACAAATAACAGCAGGTGCAGAGACACAAGAGAGCCAGATCAAGAGCCAACCACTTGAGAACAGATTTTTGCATTACAGATTCTGATAACAGCATTTAGTCCAGCTCCTGAAGTGCTGCTGCACAGCTGGGTGAAATCCTGCCTTTCCTTAAGTGAAGGGTTCTGCTCCCATTAGTTTCTTGATTTCAGCTAGGCAGCAGAAAGCCTAGCAATCTTCCTGCCTGCAAAACCAGTCAGAGGAAGAATTACAGATCTCTTAAATCACTTAGCCCTAAACAGAAAACCAACCGGTATTGTGTGTGAGACATGAAACACCAGCATCAGCTGCAGCTGTTGAAACAATAACTGGTAGCATTAGTTCTCCATTAGGTAGCATAATTACTTACAGCCCCTTTACAGTAGAGACGTAGTTTTCCTGATGGAGTTCGAACAATCACTGACATTCTCTTCCTGTTACTATTGAAAGAAAAACATTTGTTTTCATTAGTTCTAGTGCTGAAGAAATAAGTCCTGTTCTAGCCAGCAGTCCCTATCAGTGCTGCATGTAGGCTACACATACTCATGTCTACGGACACCAGGGAACCGGTCAACTTGTCAGAAACCCTGAAGAACTCTTCTAGCACTTTTTTAGATATTCCCACAAGAAGATTGTGTAGCTGCATTCCAAATCAAAAAAGAAAAAGTAATTAAGAGCAATCTTCAAAGAAAGCCCGGACACAAGAAAAGCCACCTACACAAATCTTCCTGGACTTCAATTTTACATACTCTGATTAGAGTAGAACCCAGCCACCTCAAAGAGGGCAGAGAGCAAGACTTCAAGGCTTTAAGCCACAGCAAGAATAAAACAAAACAGTAGAAAAGCCTGCTGCCTAGCACAATCCAAACTGACAAAACTTGTATCAGCTAACAGAGAAAGCACCTTTTATGATGTCCTGAGATTTAGGGGCCCAAATCACCACACGAAGCTTCTTGCTACCCATGCAGCGCCCATCCCAGCAAGCCTGACAAGTCAGAAGTGCTTGCAAGGCTTAATTCTTCCTGGCTGGAGTGGTTCTTAAAAAGGGGCGCCAAAAAGACCTACAGATAGACATACCACCTACTTGAAAACAAGTAGTTTACAGAATCAGTATAGAAGTGCAATCTCAGTCTTAAAGTGTTTTTGAAGTAGACAAGTGACATGTCAGGAAATCAAGGAGGCAGAGAAAGACACTTCCAGGGCAACAACTTCTCAATAAGGCAACAGAGCTGCAGTGGAAGGGGAGAGCTTCATGTTCACATGCCAACAGCTTGTAAAAGCTGTATTACTCCTATACTGGAAACAACAAAATGAAGAGGCAGGAAAAAAAATTGATAAAGTTCAGCTTTTCTAGTGCATCAACTGAATCTTTTTATTCTAGATAACGTCTATAAAAATGGTTTTCTTGTTCTACATTTAGTATATTAGAGGAAAACTTACCTGGAAAACTCCAGCACATTAAGAATTTCAAAAGTTTTTTCTTTTCCAAGCTACAAGAGAAAGCATGTACTATTATAAGCATAACTTGCAGTACATTCTTACACATGTAAACATGCTATTTGGTTAAAGCACCTTTGTTTACACATCCCAGTGTAAATAAACTGTAGTAATAGCTCCCTCTCCTGGTAAAAAGTGATGTAGAGCCCTGTTTAATGAATGTATTCTAATCTTACTTGACCAGTTAAAATTGGGGCATTCTCCATTTACTATTTTCACACAATTTCAAAGAAATAATATCTTAGTCTGTAAGTATAAGTATACTTTGTAAGTTAAGTTGCATATTTACTTTTAACAACTATCAAATAAGAGATATTACATACTTTAAGCATTATTTCATAATAAAACAAATATACCACCAGATTAAGTAGTACAAAAACCTTTGCTTGAAGTGCCTTAGCATTTATTTTATTTGAATTAACAAGCATATTAGATTATAATTGTGGTCAAAACCAAGGTTAACTGAGGAGTAATTCTCATTACCAAAAACTGTTTGCTGAGGTTGAGCATGAGTAACCTGATGATGGAAAAGGGTTTAGAAATGCTTCCTCTTTGCCATTCCTGTTGTATAACAGATGGAAGGAACAGCAGGAGTTACTGGAGTCTCAGTACTCCAGTGATCAAAGAAAAGGCTATAGCAAAATGTAACTGCAGTATAGAATTATGTCCTATGAGGCATATATCAATTCAGCAATATCCCCAGGACCAATAGCCATCACCAGCCATGTTACATGTACTGCCACAGATGTAGGCAATGAGGAGAAACAGGATCCTCAGAGAGACAGCTTTTATTGATGAATATAGAATGACCATGCTCCCAGCTTTTTATATGAGGAGTATATAACTAGGCCAGGTGGGCCTGGGTCTTCCTGCAGAGGAAAAAAGATCCTAAACAGCTCTGGATGACACTGCTTACTTTAAAATGAAGAGCTTAGGATGAGCATCGGTCTCCTGAGTAGTCTTAGAAAGATATAGGTTTTAAGTGCTTAGCTTGGCAGTGTACCAAGAAACATGAAAGTGAATGCACCTGAGAGGAAGGACAAAAATACATCCATTTTTCTTAATAAGCACCCTACTATGTATTGCAGAGATAAAGCTCTCATCTTAGCTCGCACCTGTGTAAATCTGGAGCCACTTAGTAGCTCAGACCGCAACTCAAGTCAGAATGTGGCCCCAGGAGTTTGAGACTGCCTGTGTCAACTCTGATCCGTTAACTACACACCCCTGTGTACAGAGCCTGTTAGGCAGATACATCTTCTACAAAAGATCATCTTACTCAGAAGAAAAATTCCATTTTAATACAATAAATCAAATGTTTACCATTAAACATATGTCAGAAAATTTCCCAAATACATAAATTTTCTTCTCATGCGAGTTTGCTCTGCTTCCCAGACAAGGGAAATATTATTCAAGAATAACTCTTGTCATTTCCCATATAGCTTGCAACTTGCTATTGCCCATGCCACACAGAAGGATAGAAGACTTAGCATCTAAAAACAGATGAAGACAGCTTTTCCCAGCTTGCAGAAACCTTTTGCATGTAGCATTCTAGAGGCCCTGGGAAGGGGAGCTCACACAGGAGACAGACATTTATGCTCTGCAGGAGCTCGGCAGTCTGCACCAAACACATTTACTACTCACCGCATCAATGATAACCGAATGTGGGGTCCGTCCTGTGAAGACATAACCAAGTTTTTTTGCTCCTTTCACTAATGCTCCTTCATCTGGCAATACAAGAAAAGTCTCAAATTTAATCTGGTATTTGGAAGAAGCCTACAAAGCCCGTACTTATATATGCCACACCAACAAAAACAGAACCCCTCTTTCACCATGTACTCCCACATCTGTAGGGCTGCTAGAGTAGCTCTGCACACATTGTCAGCAAGAACATTCACATTTTAGTCCTAGAAAGGCCATGTAATATCAGTAACAAATTTCATACTCAACCTGTATAAAACATCCTGTAACTACTGAAGCATTAAACTGTTGTTGTAGAGAAGTCATACTTTTCTACATGAAAAAGGAGATACCTGTTCTGAAAGCAAGATCAAAGCTATGTTACTTTGAATCCTTACAATATGAATAAGCTATTTCCTGCTATAAAGGCACAAAGTTCACATGCTACAGAAATAAGCATAGCATTGTCTTCTGGAGACTGAACTAGGCAGTGTCATTAAGAGCTCAAATAACTGAGCTGAAACCAAAGCAAACACCTCTACCTCTAGTATGTACTTACAGTCTGTTAAAGAACAGGTGGCATTAAGCACAACCACCATACAAGTCAATTTAGTACTCAGCTCAAGCAGGCCTGGTGTCTCAACTGCTTCCTTGGCCTCCTTACAGTTCATCAACACTGTGACTAGAACTACCCTAATGAACTGTTCACCCAACTTCTCAAATACTTTATTAAGACAACTAGAAATGTTGCTGCTCTATCACCCAATAAATCACTACAACAATTCTAGAAACATCCTCAGAAATGGAGAAAAATTTGATGGGGAGCAGGACCCTACTGTTCTGCATCTTGGCCCTGCCTACCTCTTTCAGTCCCACTGTGCTGCCTGACAGCAGCAGGAAATGGGTAAAGGGTAGACCAGAATATTTCCAAGACTCAGCTCTTTGTTGCATCTTGTCACATATCAGGATCTTATATCTGCAGAAAGCAACATGGGAAGCTACCAGGTCAAAAGAAACAGTTTGCACTCATGCCAAACAAAAGTAACTGTTCATGCAGAAATAATTCAGTAGTTCCATAGGTCAGCTCTATGTAGGGAAGCCAGGTCACTCAAAGTTTTAGTTTTGCTTCTCACACCTGCAGAAAGAGGGATCATAATCCTAGCTCTAGAAAAACGTCATGGATTTAGCAGCTATGTTTAAGGCATTCAAAAGCTGTGTGCATTGATGACAGAAGATGCAAGATCAACTGCTGAGACTATGGATGACATCTTACTTTGACATATGTATCATTGATATGACATCAATGGTCTTTTAAGAGATTTGTGGACTTTCATCTCTATCCACCCAATTCTACTCCATCACTCCTTCCCAAGAAGACAGCAACAACCAACCTGGAGAGGAGGCCTGGTAGATTATCGTATTTCCTTGTCTCTCAGGAACAACAGTATGACACACGGCCAGCAGAGTGAGGAACTCCTGTATGTGCACAGCTGTGGGCTAGACAAGAGACCAGGAGAGTCAGGTTTAATATCTTACACATAGGTCAGCTGTTCACTAAACTGAGAAGACCCCTTTAGTACCATGGACAAAAAAAATATTCTGTTCTCTATTTACAGTAGTTGTCTTGGTCCCTGAACTCCAATGTAGCAGAGTAAAGCAGCAGCGTTAACAAATCACAGTGCTAATAATAAAGACCTCACTTAAGTCACAGAGAGCTGGGAAGCCAGAATATTCCCCCACCCCCTCAAATAGAAAAGCATTAGTTTTGTAACAACTCAAGCTTCATACAGGCAAATACGTGTGCCACAATATGCTGATGATACTCAAGAAACAGGGAACACTACTCTGGTAGCTTCCACAACAGCTTTCAGTAGATTGACAGTAACCACACCAGAATTAAATTCATTGAAACTGCAGCCTTAGTGATAATTATCCAGAGCTAATAGCAGCTGATTTACCAGTAAAAAGTAATATTATGTGCTCTTCCACAGGAAGACAACATACAGCCAAGTAGAAATGTAATCAATGGTACCTACATATTCAGCATTATGAGAAGAGACAAAGAAAAGCGTTCACAAACTGTATAGTAACCAGACATCCCAAAGTGCTTAAAGAGCTACAACTCCATGAAGATGCTACAGCACTTAAATCACAGGCCTCTGATCAGCAAATTCTACTAACTGTAGAGATTTGAAATTGAATCCCCTATCTCATTCTTCTGTCCTTTCCATCCCAGCCTGTGGCACAGCATTTCCAGTCTCAGCAGTCAGGCATGGCACTCAGCTGCCTAGCTCACAACTTGCCATAGTAACTTCATCCACACTTCACACAGATCCTTAAGATACTTGGCTGAAACAGCTGAAGTGAACACATGTTCCCCTTCACCAGCTCTGCTGTATCTGTAATATCCACAGTTGGGAACATCAAAAATCTTAGTCCCTGAGCAAATGGCTGCTGTGATCCGAGACTTGAACTCAGCAGTTCTATCTTTGCAGAAAGCCTTAGTTGACTTTGCGAAAACACCGATTTTTTTGCATATGAAATTATCATCTAGTTCCCAAAATTTTCAGTAGCATCACGTATTTTATATATACTGTCTTAACAGGGCCTCTACAAAATCAAGAGCATTACAATAGCACAGGGTCAGCCCAAAAAACCACTACTGTAATATTAAAACCAAGATCAGATGAAGAAACCTACAAGATTCCAGTTAAAACAGGTTCCAAGCTTTTTAAAGCAGTTAATGTAAATATGCCTCTAAACAGTTTATTATGTTACTGGACACCATAATATTTCACAACAGAAAAAAGCTACAACTTTAAGGGAAAACTCCATACCACCAAAAAAACTAATATGAGATATTTGCATTACAAGTTTTTTTTCCAAGAGTATATGCAGTACTACTCTCTGAAATGCAGCACACTTTTTAATAAACCCTTTAATCCCATAGAGCTTCCGAGGCATTAAAGACTCCTCCATTTCCCATTAGAGGGACACTTAAAATGACATCTGTCACAATTAGGCCAACAGCATACACAACTGGTTCTCAGACATGGTAACAATTCTCTGCCCAAACCAAGCTTAGAAAAAAAATCGTCACAATCTTAAGGCCCATTTCAGAGACAAGACCAAAAGTGGTTAAAATTGCTGAGTAGTTCTTTGTTTTTCAAATTTGTTGATGTAGCCTACATACTTGTACAACAGAAAGATGCACTATCAATAGCAAGGTTTAATTAGCAAGAACTAAGTTACTATGAAAACCACAAAACTATGTCAGCTGGCAAATGTTGGTAAGCATATCAGAAAAAACTAATGAAGAGACTGAAGATGTAATACTTGTTATTCTTGTTTTATTTTATGTACTTCATTAGTATTTTCAAAATAATTGTTTCACACAGGACCTTTATCTTTGCATACTAAAACTTCTGAATTTTATGGTTACGTGCCACTAAAAAAAAAAAAACAGACAAGAGTTGTAGCTTCTGACATCCTGGAGCACAGAAGCTACATTCAAGAAAATAAGCAGATAGAATATAATCAGACAGGAGTGTGTGAAATGTGAAGTTCACAGCAAATGACTGGTCAGGAGGTTACTGCTGCTCCATTATTTCCAGTGAAAGGAATCAAAGTTTTATCTCTGTCTCAAATGCACAGCCTCCCAGATTCTCATTTCTGCATCCATTGTTGCAAACCTTGATGTCCTTACATGCCTATCACCTAGCCCTTTACATGCTTTCATAGTATGTCTTCTATCAGCTGGAAACAACCTGTCTCCGGTAATGTCATATATTTTAATCCTTCCTATGTATATATTTCTGCTTTCAAGCCAGCAATGTAATTTCTTGCTGTCTTGGTATTTTCACAGCTCACAATATATTACATGGCAGTCTTCCAATTCTACAGGAAGAGATCAGCAGAAACCCAGTTTATCACATCAGCTCCTCCACACAGCTGTCCTTTGTTTCCTTTCTGTATTCTTCCAGCACTGACACAATATGTGCTGCACTGGTGTGAATCAGTACAGAGCATTCAAATTTGTACCTTCAGAGCCATAAACAGAAAACTCATTAATAGCTTCTGTGGCGATACATCCCTTGCACCATGCCAACTTTAACCCCAGCAACTGATTCTGTTTTATTACTTTTTTTTTCTGCTTTATTAAATCAAGTCTGATATTTTAGTACTCAAATTCTTACCAACGGTCTGAGACATTTCTTCCTTGCTCATTGGAGCTCAGCTCTATTTCTTTCCACCCCATTTTTGCCTTCTCTATTTATCTGTAGCAGGAATAAAGCTTGCATATTTTAGTCATCTGTCCACAGGCAGCTCTCATTTTAAGTGCCTTCTCCCCACAATTTCTCCCTATGTGCCAACAGCTCTAGGTGAAAGCTATTGCTTCTCTTTCTCTCTTTTCCAATGATCCATGGAATACTTGGTGTACAGCCACCAACATTGTTAATATACACCCCTGACTAAACTTACGTTGCATGCTGGCCCTACAAGCTGAGAACTACAAACACATTGAGACATAGCCTCATAGTTCCAGAAGCTATCTCTGGATTGTTATCTACAAAGCATTGTCTACACTGAAAGCAAAGCTCCCCTATGTAGAAGGTAGAGCATTATCCATTATCAAGCAGGCCTGAGAACCACTGATCAGGAAGCTGTATGACAAGTTTTCATCCTTTTGTGTTCTCCCTTACTCAGAGGGAACAAAACACTAAGTTGAAATTGAGTCTTTTGGGGAGCAAGCTGCACTCAAAGCTATGTATCTCCATGTTTGTCACACATGTCCTTATCTAGACCTCCTCACCCTGAAGACAAACTGCATTATTCTAGCCATATTCTGGATATGAAGTTGAAGATATTTATTAACCTCTCCTTTTACTTGTAGCAGTAACAGATCAGTTCCTCCATCAACAATATTTCTAGGTAAGCACGACTGACAGGGTAAAAAAATGGCTTAGAAACAGCCAATAGGACATTACAGGGCATGCTACCAACTTGAGCTGATGACTTCGCATAGCTGTGGTACATTCTGCCAAGGACAACTAGTAAAATACTTACCTACTTTGTTACCAGGAAGAATTATGACTAACACTCTTAAAAAGATGTGAGCTTTGTACTGTTTTGTTCATTAAAACATCTGGAGAACACTGTGGGGATCCAGCCATGTCAGGTACCTCCAGAAGAGTAAAGCTGGTACGGCTGGAGGGGATTGTGGGTCTTCAAGCACAAATTCAAAGAATACATTAATTAACATTTACGTATCAATAGAGTCACCAAAACATGACCTATAATTAAAGATACTGCCTCATATGTGAGCAAACCAGCCCTACTGAAGTCCCACGCACCATAAGGCAAAAAAAACAGAAGAGAAAGAGATACTTCTTATCAAGATGTAACAACTTAATTGTGAGCTGTAAAATTATGTTTGGACAGTTGTCAGGCAACAGTTACTTCCTGAACTAAGATCTCCCAGAGGTTCTCAGCACCTGAATGTATTTTCCCCCTACTGGACTTTAAATTACAGGTTTTCATCCCAATAAGTAGTAATATGCTTTTCTTGTTCTTCTTTCTTAAGGAATTAAAAATCAGCTGGTCATAGCAGCCTTTTCAAAGCTAGATGGAATAAAAGCCTCAGTTCCCACACACTTCACAGAAATCAGCAGACACATTGGAGAGATCTCAATGAACACCTTCACTAAGGTAAAAGCTCAGCCTGAACAGAAGAGTTACCTGCTCTTCCTGGCCAGCTGCTAAACTACTCACCACACATACTCACTGAAACCAATTCACACATCTGCAGCTATACCACATCCTTCTTGCCCAAATAGTAATTTGTGGACAGCAGAAGAAAAGTGCTTATGTGAACTGAAATTAGAAGAAGTTCAGTGAGAATCCAGGGGGACAGAGTCATCTAGGATGAGATGAAAGTTTAGCACTTCTCTCATTTCTTGACCCCTTCCCTGAAATCATATCACCAGGATAAAATATAAACCCACAAACAGGCTAGCATCTCCATGATGAGTTTATTCACAGATCATGTGCAACAGAAAGACAATGTAGCCCATTCACCAAACTTTCTTTTAAGCTTTTGGAAATACCTTATCTTTTGTTATTCTAGTAAGAGTTCACACCATTTTCCCCCTATAGAAACAAGCCAGTATCATACTCTTGACGCTGCTGCACAGTTCATCCAACAGAAGCTGATAAAAAGAAAAAACAGACAGACAAACTTAGGTACTTTCTTCCACATTAAAATCCCAGAGAAGCTAACAAAAACCTCCGTGTGTTTCACAAGACAAGTTTTTTTCCTGGAACATTTTCTACAGGGCAATAATTCTTTGCCTTTTGCTCAAGAGTGGACTTGGCCATCAGTCAGTCCATACACACCAGTGGCCCAGAATAGCTATGAAATTTAGAGGCAATGCAGGATGCTAAAAATCTTCCTAGAAGATGGAAGACAGTCTCATGAGGACAAGTACATTATTTTTAATTTTCAACCTGGAAATAAAATTACTTGGCACAGAGACAACTCTAAACTAAAATTTGCAACTAAACTGAAAAAATAAAATCTTCAAGACCAGAGCAATGAGCACTTATGGAGTGTTTGTGAGGAATAGCACATTGACAGCTTCAGCTGCAAAAGGGCAATCGTTTCAAAAGGGAATTCATTGCCCAGCTGAGTACAGCATCATCTGACACCCCAAGGCAGCTTGCACTAGAACACTTCAGTTTTATCACCTCACTAAACAACAAGTAGAGACTGTCAGACATCAGTGAATTGTACTCAGTTATCTACTAGCTATGAAAACTAAGACACCAAGGAGTTCTCCGTAGAAGGAAGCAGTTTATGCACCTTAAACCGCTGACAATGCAAAAATCTGGTGTGGCTGAAAAGTGCAACTCTTCTTTCTCCCACTACCCTGGAATCCAGCCCTCATCTCACTGATGCAGTTTGACAAATGGATCTGAACTTCCTAAGAAAACTGTCACACACAGTCCATGCATTCTTGTGTCTTGTGCTAAATTACCACTTGCCAGTGGGTGACATCCATCCCTCCAGCACCGTCAGGCTCCAAAAGATACCTTTGGCATATAAGGTACACCTTATCAGCCAGAAGTTTCCCCACTGATAGTCTGAGAGCCAAATTAATTCACACAGTGTGCTCAACTCAATATACAGCTGTGCAGTAGCAACAATATTTATCTGTTTAAGTTGCCATCCAAAAGGAAACTGGACTCACAGGGATTCAGCATATAAAAATCAATGACTTCTGAGCTGTCTGGACTAAGGGACACCTACAGAAGCTACCAAAATCCTTTATTTGCCTACTACAACAGCAAATACTCCTTCTGTCTCCCAAAGCTCTACCCAGAGAGGATCAAAGCATTAGAGATATCCAAAGTTAAGGAGCCATCTCAAGGCTAGATGAGAAACCCCACCTCACAGCCCATTTGATACCTGTCGCTTCTAAGTACAAAAGCGCTTTTCCATATAGATGCCTAAAACAACATCCAGCGAGGAAAAGCTAAAACACACTTTATCTGTAGCCTGCACCTAAACCAGTAGCCTTCCATTCAGAATAAGCACCTGGAGTCAGCAACTGCCATAAACTGTAACTGTAGCCATATTTAAAAAAAAATAATACAAAAGAACAGGAGGCATCACGAATCTTGGCTGCAAGTGCTATGCAGTATTACAAAAGCCACACAAGAAACCAGTACATTGACCTGGCAGGGCTACCATCCTGAAGGGCTGAGTATAAGAGCCATCTTGAGGCTATATCACCCTGAGTATGAAGTGACATAATTAAATATTCCTTCAGGCATTTATACCACGCTGCATTTCAGCTTCTTAAGTATTGTAAAGCAAAACAGAAATGTTTGCTACACACAGTATGTTGTAACTGTATTTTAGAAGCTAATACGAAGTTTAACCAGCCCAGATACAGGAGAGCAATCTAATTGACAAATTAATTAAGTTTGTCATTTACATTAGTGCTTGCCAAAGCCCAGACACCCTACCATGAGACAGCTTCTACAGAATAGAAGGATCATGTTTTTCACAACCAACTTAGATTGTCTGTTGTCCAGTCAGATTTCATAGCCACATGGCTTCTGAATAAGCAGTAAACTGGTATTCTCTTAAGGACTACATCCCTTTACAGGGGAGTTAGGCTAAAATTACTTATCACTCAGTCTTAGCCTAAGCTTAAACCTGCAATTATATCTCATCTCTTACACTCTTCACACAACTGGAATTCCCAACATCTGCAGTATTTAAAGCAGGTTCTCACACCATAGCCACCTTGCAATGCTCTGGATTACTGTTAAAAAAGGTATTTTTATAGTATGGATGTTTGAAAGAAAACCTACTTGGAGTCCTCAAAGAATTACAATTTCTACCATTGTTTGCTACAAGGCACTATCTTCCATAGCACATATAAATCTGGCTTATAGCCAGCTGGTACTTGCACAGATCTCATTTTTATTCCCCTACACAGACAAGAAGGGCTGGGGGAGCTCTTCACTGGGCTTGCATCTGTGATTGCATGTCACGTAGAGCTGACTTGATCACGCAAGTAGATTTGTTTAGCATTTAATTCCAGAGAGGTCTAATTCCCACCTAGACCTAGAATAGGGTGTTTAAGAGACATACTATTAAAAGAGTAGACTTACGTGGTCATTTTCTATATTTTGCAGCAGCCTTGGGTCATCAAATTCACACGATTCACTGGTGGAAGGAGGTAGCTGGCTGCAAAGCAAGATAAGCATATTGCATCATAACAGTGGCAACATTTCCATTCTTACTACTTCATCTATTCTATGGGAAGCAAAGAAAAAATACATATTCCACTGTCCTTGAAAGCACTGTTAAAAGATCATACGAGAAATGCATTAAGTGCTGAAAGTGAGCAATAATTTCTTCAGAACACCAGCAAGAAACCTAAAGTGGTTATGCTCAAATGTGTATTTGATGTCCAATATCAACACACTTCCTAGGAAAAATGTAGCAGAAGCAGCTTTTAAGTGTTCTTGAAATAGATTAATTTCAAGGTCACTTGCTTTTAAGTTAAAGACCAGTATTCCTAAGGTCCCTTTCTAGTCAGTGAGCTCTGCTTCAAGCTGATCCCTGGAGAATTTTAAGCTCAAGGGCCCCAAATTAGTACCTAGAATAAACTCTCCCACAGAACTGACTACCAAAAGGTGTGTACAAGGAGGGAAAAAGGGTCATAAAGGAAACTGCAACATATTGGGGAAAAAAGTCATACACAGAAATCACATTGTAGCCAAAGTATCTACACACCATATCATATTACCTTCTTAAAAGACCAGCAGAGTAAACCTAACTAGTTTAGCAGAAAGCAGTTAACAGCACTCAGCATCTAATTGTTTCTTGGGTCAGAACTCACTTCTTACCTTTATTTACCAAAGCCCCATCACCTTCTCTGGCTCTCCCCCAGCTTCCTGAACACAGCATGTGTTAATCTGAACACACTACAGTGACACCTGTGTAACCATTCCAGGTTTTCACCCCTTTCTGTAAGATGGGACAAACCCATCACCTCCATTCATTAGGTCTCTGAATAAAAAGGAGCAGTTCTCTTGACATAAGACACCTCCATATCAAGATCTTTCCCAGCTTATTATTAAAACAGCATTTTAATCAAGTTCCTTTTCAAGTTTGAATTTACTTATTGCAAAGAGTAACACCCAGTCTCTAACTAGAAGTAAGGTTACTGTAAATAAAGTTAGTCTTGGCTTGTAACGTGGTTGTCTAAAATTATAAATGAGCAGTGTATTAGCATGAATCCAAGCCACCCCAGCCACTGCCTATCCCTCACCCCCTTCACCTATCATCTCTCTATGCAAAAGAGAAGGTCCATCCCCACCCACCAGCTCTGCATTAGGCTCTTGCTAGAAGAGCGTTTTACTCAAAACATGCTGCTCTCTTGGGTTTCTTCCAGTCCCAAATTGGAATACAATTTTTATATATGTTGTTCTCACTCTGCTATGCAGAACAAACATCTTCAAGCATATTTACCTGAAATCTTCTGATGAACGTTCTCTTTCCAGCTCAGGAAAGTGACTGAGGAGTAGAAAAGAAAAAAGAGAATATTTATTCCACTTGGCAAATCAAAAGAAATAGGTAGAAGGCAAAGATCAGTGAGTTATCAACACATATAAACATATGCTGGAACCATGGGCTCAACTGTTCATACATTTGAACCAAGTTCTGCCTTCTGAGGTATCCAATTCAGCCACCATGAAATTCAAAGGTTAACTGGCACAGAGATGTTAGGACTATCCATTTTAAACTAAGCAAAGACAAAGATAGAGTATTCAAGACTCAAAAGGATAATTGCTATGAACTTGGCATGACTCAAAGGGATCCTTTTCACACAGAAAAAAACCAGTATGTAGGTATCCCTCCAACACAAGACATTTAGCTCTACAACTGCAGTTACAGCTACAGCTACATGGTTGCAACAAAATCCTGGTTCATCTGAGTCACAGAAAGATGACTAGCAATAGCTACCCTTGGGCTGCATCTTCTTCCCTCTAGAAAGGCCAGATGGTATTTAGCACTTCTGGTCTAATTTAAATGATTATCAGATAAATTAGGAAGCAAGTTTTGCTTGTCACATAAAGTACTCTCCAGATTTGCATTTCATAATTTGTGTTGCAGGACATCAAACAAAATGAAAGCTATTAACCAAGACCAAAAATTATACTAAAATACAAACTGAAGAATAGAATGTTCAAAGTTCTATTCTAATATAGAACATGTAGCATTAATAAGCACATATCAAGCTACACAGTTTCTAAAAAATAAAAAAATTATACCCACCCATATGTCAATCCAGCAATACTACATTTCTTGAAGTTCATGATATTGCATGTTAGAGTACCTGTCTTATCCGAAAACAGGTATTTTACCTGGAAGAAAAATAAGTCTAATATTCAACTTGCAAAGTAACAAAACTCAAGGTGGAAAACAGAATAAGTATCAGGAAAATTCTGAGACATATTGCTCAAGTGTCACAGTATTGGCCCATGCAAGTTTATCACAGCTTGATTTGTCTTACTAAAGCTACAGGAAAATACTCAGTTACTCAATGGCATTATTTTTTATCTCTAAATGCAGAAAGGCTCAAATAGTAAGTATCAATTGCCAAGGTTCCAGTGTGGCCAATACAGATGGCTTGTGCTAATTTAACATTCACCAAATCTTTCAACTGTACTAACATCAAACAACAAGACTGAAAATGAAAACAGACTCTTGAAGAATCATTAGAATGACTGGCAACTCTAACACAGCAACACAATTTCTTGGAGTATTAGCAGACTCAAAATTCACACTTTCAGTAGCCCACAGTCCAAAACTAAATCGCAAGCTAAACTGCTGTTTTACCTCTGCACCAGGTCAGATTTTAAACCAGCAAAAAGTAGAGAGGGATGGTGCCAACATAGGAGTCACCCAATTTAACTACTTAAGTGACCCTTTAGCTGCTCACTACACTGCTTCTGACCACAACATTGGAAACAGAGCCTGTGCAAGTTAAAAATGAAAGCAGGTACCCAAATATGTGGGGAACTTAAAGTGATTAATAGTTCTAGCATATAACAAAGTTCTAAAATACACCTGTGAACAATTCAGTTAATTAATATAAAATTCATCTTGTTTACATGGAATCACTAGTAAGCCATTTCTGAACACACTATATGGGCCAACAATATACATTATGCCACATAATATAGTTACATCAGCAAAAACCACTACCATAACATGGAGGTTGATAAATTTACATCATAGCAGTCTAAATACAAATAAAATTTTACCCATCCTAAGGAAAAGGACAATTGAATTAAGCAGGAAGAATACTGACTACCACAAATCAGCACACCCTTGTGTTTTACATACATAAATATCATCTCCAACACTAACTTCACACAAATTATGAAGTTAATATGGTTCAGTTGCATATGTATGACTTCGGTGGTCAAGGAAAGAGATTGGAATTTTGTAGTACTGTAGAGAAATCCTAATGGCAAAGTTGCGTTTTCCAGTAATCTTGTTTTGGGAAGCTTTTCCATTTTGGAAAAAATCCTATTCACACAATTTATAACAGATCTCTTAAAACAACTATAAATTAATATACAGTTATCTTTAACTGAAAGGAAAATGGAAATACTTTGAAGTTACGCAATCTAAATGTGTAACAGAACTGTATTTTTTTTACTTGTGTTTACTACGAGGCGGTCAGAAACATGAAAAACTAAGAGCACAGGCTGTTAGCCTGCTCTTCAGCCAAGCTTAGTCCCATACATTTTGTTTCACTATAAAGAGACAGCCACAGAGCATCTCTTCAACACCCTTAAGAGAAAAAGTCAGTTGAGAGTAAACATCAGGATTAAAGATTCAATTTCCAGGCTTACAACTGCCTGTATGACCTCAAATTTGATCTTGTGATCTCATTATTTTACTTGTAAGACTTGGACTCCTAAGATGTCCTATTAACCTGAGCCATAGAGCAACAGAATAAAGCAGATTTGTACAGCATGCTCTTGCACCTATCATCGTAGAACATATCAAACATGACACTTAAGAAAATGTTTTCTTACCTGCCCAAGTTCCTCATTAAGGTTTGATGTTCTGGCCATTGCAGGTGTATCTGTTTCAGGATAATACATATCTATGTCCTGAAATGAGAGCAAAATTAGACCTATGCCGCCCACATTAAACACTCAACTTTCCATTCTTTTAGTCAGCTCCAACTTCGCTGACTAAAGGAAAGGTTCTGGAAGCTTGAGACACAAACAGCATCCCACACTGAATAGGGGTGACTCCTTTCCAAAATGTACTTCCATACCATCTGTACATGAGAAAAGCCAGATTCGACTATACATAATTACCATCATTGCATCTCTAGGTTAAGTAAGAGCTTAGTACGGTAGGAAGAAGTTCCAACAGTCACACTAATCATAGGTCTTCAGTTACAACAATGCAGTTTACTCCAGCCATACCAAATGATCCGAGAGACAATTTAAGTGACTGTGAAATCAACTCCTCCTAGTATATTTAATTGGGAAGGTAAACAAAACAGCTACCACATGAAACAAAGCAATTTCTCAGATAAGGTAGTAAAGCAGCTCAGAACAGACAGGATAGACCTTATTTACTCAAATTTTAGAGAAGCCAGTACAACTATACGTAAAGACCAAGGATTAATGCATACCAAGACAGAAACACAGAATCACCTAGGTTGGAAGGGACCTTTCAAGATCATCTAGTCCAACTAATAAAAAAAACCAACAACCAACCACACACCACCACCACATCCACACCACACAAAACACCACCCAACACTAATCCATATCCCCGAGCACCATGTCAACTCAACTCTTGAATACCTCCAGGGATGGTGCCTCAACCACCTCCCTGGGCAGCCCATCCCAATGCCTGACAACCCTTTCAGGAAAGAAATATTTCCTAATATCTAACCTGAACTTGCCCTGCCGTAACTTGAAGCCGTTACCCCTTGTCCTATCATCTGCAACTTGGGAGAAGAGACCGACCCCCATCTCTCTACAGCCTCCTTTCAGGTAGTTGTACAGAGTGATGAGGTCTCCCCTCACTCTCCTCTTCCCCAGACTGACCAACCCTGGCTCCCTCAGCCTCTCCTCATAAGGTTTGTGCTCCCGACCCCTCACCAGCGTTGTTGCCCCTCTCTGGACCTGCACCAGAATACAGACAAGATACTCCTTTTGTTTTCATTCAGCTTAAGAGACACACTGCAGTATTTTTGGTCCACTGAAGAGAAACACACTTTGAAGTCAAAGCTTGCCTGAGTAGAGGGATCACTGTTTTATTGCATGAGGCACCACTGACATCTCCACACAGAAATACTATGATTCATAGTAGAGGAGACTCTAAGGTTCAGGATTTAAAAATAAAAACAAATGAAAAAACCCACACCCCCAAACAACTCTAGTCTTTCCTTCTGCTGTGTTTAAGAGAAGTTATGAGGTACTGAAGGGCTTTAAAAAGATATTTACTGAACATGAGTCAGCTGAGAGACCTTCAACCAGGAAAGCTGAGCCTTATTTCTCATCCTGACAGCCTAAAATATACAAGAGTGATCATTTGCACAAGAAATCTTCCTATAATCTTAGTTTTGTGTTCCACAGGAAATGATAATAGAATTCATCTGAATTTCTCCCTGCCTTTCCCAGAAGTTGCATTAGAAAAGTCATCAGAAAATCTGGTAAAGATTTCACAGTACTTTTATTTTCCCGTCCCTTTCCAAAACTGATGTTAATACATTTATTCTTGTTACTTACCCAGTTTATAAAAAGAGCCTGAGTAAACTTGACAACTTCCAATGTCACCAGAAGGCTGATTGGAATAAGGTTGTTGTACAAGATTATAAATGTCAGCAGATTATATCCAAAGTTAATAGAGAGCATTTCTGTGGACCAAAAGACATAAGACATCAGTAGACAGAAGGCAGAAGTCTGAGCAGCACAGTATAGGGTCAATGATCTTTCTGTAATTGGCCTAATCAGATTTAGTAGTGCTAAAATAATCAGCAAATGTGTTGAGGCCTAATATAAAGGGCCTTTTAAATATTAATTTCAATAGTACATGTATAGAACATCCACAGAACACATGCCTGAATACACAGCATATTATACCAGTTGAAGAAGAGCAAGACTAGTAAGGCTATTTAATAAAGAACAGAACACTTACTGAACATTTTTTTCCTAAACAGATGGTGAGAAGTATGATATTCCACACAATAAACCAAATTTAGAGATTTATCTGGCATGTCAACTGCCCCAATGAAGAGCCACCAATATCACTAGTAACTTGACCTTTCAGAAAGTGCCTACTTCTCTCAGGTGAGTTAGAAAACAAAAAATTCAGACTAAAATTTGATCCAAAAAAACTGCTAGCACTGGCAGAATTGAGAACTTACATAAAGAAATTTAAGAAAACAAGTTGACTGTTAGACACCTAGTAAGTGAACTAAGACACCCTGCCTAAGCAGAAGAACTGTTATTAATGGTGACAACATGGCACAAGTTACCAAAATAAATCCACCAGTACAACTGGTCACGAAGGGGAAGCATTGATAGATAGGCAGGAATAGACAAGGCTCGGCAGAGACACAGGATTAAGTCTCCTGCTCATGGTAGGGCCCACAGCTTCTCTTTACTCTTTGTCTCTACATTTTTCTGTTCTCAACTTCCTTTGAGGCTTTGGAAGGCACTTGATCCAGCACATAGAGCACCCAGCACGATGGGGTAACAGCCCACAACTAAGGGGGTTTCAGCATTACAAGTAAGATAGTGAGGAGGCAAGGGAACAAAGAAGGAAGAGACAGAAGCCAGACAAAGTTACTGAATCTTAATGAAGATCCAAGCAAGACTTGAAGTTTGGACCCAGGCACTTCCAAGTGTGAGCACGCATGAATTCCATATCTTTGATACATGTACAGAGAATATGAGCACACTTGATTATTTAGAAAAGATTTTTCCGGTACAGTTTTTTTAGAAATTAGACATGTAACATCTACCTGTTTAGCCTGAAAAAGTGGCTTTCCCATATGTGGCAGTTACAGAACTGATAGAAATTGTGCATTCAATTTACAAGAAAGAATACATGCAGACATTTAATCTATTACAGGTTGCACCTGTTTTATATTACCACAAGTTGAAGAGTTTGTTACATTAATCTTTTCCAGTACTACTGCCATCATGGGAAGGCACAAATTTAAGCTTCCTCATTAAAAAGCAAGGGGGAGGGTAGGGAAGAAACTTTGAAAGTTGCTGATAAGAATACTAGAAGACATTACAACTAATAAGAACCAGAGTCAAATATGAAGTACTTCCATGCTCTATGAATTTTTGTCGTTACTATCACAATTGCAATTCCTGAACTGCAAAAGGCATCCTTTGCCATCTGTTTGCAAATGGTCTTTCTGCTGGTGATTGCAAGTTTGTGAGAATTGTTTTTGGATCTGCATCTCAAGATGTTTGCAACAACATATTTTATAGCTAGCTAATGGAACCCTCTCAAGTCAGAAGTCTATGGGAGAGCAATCTATTTCATCCTTAAGTGGTTGCATAAGGCCCATCTTTATTTGAAATAATAAATTCAAGGAGTATGAATGAAATAAAATAAAACTCCTTAATAAGCATTTTAAGGGATCATTTTTCTCTTTACAAAGTAAGCCAGAAGTCAAAACTACCCTGAAACATTATCAAATGAATACAAAATTATAACATTTAGCATTTAACAATTTTCTCTACAACTACAGCAGACCAGCATTTCTGACTGAAAAAACAGCTAGAGAAATCCTTTGCTTCTGTATATAAGCATAGAGTCAGTATAAGCTGTGGGCCCTACCATGATACCTGCTCCCATGAAGTCAGGTATGATAGGTACAGCAATAGTAGAGGACCTGCCCTAAAAACAAATTCATGTGCCACATGTCCACAGAACTGAAAGAACTCAAACAGCAGATATCCAAGAAAAACTCTTGTCTCTCTTCCGTCTCTTCCCTGCTCCCTGGGTGGTAGCTCAGCGATATTTACCTCATCTTTAGAAGGTTTTATTAACAGAAGCCTCACTGGCAAGTTTATGTCAGCCCATTTCCCCCCTAAAAAACAAACAGTGTTGGGCCATCAGAAGTTCACCGCAGGCTGCTTCTTGTGTTCCTTTCCTTGTTTCTTATTTTATGCATTCATTTAGCAAAGCTAGAGCCAGGCTAGGCCTACAGCCTGGTAAATGCCTAGCACATTGCCTGCATACTCACTGTTGGAGCCAAGATACCAGACGAGTTCACCGTGTTGTCTGTTCCAAAATAAGGCACCTACAGAACTCACAAGGGCCATTGCCAGGAGAATACAGAACAACACCAGGATCTGCACGTTGGTCACCTTCTCCACATTTGATCTCTTCAGAGGTGCTTTGGTTGAATTCTGAACAGCAGCAGAAAAATAAAAAAAGTCTGTCGATGGCTTATACAAGCAGAAATTGCAGAGGCAAACCCAGTCTTTATTTTTAGAGTCCATTACAGAACTCACTACTTCAACTCTATTTAGCTTAATATCATATGCAGAGCTCATCAAGGTAGTAATAGGAGCCAATATTCCTAATGACTCCAAAACTGACAGGATATTGGAATAAGAGAATCATTTGGTTTTGAATATAGTACATGTATACTTATTTCCTGTCTGTCCTTCCCACTGACCATCAAAGGTGAGCAATACATATTGCTGGTCTCTCCAGGCACTGCCTGCCATTAAAGCAATACAGAGGCTAATTTTAATTTAATTATCTCCACATGCTAAAATCATACATGATAATTCCTCAGCTGTTAAAACTCAGTTTTCAATGTTGTCCAGCCTGCAGAAAAATCAAGGAACAGTTAGTTTTGCTTACTTAAATTGTTTTGAGACAAATACCTCAGTAAGTGTTTACATGTGCATACACAACCCGAAGTACCACAGTATCCTTGTGCTCCTCAAAGTCAACGAAGCTTCACAGCTACAGTGGGTCAAATAGTTTCATAAACTCAAGTCCAAAAGATAAGTAGAATACAGGAAAGATGACCAGATCAAGATAGTTAAATGTTTACCTGCATGAGTTTCGTATCATGTCCTGTATACACAACAATACCCAAGACCCATTGAGTGTTTCTCAGTTGTGCGCCTCGTAGCAAGATCTGGTCTGGACCAACAGAAACTGGGCTGCAAAGCAAGAAGTATGCATATCTTTGAGTTCTTGATAAGACTTTAGAAAAACCGTTCTCTTCTTCACTCCCCCTCATAAAAAAAAAACACCCAAATCATAAAAGGAAGAAAATAATATAATGAACTTACATTGTCCACAGAACTCAAGCGAGTACTGAAATAATCTTTGTAAACCTAATCCCTGCTAAAGCAGCAAACTTAAGAACTTGAGGTAGCCATAAGTCTACTCTGCACTTTACCTTGGCTCACTTGATTTTTCACATGAAGGACAGATAAGTATCACACTTGCACCAGACCATCCAAGCAAACCAACACTTCACCTATGCCATTAAACAAACAGTTTTGGGAAAACTGTATTGCCCAGGTAATTTTCAAGGGGAGTGAAGGTGATCTTCCTCTGTAGTTGCCTCTATCACTGTTCAGCTGAGTTGCTCAAGGAATAGAATTTATGACCAGGAAAATAGGTACAGCAAGATGAAACCTGTATGTTACTACTGATTTTTGAAGTTCTATGAACTGAAATACTAAGCCCAAGTTCTTTTCTTCAACAGATCAAGGTCACACTGATAAATATCCCGGATTCTGGGATAATTATTTTCATAAGATCCAAATTTAGTGCAGCCTTTGGCTCTCGTTGGAAGGGAAAGTTTCTGCATTTCCTCTGTGCACCTCCGGTAACAAGAAGGCCCTAAAAACCCCAGTCAGCTCCCTGACTCTTCCTTCTCATTAGAAACTATTTTTGATTTAAGAAACCACCAAAACACTGACACCAAAGAAACCAACTCTACCATAACAAGCAGAAGACTCCATAGGAAGACAGAAAATATTATTCTTGCAGATGCTCTGATTGACAGCTGTTAATTATTACCCTCCTCCCTAGCAAAAACCATGCATACACTCAGTATTGCAAATTCAAAGCACACAGGAAGCATGTTTCCTAAACAAATGAATTTATGGTTTCATTGTCAATACCTTTGACCATCTATACGTAAGTTGCCAGCAAAATCATAAAGATGACGGTTGGGTCCTTCACATTCTATCCTTCCAGATACTTTCATCAACTCCTCTCTTGATTGGAGACTAGCAGTTTGAGACAATCCCTGCATAGAGCAATCCAAAGGAGATACTCATCAAAAAAAATGATATTTAGAAGATAACTAGGAAAACAGTGCTTTCTTTCAACATTTAAGATATCAAATGTAACTACGTGTGTGGAGGTTTTCTGCTGGGTTTGTTAGGGGGGTTTTGTGAGGTTTTTTTTTTTCTTATTTCTGGTTCTTGGAGGTTTTTTTAATGTCTTTCCTGCAATGAAAACTCATTATTGACACACATGATCCTGCTTATATAGGATTGTTTTAAATCACCCTACATAAGATTATTTTTTTATCTACATGATTTCTCTGTAACCAAGATGAAAATCCCATCCACAAAGGGAGAAGTAGCACACGTGCAGGAGGAGGTAGGAGACAAGCAGTATAAACAAGCCTGGCTTTTCTCAGATTATAGCTTCATTGATGCGTTACTGCTGCTATATATAGTCACTCCTAAATGTAGTCTTTCTCGGGTCACTGCAGCCATTATGCTCTGATCTACTCAAGGTTAATTATCAACCCATCATGCAACTGTAACATAATGGATTGCTGCTCCATCTCAGAGAGCACATAACACTCCACTGCTTCTCATCTTTCTATGAACACTACCACTTGGTTAAGAACGATCCATTTAGTGTTTCTTTTGTCAGATTTTGACTGCAGCAGTGCAACCAAAACGAAAAGCCTAAAAGGCAGGAACTCAAGATCTGATCTATTGAACTAACCCAGAACAGTAAATCACATTTCTACAACAGTAGTAAGCAAGCAGTAAATTCACAGCTTTTTAAAACAAATAATCTATATTTCAAAATCCTAATCCAAATTTCTTTTTTTTGTAATGGAAGTGGGCAAAGATTCTGAACTATTTCTAAACATCATAATCCACATTATTTCTTCAACAAAATTAGAAATATCCAAGTAAATTCTACTAATTACCACAAAGAGAACAAATTAACTTAAACAAAAAAGGTTCTTTTAAGCACTTTGCACAGGCAGAAGCAACAGACTAGCACTTGTGACAGCAGAAACCGCAGTTCCCATCACTAGAAGAGCTGCCTTTTTTTTTTCCTTTAAGTGCAGCACTTCAGTTCTACTTACTAGACCTTCATCACAACAAAGCCAAGATTTGCTTGACTTGCCTTTGTGGGTTTACAGTACTTCCTCCAGTTTAGTTCCTTACACTTGCATATGAAGCATTACTGTTTGGGTTTGTATCAGTTTTAGAAGGTGCAGCTATAGCAGTTTTTTTTTTTTTTTTTTTACAAACAACAAGCAACCATGCTTGTACTGTTGTCATGCAAGTTTGACTCTGTAGCTAATATTAGTTACATAAATGAAAGAAAAAGGTGAAATTCAGTTTGTTTTACCTGTCGTATTTTAAGATTTGTCTCCCCATCGAGATTAGCTGTTTCAATGTAGCACATGGCTTGTGGTTCACTGTAATGAGCGTAAGATTTTTCAGTATTACAACTCAGTACTTTTTGTATACTACTTTTGCACTAAAATAGGCCACAATCCATTTCTTCCATACAGTGCAGAAGACAAAAATCCATATTGTTGGTGTATGATCATGAAAGAGCCAGCTAAAGCACACGTTTTACAAACATGTTTTTGATTACAAATGTTCTCATACAACAAATTAGAAAATCAGAAGGTTAAGAAGAATTTATTACAACATAATAAAATGACATGCCTGAAGTGGACTACTTCACATTGCAATTCATAAATCTGCTTCAGATAATATTTTATCTGTAGCTTTTGCTAAGTATTAAACAGTTAAAACAGGGGGATGTGCTTGGGTGAAGAGGGTAGCATGCTCTGCTCTTTTGTTCCACCTGTGAACTATGCCTAAAGAAAAGTCATGGCTACAAGATCACCTTAAAACTGACAGACTTGTTGGGGTAGTAACTGATAATCAGTTGCCTTTTTTTTTTTGAAGAAAAAGGTGCAAATGAGGGCTGTTAGCTGCATCTGACAGAGATGCTTCTGCCCTTAGGGACAGGGGAAAAAAAATAAATCTTCCTCACATGGAAGAATTCTGCATAGGTAGCACCTGTGATAAGGAAGGGTACTTTTACCATGGAACTTCTGCTGCCCCTTAAGATTTAAAACCTCTGTATGGCACTAACCAAAACTGTTTTTCCCTGAATGCCTTTTCAGGATGCTAAGAAATACCAGCTTCCTATCTGGACCCAAGCAAGTGCTGCTTCAGCATATCACTTTTAATAGTCATAAGATATTGTTGCTAGTTCTTTTCCAAAGTAACCAATTGTTTTAACAGCAGATTTAATTATTCAGCAAAAGAGTCAGCAATTCATTCTTTATGTAGAATCAATTTGATGTCACCTTTCTTCTACAAGGCGGGGGGGGGGGGGGGGTAAAGAGGAAGACAACTGTTTNNGGGGGATAAAGAGGAAGACAACTGTTTATTTCACCTCTGACAGTCCATTAAGACACAAAGTCAACACACACTAGCAAAAGAGCCCACCTCCCTCACAGCATGCAAAGCCTTCTGGTGAACTGAGGACACTTAGTATTGCCATTTAAAAGGATCACAGAAATAATACTGATTGTTAAGTAGAATTGCCATAGAAATTGCTGTTTACTTCAAGCAAAATTTCTCCTAAATCAACATACTTTGGGTTAAATTCTCCACTTGCATGATTATCAATGACAGCAGATTAGTAGAACAACAAAGAACAAAAAGCTGACTCATGCAAGTTAAGAAATAAGTCAGAAGGTTTTTTAGTGTCATACATTAGAGCACAAGTTCTCAAGCAGATCAAATATTCCTCAGTGCTGAAACAGCAAGTTATTGATGTCAATGTGTAGCCTAAACGCATAATGCGGTTGACAACTGCTTATTCACAACTTGGGGTTTGTTTTAAAACATTTCAATACTGCATACAATGGAATAATGTGACAGTTCAAAAAAAAAAAATGAGCTTCCCCATATAGCTTTCAAAAAAAAATTAAAACTTTGGCAGAGACAAAAAGAATGGAGCAGAAAATGTAGTAGCTTAGAAAACAAATTCCCTTAGAAATTCAGTCATCTAAGAGAACTGTGATCTGAAAACAAGAGCAACCTATGGCTGAAAAGCATGCAGACAGAAGGAAATTATGGAGAAGAGCAAGGTGTCACAAGGTTTGACTATGAGAAAAAAAAAAAGCAGCAAATTCAAGAACAGTAACTGCATTCTTCTTTATATCTCCAAGGGGACAGTGGTCTTGATTTGGCCTCAAACTGTTCAACACAGTATAGAATCTAGAGTAACAGTCAAGTACCACTCAAAGGCTTTTAGGAACTAATGACCAAGCTTTGTTTATCAGTTAATCTGTATAAACAGGTTGTCCTATATTTCACAAAGAAAAGTGAACAAGACTCAACAGTTTACTGTTGTTGCCACACTAGGAATGGGCCATATGTGCCCTGTATCAAAGACATGCAGTAAACAATGCAGCCCAAAAGCTATTTTGCATAACAGCTACTAGATGACAGCTGGGCTAGCCTTTTAGAATTACTGTTTGAAAGATAAGTCTTTCCTGAGGGGCAGGAAAATATGCTGTGAACTCAAGAAAAATTAACTGGAAGAAAACTTAAGCTTCTTTTATTAAATGGACAGATCCTCAAAAGGCCGAGGAAGAAATGACTGCATGAAACTTGTGTAACAACCAGCAGTCTTCAACCAAAATCAATGATACACTTCATGAATTACAGGTATATAATACTATGAAGTCTTAAAGAAGCCTTCTTTAATAACTGATCTACAATGATACAAGAATCACTTCTTAGTAAAGCACTGTGTTGACATTTGACATTTTAAAATTTTATTTTAGATGTGGAGAAGAATTAGTGCTATCTTATGTCTGTTTTTATTACTAGCAAATGCAGAGTTTAGAGTCCTCTGCACCTCAGTTCATCAGATACATCATTTCCACACCCATTCAGGATACCTGGACGATATAATGATCATGTCTGCTGGAAGATGTTGCCCATTGGTGACCTTCACAATATCGCCTACTGCTACCTGTTGAGTCACAGGCACGAGTACAGTAGCATGGAAAAGAAAAACAAAATTTGCTTGTGTGGAATGTTAGTTTGTTATTTTCTTTCGCACAGTCAAAAGAACAGCATCATGCACAGAACAGCTACAGACAGTGCTTCTCCAAGTCAGAGAACTTTTCACTGCAAGTTCAGACGTACCACAGCCTTCCCTTTTTCAATGCAAAGTAAAAAATTCTTTATAGAAAAACAGACATACTCAATTAGAAAGTATGAACTTCTGTGGCTTATTTATAGAGGTTTTTTTCTATAATTCCACCATTATCGAAATTTCTATAATTTAAAGGTAACTTTTTATTACTTTCCTTAAGTATCAAGAGTTTCTCTTACTCCTTCTCCATATTACTTACCTACCCAGTCATCACTATTCTTTTCCCTTAGCCCTCTTTAGAGGCACTATTTGTACTAGTCACTAGCAAGGAGTATTGTATGTACACATAAATAGTATCATGCACAGTTCTTCCCTGACCTATAAGTTACCCAAGATGTGCAAAGTCCTAACTTCGGGAATATTGAAAATCTACAAGTTCACAGCACCTTTAATGGGAGTCACACATAAATGGGACTTCCCCTGTAAAGGCTGAGTAACACTCAAAACAGTACACCAGGCTTGCCTGATGACTATCAGACTGCTCAGCACCAGTGCACTGCTGAGAGTCTGAGCGGGCTTAAAATACTTTTAACATATTAATTAACAAAAATTGAACAGATGGCATGTTTGAACAGGCAGAATCATTCTTCTTACTCTGACCCCACTAAAAACAAGTTCCTAATTTCAGCACAAAAGGAGATTATAAGTATGCCTTACAGTAAACAAGGTGTGTAGTGCAGAACTGTTACTCCCCAACAGTGAATGCAAGCCTGGACAGTGTGCAGATACAGACACAGGCCAATTCAAGAAATGCTTAAGGATGCAAGAAAACTAGATTCCAGGCTCAGCTTCAAATACCTTTCAATCCAGCGTTGTACTACAAATAGGACATGGAACAACAGGAACAGCTGTTAGCCGCGAGAATCCCTGACAACCTTTAACTTCTACTATGGCCTAACAATTCAGCAGGATACTTTTAGGTCTTGAGGCAGCTTTCATTTCCCAGAGGTTTTAAAAGGGTGTACCTTTTCCTCCATATTAGTTAATAAGGCTGATTTCTGTCCTTGAAAAGAGCCATGATTAGACTCGTCCATCCCAAGGGATTTCACCAAGTTCTAGAAATAAAGCTCACCAGGTCCTGGCACAGGGCTTCACAGAACACCTCCCAAGTGCCTGAGGTAGCAGCAGGGCTTGTGCTCCTTCCCTGAACAAGTTGTTTACTAATTACCCTCAAACCCCAAGAACTTTTCAGCACAACTAGCTAAGTAAATCTCTGACTTTCAGGAGAGGTACAGCATTGCAGTGAAAGGCACTCTTCTAGATGTGGACTGAAAACAAAACAATATTTAAACTGAGGAGCACATTAATTGTCCCAGCAAGAATACTTAAAATAGTTCATTAGCATTTGACAGTACTAGAACTTAAGGACAGGTATTTAAGTGTCTTGCCCAGGGTAATTTCCACTACTGTAACAGAAACGATCCCTCCCACCCCAAGTCACAGGCAATTATCATGCAGTGTGCATTAACTCTAGGCCTCCAAATCTATTTCAGCAAAAGTAGTTCTTGAACTTCTTCTACTCCCATCCCAAATTTCATTTACCTCTTTCCACATAATGTTCTGCCACATCCCATTTCTTAGCACTGGAAAGAAAATTTAAAGTTGTATTAGAATAAATACCCAAGATTCAGACAAATTTCAAAACAACTATACCGGCAGTAGTCATTGCTCACCAAAAGGGGAACTAACACACACATCAGGAAAGTACTTTTCAGAAGCTGGAACCACACTTTAGTCCACTACTGTTGGCATGTGCATCCAAGGAGCAGGAAGAATCTGCCCTTAGTATTTATTATAATATAAGATTTTTATCACCTGCTAGGCAACAGTTGGTGGCCTGATTTCTTCTTGTCATCATTTCATACCGACACAGATGGGCAGCATCGTTTGTTTTAAGGAAGGTCACTTCCCAAACAAGTAAGGGCATTATTGCCCACTGTCAATCAGTATTGGGAAGTGTCTTTATGTGGGGTTAATTTTCACTTCTCACTTTTTTCCATGAAATTTGCTCATTATGACTTTATACCTCAATCTTCACTATCATATAAACACAGGACTGAGGCTTAATTGTCAAGCAAGCCTTAAGTCCTACTTGAAAAGCAATGATTGGCTTTGGCAGAAGGAGAATCCTAAACATTGAAGCTTACATAGAAACAAAAAAGGAAACAAGGTACTTAAACAGGCCCTGCCTTCTGTACTGCCCAAATTTAACTAATAAAATTATTTAACCAAGAAAGTCACTGAAGAAACTCATCTTTTTTTTCCAACTCATAACCCCAGAATCTAAAGAGAAAACCTCAATTTGATATACAACAGTTCAGAAATTTGGGGGTTGCAATTTTGCACCTTCTATTCTGCCTAGCCCAGTTTTACAGGAGTACTCCAAAGCATAGAAAAGATAATATTTATAAGAAGTTAAAATTGATTAATTTCTCATTGTCAAAAGGTATTTGGCTAAAATAACAAGTACCTAAGAAGTGTGCTCCTACTCAAAAACAGAGTTTTGATATAAACCCTC
Organism: Scolopax mira; assembly: GCA_004320125.1. Lineage (NCBI taxonomy): Eukaryota > Metazoa > Chordata > Aves > Charadriiformes > Scolopacidae > Scolopax > Scolopax mira. Next base: position 129,003 of record BJBW01002348.1, read on the forward strand.
TAAGACTAAACAACAGTGTACTGATGTTCTAATCTAGGACTTAATGCTGTCACTCACACCCAGCTGTGTAAAGTGACTTCAAGTGCTGCTCCTGAAGGGCAAGTATTTCCCAGCTTTGTACAATAATTTCCTAGCCTCGTGCTTGTCTACTATTCAAGGGCACCCCATACAGTATTAAATGCTCTTGGCTTATTCTATAATTTGACACTGAGAGGATCAATACATCAGCAGAGTTATCACTGAACTCTTTAAATCTATGCAATATGCTGCTCAGGGGCTTCACTTGGAATTACGTTTAATCTCATGCCTGGATTCAACGCCATCTCCCTATAAACCACGTGAAGCTGTCCAAAACATGAAACACTGGCTCAGAGCCTAACACACTCCAGTTTCTAATGGGGATGTGAAATGCTCCCTGGAGCAGAACTTTCTATTCAGTTGCTTCCAAACTTCTTCCCTACATACCAAAGCGACTCTGCAAAGCAAACCCATCTTTTCAATGGGAAATTTAATAGAGGAAGCACACTTTGAAGATACACTACTGCTTAAAAAACCTAAACATTTAAGATAAATGCAAAACCTACAAGAATGTCACTGAAGCAAGCAATCTGGTCACTGCAGGTGGTGTAGTTCAGGACATAGCTAAGCAGACAATACATGTCTGCTGTTCGGTTAGCTGAACTGCTCGCTATACTTTTTTGCATTGACTAGACCTCACTCACCTATAAGAGGAACCTAAAAGCACACACAGAACCTATGTTTATCTTAATTCCACCTTGAACATAAATTAGCTTTTCGTTCTCATAATACACATCTCAAGAACAAACGTCTTTAGCCTTCCTCTTAAGAAATATAAAAGATACAGTTTTAAGTATCATTTTGAAAATGGCATTTAGAGTATTAAAACGTAAGAAATAAAAACTTGAACTAAATTTTTCAAGAGTTAAGTACCACTTAGCTCCCTAGGAATACCCTATGTTATTTAAGGTTGTCTCTCCACAATTGCCGTGATAAACCTTCCTTGAAGCATTAGCGAAATGTTCTGACTACAAGTGAATTAGAATTGCTTACATGACCTTTGAAAGAGTAGTCTTTAATATGAGCTATAACAAGACCTGTTGTGCTACAGACAGTTAATTGCTGTTTTCTTACAACTAATGCAACGTGACACTTGAATCTTTCTCATAACACTTGAAACATCTTCCCAGATTCTTGTAGAGACATTATCCTGAAGAACTGTAAAAGCAACACTTTTTAATGTTCATTAATATACAATCCCAATGATCAACTTCACTTACCAAGCTTGAAGGAAAAACAACTCACTGAAAATAGTCCTACAAACATTCTGCCTGCTAACTGAAGCATGGAGCTCACAGCCAGTCCCACATTTAAGTGTTTCTCTAACTTCTTGACACTTAAGCTAAACATGCTTTTGGAAACAGTTCTTCACAGAGAGGATTATCGGGCATTAGAATAGGCTGCCCAGGAAAGTGGTTGAGGCACCATCCCTGGAGGAGTTCAAAAGACAGGTTGACATAGTCCTTAGGAATATGGTTTAGTGATTTTTGTCAGGATTATGTCGATGATTGGACTAGATCATCTTGAAGGTCCCTTCCAACCTAGGCAATACCAAGATTCTATGCTTGGGAAGAAGGGGCTCTACTCAAAGGTCAAGTCCCTGTGTTTGCTATTTCATCTGCAGTTCCCATAGAGGAGCAGCAAAGGAGCCATCCAAGTTGACAACACAGAGGTCCCACAACTGCACCACAGACTAATTGTATGGCAGACAACAATAAACTCTTCAGGTTTTCTGTTTTCAGTTAAGGGAGATAAAGAAAATAAAGCCATGTCGGTAGGTATTCAGTGCTGGGTAGGGTCAATACAGTAGGGATACACGTAGACATCCAGAGAATTTCAGTGTTAAAATCTTTCAGTGATGCTTCAGAAAAGCAAATACGCAAAACGCCGAGAGCTTTTACTGGATTTTAAGGGCAACAGCATTTGTCAAAGTGACTTAAAGTTTCTTTCACACTACCTTTTACCATTTCAAGGGTTTGTTGGAGTTTTTTGTTTGGTTGATTGAGCTTTTTGAGAGGAGGGGTGTTTGCTTCATTTTTGGTTTTTGGGTGGGGTTTTTTTTCAGAATTATCAAGATAGAGTATCACAAGGAAGTAAATGGGTTTTTTTTGGTTTTTTTTTTTGGAGAAGCTGAGAACTATAACTTGGGATAACCTTGAAATTACACCAACTTATAAATTCTAATAATGCCCCCCCACCAGCAACAGTCTGAAACGTTTGCCAAAAAAAATCCTAATATAGCAGTAACTACTTAGTCCAAAAAGACATGCATTCCCCACCATCAGCACTATTTAAGCAATAGAATTGCTCAAGAATAAGTGTTCTGGTATCCACTATTTGCACTTCAAATATTTAACTTAAAGATTGTTTAGTCTTACCTACTGTTTTCTTTTTATTCATTGCACTGTCTGCCTTGTGCCTTTTCTGCAAGAAAACAAAACATTTCATTATACCTCATTAAAAATTCCAAAACCATTAGAGCTAGAAACACAACAAACTGCAAGGTAACAACCAACCAAACATCAAGGCAAAAATGACCCAGTGTATTTTTTTTTTTAAAGCCACATAGATCATCCAAATCCTTTAAAACAGGCTCAAGTCTGGATCAACAGTAAAATAACCTAAGTCTCCAACACTGTTTTTTAGAAGAAAACCAAGAGGAACAGCGAGGAACAATATATTTTGATGACAGTGGCACTAAACATTTTATGTGCTGTTTTAGACTGTTTTCTAAATTATTTTATTCATCAGAACTCTGAGGAACAGGAACATCTCTTTATTATAAACAGTATCCAAGGTGGTACAGATTTTGCCCAAAACAGTTTGCCCTATACTGAAGTTGCTTTCCCCTCCCACCCATTTTCAAGATCAACTAAAAAAGTCTCATCTGTCAGGAACTCTACAGTTTCTTTCTAGCCAGACCTTAAAAACAAACGCATGAATCAACATGTTTGAAGAGGTAGAAACAAGTATCCTGTCTTTTATCGTTCCCTTGTTCACTATCTATAATGAAACAGCACAATTTATCTCAGTGTGCCTCAAATTCTAGCCAAGGTCAGAGCTTTGAAAGTCAAAGGGATATTTTGTTGCTGTTCAGCAACAGCTCAATAGATTTCAGAAATGCACAGCTTTATAGCATTATGTGGCTTTTTTGAACCACTGTCTTTAGCAGAGCCTTCCACATACTCATACTCACATAGTCTTCTATGATTTCTTTGATGCCAGCAATTGTTAAAATAAATAGCAATGGCACCAAGGTGGTATATCTTCCTGTTGGAGAGACATCTGGAATTTGCTGTGAACAGAGGGAAAAGAGATACCTATTTTATGTTTTTATTCAGAATTAGTTTCCAGGAAATTCAGAACTTGATGCAAAGCTCTCGGATGAGATAATGCAGAGCTTTATTTGTGCCTGACTGACATGAAGTTTCAGTGGGAAAACTAGCCTAAACTTCTCAGCGTATCTGAAAAACTACTATCGTAAATTTAGATTATAAAGTTGTTGTGCTTGCATTTTATTTCTCCTCTCTGCACAAGAAAAGCATTCAACTAATATAATTAACTGGAAGAAGCTATAACCTGGACTATCTAAACAGTTAGGAGTTCCATAGGATTCCACACATGCTTTTCTCAGCATGGTCAATAGCTCCATGTCTCATGCTACCACTCCTTGGTTTTACTTATTCTTAATAAGAGTAGCTCGATTTTACGAACTACATCAGAAAAAGCCTCCAGGGCACCTTCTAGTTTAAATCAAAGTACACACCTCTTTAATATTACTATTAAAATGGGTCTAGTAATTTCTTTGCAGTTAAGCAAAACTGAAACCAATGCAATAAAAGTTGTTTCATTGTATAATCAAGACAAACCAATAAAACAATACCTGCAGTAAGGCAATGAAGAGGAAGAATGCATTTGCAGCTTTTCTTATCTGCTCATACAGGAATCGAGGTAGAAATGTCACCACGCTGTACTTGGCTGTGCTGCAAGTTAGAAGATTTTTGAGTACTTCACTGGAAAAATCACACTGGGCTTATAACCAGTTTCATGTAGGTTTCTAAAAGCCACCATTAGAAAGGTTACACAATAAAGACAAATATAAAACATGGAGAAAGTTGCCTGTACTACGAGGAAGAGTTATACAGGCCAACAGAGGTATCACACAGACCCAGAAGCTTGGACAGGCCCACTTTAATCACTAGTACCGTTATTTATTGGATAAATCACCAGATAATTTACAACCCATCCAACCTTCAGCACCATGAACCGACAACCTTTTACCTCCACTCCAAGCACTTGATCAAGTGCTTGCCCATTATCAAAACATGGATTTAAGTCCTGGGGGAAAGCAGAGTTGAACACAAGAGAAATCAGAAATTCCACAGTGACACTTTTAAAATGTCTCATTTACCAGTTCAGAAACACTCAGTGTTAAATTATGAATAATCCTCCAGAACAACGCCACATACTTTTATAGGTTTATCTCTAGCTATTTTCCCTGAATAGTTGTATTACTATTCTTTCTACCTTAAGTGTGCTGCACTCATCTCAACAACCCATGTAACTTCTTTTTCACATCAAACCTATGATGGGCTCAAGTACAAATCAGGAAAAAAATGTCCAAGATGACAAGAAGATTTAACCATTCAATTTCTATGTGTTCTATAGGTCAAAAAGAACCTAGAAGATATTAAGATTCTTATGTGCAAGCCCTCACTCTTTGAATGCACTGGTTACAATCCAGTCCCCTACATGCCTTCTTGAGACAGATTCTACAGCATGATGAGTTTCCTTGCACTGCCTAAGTTGTATGAGAGACCACATCTATCTCTCATAGTAGTCCATTATAGTTGCACACAGTAATCCATTATACAAGGAACAACTGAGAACCCTAAAACACTCCTTTCAAGAAAGGCAAAAAATTGTTTCCTGAAGCTCTAATAACACAACTCCTCAGAGGTAGGCAAGGTACTGTTTTACTGAACTTTCCTAGAAGTGTCAAGAGCACCATACCACTAAGGCTGGTCCTCTATGTGAAATGCTTTTCTTGTTCTGTCCCACAAGTCAGTTGACCTGTTCAGTTGCCTTCCAGGTCAACTGAAATCTGTATCATTACACAGATCATGTTCACAAATCATGAAGGACTAGTACTATCAGATGCTTTATCTACATAATCTGCCTTTCACAATTGACTGCTATGCATAAAATGCTTACTACATCCTTGATCCACAGGCAGTCAAGTTCAGTGGGGTCCTCTCCTCTCAGTATGTACAAGGTTGGAGAACTGCATTCTCCAAGAGCATTTATTTGCTTTAACCATTTTCTTCTTCTTTTCTTCTACATCCCTATTTAATAACAGTGCTGCATCTTCCGGAATCAAACAGTAACAAGAGACAACATGGCATAATACATTATACAAAGCTCTATTTTGCACCCTGGAGTAGAATCCATGAGACAAGTTGAACAAAATGATCAACTTAAAATCAATTAAGTTCCCATCTTATTAGCCTGTTGTTGTTACATTTCAATTTCACCTGGTTTCTTATTCAAGCCATTACTAACCCCTACTAGGTTTGATGCAAATCAGTTATTACTTTAACTGCATCTCTAAAAAAAGGCAGCATAATAGCATTTCTAGCACTACAGCCTATAGACTTTCTACCACTATTGCTACTCAGCAGGATTGTGTATTAAAATAATCAATGTGATATTTGACAGAAGTTGTAGAGGATCGTGCTTTAACATAAATTACACCAATTAAGCCAACTGAGTGAAAACATCCATCTGGGTTTACAGTGTGTAATGTAGTACACTTATGAAATAAGTGAAGACAAATTATTTATTTGAAGCTATTTTTTTCTTCCACCAGTATTTTTTGTTTTAAGCCACATTTGCTTGGTCCCACATGTAATAACCTTCCTGTAATACAGAACATAAACATCCATGTCTCAGAAGTACCTTGTTAATCAAGTCAATAGTTTAGACCTACCCTACAAGAGAATGCTTTAAGTAATACTAATTGGAAATCAAGAGCTGGAAAACTTTTGTATCAAAATACTATTCCCTTGGATACCACATTGCTATGATGTAGTAGCAACAAGTTTAAGCAAGAGCCTCTCTCACTGAACAGAAAGCTGGCCCTGCTTCACCCCAAACCTGGACATAACTATATTAGAGCAAGAATTTGTAAATCAAGCCAAAACATTTATTAAACATCATTCTACCATTTACCAGCTTTACTGACTGGGGCAAACAACATTCTTATTCTAATGATTGTGTTAATGACAACACGATAAGGCTCTTTTGAAAGAGCTCTATACATATCCATTGCTGAAGTAACGTGACAGATGCCTACAGAAAATAGGTACCATTCTAATTAGAAAGGGACGCATTTAGTTGCTACCATGCAGTCCCAGAACAGTAAATGTGTGTATGAAAAGAAGGTGCATGTTTTTATGCAAAGAGAAAGCATCTTACAAAAATCTAACTCATACCATAAGCTGGGCAGGAGTATTCAAATAATTTTACTCTGAAGAACAGTTCTCTAAGAGACAAGTATGATACTTATAAACCAAATATAAGCTTTGGGCTCCCTCCCAACAAATAGACATTGTAGGTGACTTCAGGATCATCAAAGCCCAGAGAAGTTAATCTACAGGCGAACTAGTAGAAAACTGTCAGCTCACTCATAGCACAGTTTTAATCACTAAAGATGAATACCTGCAAAGGTTAGCCCTCTGTCCTCTGATTCTACCAACCCCAACAAGAGCCATCTTATCTTTGAAGTGCCTGGTACTGAATTCCAAAAACACCAGGCTGGCAGTTCACACAACAGGTTGTGGCAGGGGGGAGAAGGAAACATATGCAGGAAGCCAAATAAACTATTTTTTTCCCTTAAAGGAGCAGCTGTTAACTGTGCAAACCTTGCTTAGCTACACAAGTCTGATGTTTAAACAGGTGTGCAAACATTCAAAGAAATGTCTCCTCTATAACTGCAACTCCATTCATGTAAGTCACATTTTAAGTTACACACCACTGTGCAAGTCAGGAGGAGCACTACCAAGCCCTGTTAAGTGAGCTGGGGGACACATCAGCCCAGCTGAGAGTCTGGCCCCAATCTTCTAGGGCAGGGCAGAGATTTCCCTAAAAGCAGTCACGCTATAAGTTCAAAACGAGTTAGTGTCATTTGTGTCATAGTGTCACCTTAACTCACTGCCCTGCTACTAAAGTACCAAGAATTGATTAGTTATTTTGATAATACTCCAATGAAAAGCAGCAAACACTGAACTGAGCAACTCAGTATGAGTTTTCCAGTACAGTTCCTCCATTAATAAATGTGAACATTTAACCTGATAACTCCCACAGTTGCCATTTTCCCTGTTTCCCCAAAAACTTTCAGTTTTACTCTACTCAAAGAAGCAAAGACTACCAATAGTAGAGACAGAGAAATTACTTCCTTAAGAAGTGTGTATGTGCTGGCAACATGCTGCTGAATACAGCTCTATGTTTTCCCAGTCAGCTATCTAAAGCACTTCCAGCTCCTTTCCTTGAGAAATTAGATGGACAACTCTGAGATGAACTTCACTTCAGTCTTAGCATGATAAAGAAGACAGCACCTCTTTCAGATGTGTGGTCTCATTTCCAGGGGTGACAAGTACAACCAACTGTCCTTTCCTGGGCAGCATTTACCCACAGCTATCCATTCCACAGTTCACATACTTCAAACACTCTCAAATCTGAGAGGTCTAAATGAGTGTTGCTTGATGTTATTGCTTTTAACACACATCAATCGCAGGGACAATTAGTAAGAAAGCCAGGCACAGACGTCTGAACCACTGCAGAGGGGCTGGATGATGTAAGTGAACATTAAGGACTTGAACTATTCTCTCACCAAGGAGGCTTTATTTCCACTATCATGTACAAAAGATCAGATGTCCTATAACAGAGTGAAGAAAAAAAAATAAAACCCTCAAGATTATCTGCTTGAATTAAGGGCTCAAATGTTGTCTTCAATGGAACTTTTGTCTTCAGTGCACACTGTGTCCTGCAGGCACAGGACACTTTCAATAGCAAGACTGACACCATCTTCAGAGGTCCTGCTGTAGCTCTCAAGTACAGAAGCAGTAAGAACACAACCTACTTCCAGACATGTACTTAAATACATAAACACAAAAACCAACAGAGAACAGAGAAAGCTCATTCCTAGGAACGTGTCACCAACAAACAATGCTGCTATGCGGAATACTAGCTAGGTTGTTACAAATACAGGTGGTGTGAACAACCTTTTGAGCAGTTGCATGTTTATGACACTGAAAGATTATCTACCTCCTTGCAACATATGGAAGATGGTCTATTTTGATGATGAAACTTGCTAAAGAGACACAAAAATCAACTGATTACTGATTCCTAAAGGATCCAATCCCATCATGAAGGTTCATAAAGATTAGTTACTTATATGCCTATGCAATGATTATCGGTTGACTGCAAACCAGGTCCTAAACAACCCATGTTGGTTTATTCTACCAGGCAGCAGTTTCAGTACAGCCCCCAGTCACACCAAAGAGCTTTGCTGACAGATGAATCCTTGATACTGCAGTTCCTGCAGAGAAAGACTTCAGCCAGCAAAGGCTTCACTGGTTTGTACACCTGCTTCCATCAGCTAAGAAAAAGGCATGCAAGCTTAAATACCCCACAGTTTGAGACAGACTCTGAGCTCTGGGCAGAATAGAGTGCAAAAAGGCCTGCTCTTTCATGGTAAGAAGTGCATGACTCAAATCCCACAAGATATTACTGTTTAAAGCTGAAATGCCTAACCAGAGCAAGGCAAAGAACTAAGAGCCACCACATCATGAAATATGTCATCCAGCTCTGGAGCAATCACAGCTCTTGGAGCAGTTTAAGTACCTGTTCTGTTTCCACCTTTATCCCCTACATCTTCCCGACAGTTACAATTACATCTTGCACATAAAAGTTCCTATGTTATCAGAAGATGTAACAGGTCATAACTTTGTTTAAAGGACATTATTCTGCCTAGCCACTGAAAATCAGATCACAAAATATTTTCCCAGGCAAATAAGAGCAACACATCTGTTGTCCTAGATTACCTACATACTGTGAAAACAATTGGGAGTAACCAAATGCATTATCTGAACTTTGGCAGTGTACAGAAAACATTTATAGTTGCTTCAAATTGCAGTGCCCAGTACCTACTGAAACTCTTACCAGTGGGACAGTCTGCATCTCAAAGACCTCACCACTTCCCCTCATCTCCCTTAATGCAAGGCTTCCTTCCTTGACAGGATGGGCTCCTACCAGAAGGAGCTAAGGAAGACTTGTTACAAAGGAGGGGAATGACAGGAGGAGCTGATCACATTTTACCATCTCTAAGCTCTGTTTTCTGAAATCACATGACTAGGGGAGAAAAAGATTGTTTCATACAGGTTTAAGAATCAGGACATAGCAAGCCAGCTCACAAGATTCCCTGCAGGCCAAGTTCAACCAAAAATTTGTTTTGTGGGCCAGAATGATTTGGGTCTCTTATAATAAGACACTGAAGCTCTTCTTCAGAAGAGTTTGTTTCAAGTTGAACTTACAATCTCACACATAGCCAAATGAAAAAAAAAGAAGCAGACAAGCTGTCAGCTATACAACCAATCACTTAAGTTTAAGTGTTTTACCCAAGAGTAAGTCTAAATTAGCACAGGCATCTCAAATATATTCTTATATCATTATTTTATAGTAATACACACCATTAGTGTTGTGTTCCACACCAAAACCTAATAAGAAGGCAGGGCAATAAGCACAGTATTCATTGAGTATCATTGTTTCTGCTGGCAAGTAGTTTTATCTACCCTAATGGACAGGTTCCATTTCAGGAGCAAGACATGCCCAGCTTGGATGAGCTATCTTCACTTCCTCAGAAGCTGCATCAGCAGCAAGCTCATTGTGGAGTGCTTTGTTTTAGTTATCTTTGTACAGACCATTTTTAAGCCAAAAACACAAGAAAATGCATTATGAACTGTTGTCCACTGAAGCATGACAATCTTAGTACTTTCCAACTCAGCCAGATCAGCTCCTGTGTAATGATGTTTCAGAATTCCTAATGTACAATATTTTGTCACAAATTACCCCACTATCATCAAGACTTCTGCGATACATAGGCAAAGAAAGACTACAAAAGCTCATGTAATTGCTGTTGCCAAAGCAAGTATTACTTCCACTAGAAAGGCCTCCTACAGAAGTGTTCATGGAGTCTTAATACAGAGCAGGCATTAGCATGACTGCTTACACTGAATTTAACCTAAAACAAGACCACGGTCACATTTAATAAAGAGCTAGCATTTTTGCTTCCAAACACGGTACCCTGGAGCCTTCTCCTAATGCATGCAAACAGAAAGTGCCTTTCCATTTGTTCTCTATTCATGCAATCCCTACAGAACAGGGAAACAGACTCCTGGCTATTTTTCAGTAACAAATACATTAGACAAAGCCTGTTTAGAAACAGCACTAAAAGCTCTGTAGGCATGATATTGTTTCAGTATGCTCTGATGTTGTCAGGTCATCACTATAGAAATATGCCCTCGCTTCTCAGTAGCCCTGCTGGCAAAAACAACTTAATAGAAAAGAGCTGACTGGAACAGTTAACCTAGAGATACTACTGTCAAATAAAGGAAGCTTAGTACCACATGTAGTTACTGTGCAAACACAAAATAGGCTTCACAGTAAACATACAGTATCGATACAAACCTGACCTCCTATGACAAAGTGACTTGATTAGTGGATGAAGGAAAGGCTGGTGATGTTGTTTACTTGGACTTTAGCAAAGCATTTGATACAGTCTCTCACAGTATGGAGAAACTGGCTGCCCATGGCTTAGATGGGTATACTCTCCACTGGGTTAAAAATTGGCTGGAGGGCTGGGCACAGAGAGGGGTGGTGAATGGAGCGAAATCCAGTTGGCGGCCGGTCACGAGTGGTGCCCCACAGGGCTCGGTACTGGGGCCAGTTCTCTTCAACAT
>BJBW01002348.1:140232-168583 GCA_004320125.1 Scolopax mira
CCTGGGGGTGTTGGTTGACTGTTGGCTGAACATGAGCCAGCAGTGTGCCCAGGTGTCCAACAACGCCAACAGCATCCTGGCCTGTATCAGGAACAGTGTGATGAGTAGGACACGAGAGGCGATTGTCCCCCTGTACTCGGCACTGGTGAGAACCCACCTCGAATTCTGTGTCAAGTTTTGGGCCCCTTACCATAAGAAAGACATTGAGGTGCTGGAGCAAGTCCAGAGAAGAGTGACAAAGCTGGTGAAGGGTCTGGAGAGAGGGTCTGAGGAGAGGCTGAGGGAGCCGGGGTTGTTCAGTCTGGGGAAGAGGAGACTGAGGTGAGACCTTATTGCTCTCTACAACTACGTGAAAGGAAGCTGTAGAGAGGTGTGGGTCGGTCTCTTCTCACAAGTCACAGATAATAGGACAAGGGGTAATGGCTTCAAGTTCCACCAGGAGAGGCTCAGGTTAGATATTAGGAAATATTTCTTAACTGAAAGGGTTGTCAGGCATTGGAATGAGATGCCCAGGGAGGTGGTTGAGGCACCATCCCTGGAGGTATTCAAGAGACAAGTTGACATGGTGCTCAGGGATATGGATTAGTGTTGGGTTGGTGTTGTTTTGGGTGTGGTGTGGGATTTGTGTGGGTTTGGGGGTTTTTTTTGTTAGTTTTTTCACTGGTTGGATGAGATGATCTTGAAAGGTCCCTTCCAACCTAGGTGATTCTGTGATTCTTTTTTTTCAGTCATCTTCATATCAAAACAAGGCACAGAAGTTACTTAGTTGTCTACAAGCAAGATTGCCAACTTGAGTTTTAAGTCAGTCATTATTTAATTTCAAGTGTCACCACAACTTAAGGAGCTACTGTTTTCTAGTAAGAAGCAGGGAGGTGTTAGGGAAAAATTAATCTTTGTATTTGACTCAAAACTGAGCAAGTATCTTTGCAGTCCACAGAAACTATATGGAGAACTGCTATTATAGTTCTTAAACTCTACTGGGGTCAACTTAAGATAATTTCTTACTCTTCTACCCTTTTCTACAGGCCACCAGCAGTCAGACAGTGAGGTCTGTAGCACTGAGCAGAAGGCTATACACACAACTGTAAACAGCAAGATACTTCAGGAAGTGTGATTTACTGTACAAGCCACCTCCAAGTCTTGGATGACACCTCCTCTGACTCCAAATTCAAACTACACAAATAATCAAAATCATTTAGTCTCTTCCTGTTCACATATTTCTCTGTGCAGAGATCACAAACAATGGAAGATTAAGTAGAAATGCAGAGTCACAAGGGAATATATACCACTGAATAAAGGCCAATATTTATTCAATAAATATGTGGGAAAACAGCTTTGTATGCATAAAGTCAGACTCCATTTAAGCTTTGGCTCTGGTGTCTGAAAGTCACTTAAACAGTGACTTTATTCAAAAAGAGGAAAAAGACCACTTTAATTCCCCTGCTGTGGTGCTACTGATGATGTATGAAATCCATCATGATGCTAAAAAAAAAAACCACAAACAATTTCAGTGTGCCCAAGAGCTAAGCATGCAGCAGGTGGAAGGGCACTAGAACTCTCTCACATGTGCTCTTTTTTCATCTGTACATTTCAGTGTACATTTCATCTGTACATTTGACTACATACATGTAGGCAAAATTACACAGTTAAACTGGCAGGTGCTCTGGCCCAAGGAGTAGCCCACTAAGACCAAAGGTGCAGCAACTTCAAATACATCAGCAAAATCTGGAAACACAACACCAACACTAGGCATACAAAACCCATTACTTCTTATGAGTTTTAAGCAATCCTCCTGTAGCTGTACCCAAGCCTTTGTCATTGCAATCGATTACACTGTCAGCAACACTATCAACAACTATTTCCTGCACTGCAGAAAAATTGTCGTTTTACAAGAAATATTTAACACTAAGAATTTCTTTTGAGTAAAGAACAGGATCTACTGAGAACTGAAAAGAGTTAGCAGAGGATTAGTTTAATACACGATTACACTTGTACCATTCAGAATACAATACATCCCCTTGAAAGAATCCAAAAATGCTTTTCTGCATTCAGGCAATTGATCTGTTTGCATGAAAACAAATTTCCAAGTCTAATACAAACACTATAATAAACAGCCAACACATCTGAACTCTACCAAGAACAGTACACAAGTTTACCTAAAGAACAAAGGTACATTTTAGTTCAAGAGGAATGCTGTTCTACAGCATAAGTGCAGAGAAATGCACTTGCATATTGACTACTATTCACGTTTTCAGCACTTGCATATTGACTACTATTCACGTTTTCAGCAGATCACAGTGAATACCAGCCAGCAACTAGGGCCATGCAGCCACTCACTGCCTTCTCCTTCTCCCCAACAGGATGAGGAGACGAACTGGAAAAATAAGGAAAACTCATGGGTTGAGATAAAGACAGTTTAACAGGGAAAGCAAAAGCCACACACATAAGAAAAGCAAAACAAGGAATTAATTCACTGCTTCCCATTGGCAGCCAGGTGCTCAACCATCCCCAGGAAAGCAGGGCTCCATCACATGTAACAGTTACTTACAAAGATAAACACCGTAACTCCACACATCCCCAGTTTCCTCTTTCTTCCACAGTTTTACATATGTAAATGTACGTCGTCAGATGGCATGGAATACCCCTTTGGTCAGTTGGGGTCAGCTGTCACAGTTTTTCCTTCCAAATTTTTGTGCACTCCCAGCCCACTCTCTGTTGGGATGGTGCAAAAAGCAGAAAAGTCCTTGAGTGCTCAGCAACAACCAAAACCAGTGTGTTAACACCATTCTCATTCCAAATCCAAAAAAAGGTGCTATACCAGCTGCCAGCAAGAAAGTCAACTCCATCCCAGCCCAAGCCACATCATGTTACAAGGGTCAATACTAATTAGCTATTAACACCAGCAACTCATATTTCAGCAGCAGGGGCTCACTAAGAGAGAATCTTCAGTGAGAACCTTCTCACCCATTCAAAAAGCACGAACTGCACTAAATCACAAGTGGCTTCTACTGTACCTACTTACGAATCCAGACTGCACCTACAACCTTGTCACCAGCAGCATCCTGCAGGAGTTCATGGGACACTCTGGGACTAGAAATAAACAGCAGCCTGTTTAACACAGGACTTGTGGTGCTATTAGAAGCCTTGTTACTGTCTTCAGTGCTAAATACCTAGTGGTGGTTCTTCTGCCTTAAATTGAGAAATTCCTTCACAGATCACTCCCGTTTTAAGACCCTGTACAGATTATAAGTGGAAATCAAAGGCTTCTTGCTCATTACCTTTAACACAATTTAGCTTTTAATGTAGGAAAGGCAAGTCTTAACACAGAATTTTCTGGATATTGGAATGCATCTTTTGGGATCTCCCTAATAGATCAAGCCACCAAATTCTGTTCTGATAAAAAAGTTTTAATAGCTCTTGAATCCAAAATTCTTGTTGAAGATCATAGAAATAGATTTTTGCCCTTCTTGGCTGCCACTCTGTCCCAACCTCCTCCTCAAGCCACATACTGAGGTTGAACTTGGGAGTCCTGGTTCATATGTAAATCAGACTTGCACCAGGATGCATTAACAGGCTTTAAATATAAGAATACTATATAAAACAACAGCAATGTACGAGGAAAATTTGGAGACAACTGCAAATGTCCTTCAAAGTTATTTCAGCACTTTTGTGCTTCCTGGATCAAGAAACTAGAAGTTGCAACCACATTTGAATCAACATTAACAGATACGCAGAGGACCTCAAATCACTTAACAAGTGATATTTACTGCATGAATTGGAAGAATTTTTCAGTAGTGTTACACATCCCATAGAAGCCACTGAGTCAATTCCTGTATTAAAAAAAACCAAGGAACTGTATTTACATGAAAGCCAGATCCGTAGAACATTTTTACTTAAAGCAAAACAAACCACTCTTCACCTGCCACCAAGCACATACTAGAAAAATGGTTCATGCCATTAGTTTGATTAGCTCAGAAGTACTGACACTATATTCAAACGACTATTATCATATCCCATCTGTATTCCTGTGTTTTTACAAGACAATAGGCAAATTTCAGTTCAAACTATAAAGGCAAAGACTCTGAGTCACTCCCTCACCATTCAGATAACTACATTATAAATCTAACTTAAGCAGAGAAACTTACTATGCATTAAAGAAAAACCACAACAAACCCCAAAACCTTATCACACTCTACAACTACCTGGGGGGGGGCGTAGAAAGGCAAGGGTCAGTCTCGTCTCCCAAGTCCCAGGAGATAGGACAAGGGAAAATGGCCTCATGTTGCACCAGGGGAGGTTAAGACTGGATAGTAAGAAACATTTCTTCACCCAAAGGGTTACCAGGCATTGGAACATTTGGCTGAGGCAGGGAGGTGTTCAAGAGATGAGTTGACATGGTGCTTGGGGATATGGATTAGTGTTGGCTTGGTGTTGTTTTGGGTGTGGTATGGGACTTGTGTGGGGTTATGGGGTTTTTTGTTCATATGAATATGGTTTAGTGATTTTTATTTCTTATTTATTTTTTTATCAGAGTTAGTCTAGTCCAACTGACAACCTATCTTGAAGGTCCCTTCCAATCTAGGTGATTCTATGATTTCCAGTCAAAACCACCAGCCAAGCTGGCACATGTGCTGAACACTTAATTTCACACTGTGCTGATCATCTACATAGTAAGTGTACAAACTACCATAATTGCTTACACTGATTCAAGCCAGCAGCAGAAGAGTAGATGTTGAAAACATTAATGATCCAATACCATTTTGTGTTTCACGCCTGAATTAGAAGGAAAACACAGTGTTTTCAAGAAGTGCAAGGAAAGCCTTCTCTCACAGCTCACCGGAAGGAAGGGTGAAAAAAAAAAAAAAAGCTGTCTGGGGTTTCCATAGAAGGCTGGCTACTGTCTCACACTGTAGCCAGATATAACTTAGGTTTATGAAGGCTGTTAGTTGACTTCAATCCCCAAATGTAGAATGCCTGAGAATAGATTATAATTGAAGTGGCACAAAGCTGTGTACACAGCAGCTGGAAGTTTTCAAAATACATATTTCTTACCAAAGTTTAACATTAAATACAGAAATTCTCTTATTAATAAACAGGTAAGTACTTAACCTATGTACACTGAACAAATCAAAACAGGTACTGGTTAGCTTTCATAAAAGCAAATATTAGTTACTATCACAGCTACAGCTGTGGTGGACAAAATAGTTGTATTTTTTTAAAGCTTCTAAGATGTTTCAGCTGAAAATGGAGCACCATGTGCCTTTTGTTAGGAAATCTGAGGAGATACACATACAGAAAGTTTTTAAAGCTTAACACAGCAATAAGGAAATCTCTTCTACCTGCATTAGAAGCTGTTATGTTCCTACAGAAGGAAGCACTGCTGCAGCAATGTAATAAAGAACAGTGACAGCCATATATATTTGCACATGGTAAGGGGGCCAAGCAAAATCCAGCCAACACCACACAGTTTTACAGCACTAATTTTGAAATAATTTGTGACAAAGATTGAAAACCACAAAAAAAACCCTCAGCCCTTGCTGCTCTACATGTTCTCATAATCTCTTATTTACACCAGAAAGATTGAGGGGAAAAAAGAAAAAAAACCTACAAAAAAATATCAGAGAACAGTTCTTCCTTCTACATCCTCACACTTTAAGACTTTTGGAAGTGTAAATGCCTCACCCCAACTTGTCATCCGTTAGCTTCTGCAATAACACTATATACTATATAAAAGTGGTCTTAGGGAATTTTTTTTCATCTTGTCCAAAATTAAAAAAACATTTGTACTTTCTCCTTTTGCTCCCACACAGAAACAAACCTAGGAAATCACTTCTAACTCTTTTGGGGAAAGAGGCACTGTTAAAGAGCTGAAGATGCCTAGAACATCTTCAACAAAAATCTCTACTACTGACCTACCTTCCCCCACCCTCTGCACTCCCATTTCTTGCTGTACTTCACCTAGTTTTGATCAAGCTATTCCACACTATCGCTTGGTTGGAAAACTTCCTATGAACATCCACAAATTGCCATTGTTTTTTTAAGATCCTTGATGACTACAGAAAAATTAACACAGTCAGAAGTCACATGTTTTACAACAAATTATTTTATTACCCACTTCAGTTTAATTTCCAGAAGCATTTACATACAGGTGCTTGTTTACCCAGTGCCTTGTGCTGCAGTACACCAATGCTTCCTAAGGAGACAAAAAGCCCTCAGATCCAATAGTACCGAGATATCTAGAAGCTAGACATAGCAAGAAAATCCAAGGACCATGCAGATTTGCAGTCCCTCAAGAGCAACTCTAATATACATAAGCAAGTGAGGAAATAAGTCACCATTCCTACTCCACACAAGGCACTGTTACTCAGATACTACAAGCCCAAATCACCTTTGCCTTCATTCCCACCAGGCTGAAGAAAGAAAGCTGATCCAGAGGATGGATAATTCACAGTGAAAGCCTGTCACCCTTTTAAAAGCCAAAGGGATCAAAGCTTTCTTACCATGCAGGAGCAAGTCATTAAAAAGTGAATGTAATTTCCAGAGAACACTAAGGAGCTAATATTCCTCACCAAGTGATACAAACACCTCTCACACCACTCTACCTGCATTTTGTCCTGTCCCTCCCACAACAAAATTCCTTGTGAATCAAGCTGCCTTTGTCAGGAGGTAAAGCTGCAAAAACTGAGTTTTTCAGTAGTTTGGTTTATCAGGAAAGGGCTTCCAGACAACAACTTCAACACAATAGCTTGCTCAGGTGTTGCCAATAGGGCTATCAGGAAAAGTTCTTGGTCACTGAGTCACACACAACTTCTTCATAAGATTGAGCCAGATCAGAACAGAAACCATTAAGGAACACCTAAACTGGAGATTCTGCCAACCCTCCATTCCCTGCTTTTCTTTCTGTAAAGCAGAAAAAGCACAAGTAGTCTATCCACAGAAAACAGTTGAACTCGGGTCATAATTAGTCAAAGAAAAATAAAAATAAAGTGAGAAAACATTCAAAGTTGCTGCACACATAACAAAAAGACAAAGAAAATCTGTCACTGTAACTGCTCCTAAACCACAGGCTTTCCTACACAAATACATTAGAAGTCAAAGTTCAAGACTACACAGAACACCAGCATCCTTCCAGAGGATATTCTTAAAATTGCCCTTGATAATACACATAATAAACCAACTAATAGAAATCATCATTTCAGCAGGATAAGAACTTCCTTTCTTTTCACAAAGGCACTCATTGTATAAACCATTCTTTGAACAATAACCCAAACATCTGCATTAACAGACAGAAGCGTGCTAAATAATGCTCCTCCTCAGTCATGACAGGTGCCATCTGTTCACCTCGCTAACGCAGGGCAAGTATGGCAGGCACTGCCACAACTTGCTTATGTTGTGTGTATCCTTGTATTCCATGTTTCAGTACACATTGTGTTTCTAAACTACAACAACGTCATTAATAATACCAACAGGAGTCTTGAACACATGCGCCTACAATGAAAAGCTACAAATGACAAAGAAAAAGGCTTTGAGCAACCTGGTCTAGTGGGAGGTGTTCCTGCCCATGGGAGGGTGGTTGGAACTTGATGATCTTCAGGGTCCCTCCCAACTCTAACCATTCTATGATTCTATGAAAACTCCCTTTGGTCTCCAATTTAAAAAAAAAAAAAAAAAGAAGTAAACCAGAGTCTTTATGCATAAGGATGCAAGTTTATAAACTCTGTAGTTACTTCTGTCCTGTTAGACTTGCTTTTTCTCTTCTTCCTTCGTATAGATTTTTTTTTTTTTGCCTTCCCCCAACTTATTCTAGTTATTCTTAGAACTGGATGCTGCTACTTTTCAAGAAAATGGAGTTTATATAGCCAGTTCTACCTAAATCCCACAAAACCTTTTCCTGGGTTCAGAATACTGGATTAGGACCTATTATTCCAAAATTCAGTGGTCCTGCTAGAGCCCCAAGCAAAGACCATTTTATGTATGGGTGAGATACAGCTCCACGAGCTCCCTGCTGTGGATACAAGAAGCTCAGCTACTGGATCCCTCCTTGTTACCACCCAGACCCTGGCACCCACTCTGGCCCACGAACCCCGCTGCCTCAACAGGAGCCCCCTGTACCGGAACCAGGTCTGGGCTGGGAGAGAAGGCGGGGGAGAGGGACCAGAGCCCTCCCTGCCCACGGCTGCGGGGTGCGCAGGCTGCCGCCGGGAAGGAGAGAAGCGGGGATGGCTCCGTACCTGACCCAGTTGTCGCGGAACTTGCTCTGCTGGGGCTGGTTCAAGTAAATGGTGCGGGCTGGTGCCTCGTCCAGATCCGCCGAGGACGTGGCTCCGGACATCTCATCATCCGCCTTCTTATAGCCCGAGGGGGAACAGACGGGTCCTGCGGGGAGAGCGCAGAGGGGATGCGATCAGCGAGGGGCTGCGCCCACCGGAGCCGGCCCGGCAGCTCCCGGGGCCGCGGCAGCTCCCGGCGGGGCCGAGCCGCGGGGAAGGGCCGGGGGCGGGCGGCGAGCGGCGGCTGCGGGCGCGCCCTCGCCGGTGTTTACCACGGCGGAGGCCGATAAATAACGGATGGCCGGGGAGGGGGCGGCGGGGCCCGCCCGGAGCCAGCTGGCAGCGGGGACAGCGCCGGGGCCCGCGCCCCCCGCCCCGCGGGGAGGGGCGCAGACCCCGCGCCCGCCCCCGGCAGCGCCGCGCCCGCCCCGGGCCGGTACCGGCGCAGAACGGCCCCCGCCAAGAACCGGCTGGCGGGGACCGAGGGGCCGGCACCCCCACCCCCAAGCTCCGCGGGCTCCGGTGCGGGACAGCCCGCGGGGGAGGCGGGGGGGGGGGGGCAGTGCGGGCAGGCGGCGGCAGTAACGGCCGGCAACCGCCGCGGGGCTCCAGGTCCCTCCGGTTGCGTGGTGCCACCCGAGCCCGCGTCCCAGCCCGGCCCCCACGGGCACGGCCCCTTACACTCCTGCCCGAATCGTCTGCCTTCGCCTTCAGAGAACGGAAGGGAAAGGAGCCGTTTCCCCGGCAAATTTGGGAATATTACCAGAGTGGCTGGAAACAGATTTATCCCTTCCCTTCTCCATTCTTCAGCTCTAAGTGTAGTAGATAAGAATTGTCAGTTTATGCAATAACCCGTGGATTTACAAGCTGGGACAGGTGGCTCTAGATGAGAATAAAACAACTTGTTTTATAAGAATCTAGTAAAAGTGCTATTTTACAGTTATATGAAAAGTCTGCTCAAAGATAACATCGAGAAGCAACTACTGTAAAGGCAAATGCAGCCACTATTCCCAATTTCTATGCAACACTAAGATTATACTGTAACAAACTGCAATCTGATTAGACAATGGGGAAACAAAAAAAAAATAAAAGGCAACTATCAGTAAGCAGAGGAAAGCCTCCTGAACTTCTCAACTACAACTTGAGGGAAAACCTCTAGTCTTAATACAACCTTACTATACTGCACACTTCAATTCTCACACGTTACCAGAATTTGTCTTTTTAAAAAGAAACTATAGGTCTATGTTAACATCCTCCTCCTAAATCCCAGACTTCCTGAATGATTGATTGGTTATTGCTAATGCAACCAGGCTCTGAATCCTCTAGACCTCAGCCACTGGAGGGCAACGTTACTCATTCATCTTACTCCATAGTCCAAAGTAAAAAAAAAAAACAACAACCAACCCCAACTTTGCAATACTAGTAGCTGGCCAATAAAACTAACATAATTAAACTAAAATACTTCAAAAGCACAGTCTCCCCAATGCAAGTGTTGCACATCGTGAATTCATACTTTGGAGGCATTAAGCTGAACTTGCAAGTGTGAGGCTAATACATTGATTTTCTTTCATTTCAGTTGACACTAATTCAGACAGCAAAAATATGCCGACTTGCTAGTATTTACTTTGTGGAAAAGGATATAAATTTAGGAAGTTAAATATGTAAGACTAAATATTATCCAAAACTATGCCACTACAACACTATGTTAGGTTACTCAGTCTGAAGAAACTTGCTACAACAGAGAGGACTCCTCAACCTTGTGAGTGGGTATTTTCCCCTTCAGAAAAACAGAGCTAAGAGCACAACTGGATACTTGCTGTTCTTTCTCATCGATTTCCTCTTGTTTGATCTCCTTTGCAGTTACACAACATTACTTTTAAGAGCATTAAGTGCAAGGAAGCAGCTTTCATCTGTTTTTCTAGTCAAGCTCCAGAACAGAAGCGCAATTATTCTAGAACAAAGCTGTAAAAATTGGAGGTTTTTTCCCCCTAAGACCTTAGTTGTTTCAGTCTTTCACAACGCTCTGGTGTTTGAAGTGTTCCTGCTTAATATTCTTTTCCCTACCAAGTATCATGAAGCCTTCCCACAACTTGAAGGATTAACTGAGTTGATACAGCTGATAAAGTTCTGAAGTATTTAGGTTTACTTAATGCACTATGCTCTTGACTGCTTGCTCCAAGGTAGGTACCATGAGGACAATAGCATTTGCCTTTTTTTTTTTTCAGAGGCACTGAAATATTTTCAAACCAGGCTTGTGAGTATAGAAACATCTGTGCTAAGAAGGTTGTAATTTTTGAAAGTGGCTCAAGTCATCCGTCTCAACTCTTAGTGGAATAAGCCTCATTTTGGAAGATTATCCAGTAATCCTGCCCATCAGGAATGCCTTGCACCTCCCTCCCATATTACTAAGCAGATCACAGTCAGAAGCCTGCAGATAGTGACCTTTGCTACTGGCTGTTGATGCTCTCCTTCTCCACATTTAGAAAGGTTAAGGAGCCCTGATGTTATGAGGGGCTCCTAATGGGGGAAGTCCCAGAGGCTACACCACCTTCAGACGGCATCCCCCTCAAGACAACCTCAACATATGCAGACCATCACCTCAGCCACATTAAAGCCACTTCATCTCTGCTCCTTGTTTGATGGATAAAGATAAAAACAGCACAGATTTAACCAACTCCACCAGTGGTGGACTTTTAAACTGGTGTGAGCAGCTCTTATTCAGTAGTGTCTACTTACTTGTATCCAAAGGAACTAGTCCCACTGACTTAATCTTAGGGTAGACCAAGTTTTCACTCTGGGAAGGTTTTTCTCCCACAAGAACTGCATCTTCTGTTACTCACCCAAGGACTTGCAATACTGCCATGCAATTTACTTTGTATAAAACTATTCATGCTTCAAGGAGCACATTGACTGTAGACCACTGTACTTCATAGCCTGTTCATTTAGTATGTTTAGCTACGTCATACTTCAGATCTAACTACATTAGTCTAAAGTCTGTATCATCTCACACTTAAATCCTCTATACAGATGAATGTAAATTCATCATGTCAAATTTAGAAGTCAAGACAACTTGTTTAAAGAAAGCTGATTCTACAAGAATAACCTAGCATGGGTTGGTGTGCTAGCAGGGCAGCCCTCTTCACTTGAGGACATAGTTTGGCTTAGCTCATATCTCCTGAGCTCTGCCTCTTCACAGTATTCCCCCGACCAAAAAAATAAAAATCCATTGCTACTGTCACCACCTACTCTGCTTTCAGCTTGGTAACTTGTACTTCAGGGAGAAGAGAACACAGAATTTTTGTCCTGGCCAAAAGTTGTCAGGAACAAAATCAAGACATGTAATTAAATTATTATTTCCACTCCTCTTCAGGAAAATAACCTTGAAAAATCTCAGTCAACTTGAGCAGAGCAGAAAAAAAAAAATATCAAAAGTAAACAAAAGAGCCTGACAAAAAAAAACCAAACCCACACACCACAAACTAGGGGATAAAGAGCTAGTAGAGCAACACAATTATTATAGTAAAACACTGTAATTGCTATCTGCTTTTATGGAACTTCAATCCTTATGGAATTTGAGGAATGTCCAATACATCTCACTTCAACTTGGAGTCATGAAACACTTACTGCTGGCAGCTAGTACTATTTCCCACTGTGCTTTACAAGTTGCCTGAGTCAGATGAGTTATAAAGCCCATTCGTTTCTTCAAGCCTCTTACTTCACACTATTTAACAAGTTTATTTTCTAAAAAAAGATGGGATTAAAGCTTGACAAAAATATCATAGCTTTCTCTCATCGTTAGAAGAAGCCAGGCTTGATGCCCTGACAAATTCACATTGCATTTGTTATCACTTGAAAAGCAAGAAATTATAGTTTAATACTCTTACTTCACTGGGCCTGCAAAGATGACATCTCCCATGTACATCTGTCTCCTTAATGTCTGCTCAGTAATAATAGCAGCTTCTCTATGATTGAGTAAATAAATTGTTGTGAATTCTGTAGTGTTTTTAAAGATGAGTCACTTGGGATGCTTGCCAACTGTCAGAAGTCACCGGAGAACTCTTATTGAAATGGTACTTTTCCCTTAAGTAGATTAGCTAGCTAGTTACTACTTCTGTCTATCTTGGTGAAGTGTTTGATGACTCTAACATGTGTTCCATTTTTAAGAACAAGCGATAATAGAGCAATTAAGCACCTCACCAAGACAGCAGAACCACAAGCTATGAGAAACTGCAGGTTTATAATTAAGAAATTCAGACAGGCTTCATCGTATCAAGTTTAAAACCCAAAGTAATAATGAGGGTCATAGCCAAGAATCATCCTACCGATTCTGCACATTGTTTGCAGGACTAGGATCTAGCAGAACAACAGACACCGAGCTAAAGCAGCTGACCTTGCTTGAGCAGAGGGACTACAGTCTCCAAAATCCTTTCTACCCTGAACTTCTCTGCAATTCTAATCTTAGACAGTCAAAGTTTACAGAGTTCCTTGTGTCACCCCAACTGCATTAAGTGACAGTTTTCAACTAAGAGACATTTGAAAGACAGCTTTCCTCAGAATGAAGAAGAACCTCACCAAAAGCCTCCAAACTTTGTTGTCTATGGAGAACGTAGCGTTATTGTTATAGGCATAGGCTCAAAGTAAGAGTTAACAAGCTGAACATCTGAGAAGTTAAAACCCATATTTAGCTCAGTAGCAGACAAGTTTGGACTTTTGCCTGCATTGAAATGCAAAGTCTGCTCTTAGCAAGCCACCCAGATTCAGTGACTCACCGTCATTTTCTTGGGATAAATCTTTTTCACAGGATTACCTTCACAAACCAAGTACCAAAAGTGACACCAAATGAGAAATCCTGTAGTTGAGAGTTGTCAACAAGTGATATAAAGAGTGACTTTGAAGCTTTGCTAAGCGAGTTGTTTTAACCTAAAACACATTCTTCCATAGAATCATAGAATGGTTTGGTTTGGAAGGGACCTTTAAGATCATTGAGTTCCAACCCCCCTGCCACAAACAGGGACACCTCCCACTAGAGCAGGTTGCTCAAAGCCCCATCCAGCCTGCCCTTGAACACCTCCAGGGATAGGGCATCCACAACTTCCCTGGGCAACCTGTTCCAGTGCCTCACCACCCTCACTGTAAAGAATTTCTTCCTGATATCTAGTGTAAATCTCCCCTCTTCCAATTTAAACCTGTTGCCCCTTGTCCTGTCACTACACTTCCTGACAAAGAGTTCCTCTCCTGCAGGCTCCCTTCAGATATTGAAAGGTCGTTATAAGGTCTCCCTGGAGCCTTCTCTTCTCTAGGCTGAACAACCCCAGCTCTCTCAGCTTGTCCTCATAGGGAAGGTGGTCCATCCCTCTGATCATCCTCATGGCCCTCTGCTGGACCCGTTCCAACCCATCCGTGTCCTTCCTGTCTTGAGGACTCCAAAGCTGGACACAGCACTCCAGGTGGGGTCTCACAAGCACAGAGTAGAGTGGCAGAATCACCTCCCATGACCTGTTGGCCACACTTCTCTTGATGCATCCCAGGATGGGGTTGGCTTTCTGGGCTGCCAGTGCACATTGCTCTGGCTCATGTTGAGCTTCTCATCCACAAGCATTCCCAAGTCCTTCTCCTCAGGGCTGCTTTCCAGCCATTCTTCACCCAACCTGTATTTGTGCCTGGGATTACCATGTCCCAGGTGCAGGACCCTGCACTTGGCTTACTTAAATTTCATGGGCTTCACGAGTTCACCTCTCCAGCCTGTCCAGGTCCCTCTGGATGGCATCCCTTCCCTCCAGCATGTCAACTGCACCAGAGTTTGGCATCATTGGCAAACTTGCTGATGGTGCACTCTCTCTCTCACTGTCCATAATTCAAACAAATATGTTAAGTAGTACTGGTCCCAGTACAGACACCTGAGAAACATCACTCATCAGTGGCTGCCAATTGGACACTGACCACAACCCTTGGAGTGTGACCATCCAGCCAGCTCCTTATCCACTGAGTGGATCAGTCCATCCACCATCAGTGGACCATCAAATCCATGACTTTCCAACTTTGAGACCAGAATGTCATACAGAACAGTGTCAAATGCTTTGCACAAGTCCAGGTAGATTACATCTGTTGCTCTGCCCTTGTCTACCAAGTCTATGGCAGTCCCGTAAAAAGCCACCAAGTTTGTCAGGCACAATTTGCCCTTGGTGAAGCCATGGTGGTTGTCTCCAATCACCTCATTTTCCATGTGCCTTAGCAGAGATTTCAGGAGGATCTGCTCCATAATCTTGCCAGGCACAGAGATGAGACTGACTGGCCTGTAGTTCCACAGTTCTTTTTATCTTTTTTTGAATATCAGGGTTATGGTCCCCTTTTTCCAGTCTGTGTGAAGAGCTATTCCTGTCTCCTTCATTCCAGCCTCTAGGAACCTTGCAACAGACATTTTACACTAATAGAACAAAAGGTTTGTCACCATGCAACGCTAACAAAGTGGACAACAATTTAGTACAGTTAGAGGCCTGCTTTAGCATTTCAGTAATTAGGTGGCCACTCAGTCAGATCAAGCCCCTCTATTAACCCGCTTGTGCGGCAAGACATACAAGCAGCATTATCTACAAATCCCTGGGAAAGTATTGGTTTTCTTACAGGCTAAGGACAATGTAATGCAGAAAAGGAGTGAGTGACCACAGTTCTAACACTGTAACTGGTAAGTGCATTCTCCAAACACATGAAATTGTTGTGGGTTCTTTTATTATTGTTAAATAGTTTCATGTTCCAGCAGAACTACCAGGATACTGAATGAGAAAAACAACATCAAGTTAGATTTCTTCCACAAAAACTCATTCTTAAAAGTTAAACCTGAATTTATGTCTGTCAACAGCTAAAGCTATAGTGGAAAGACTGTATGTTTAGGTCAAGCAACTTGAAATTGCTGTGGAACAGTCCTACTACAAGTCAAACTTGGGACGGGGGTCTTAAAGCTCTCAGATAACCCCTCTGTTCAGGTCAGAATACAAAGAGACATCCATACCTTTGAAGCAGATGTTTTTAAGAGGCACATAGCAAGGAAAGAAAGTTATTTTATGCATAGCAGAAAATCAAATTTCAAGATCGTAAGTTTCTTCTGTGCTAGACACAGACCAATAAAGAAATTGAGACTCAGATGAAGACAGTAGCCCCCAAAAGGATATTAAGAGTAAATAAAGCTTCAGAGGCATGACAAGGGAGGAGCGGGTAAATTATTTTCTGAACTCCAAGATGCAAGGAAATAGTTGTCATCAATCAAGTTAACCCAGATATTACAAAGGAAATTAAACAGACACAGGTCTGTAACTTCTTTTTCTCTTCATAGCTATGCAATGTGTACAGCTTATGAAAACTAACAAGACTAAGAAGGGTATTCCTGGGCAGGAAAGTTAGCCAATGCGACAACGGTCATGGGTTTCAGATGTTGCTTAGAACTCAAGAGCAATTGCCTACAAGAGTAGACAGTGGGTTGTTCTGCAAGAGAAGCTGCTATATCAAGCTTCTCTTTGAGAGAAGCTGCCATGCTGGACAGAGGTCACTTGTTTACCTACTCCAAGACCAGTTTTGGCAATAATCACATTTAATCAGTCAAAAACACAAGACAGACGAGTGGCCACTAGTTTGGGCTTGCTTACTTTGAGAATCAGAGGGCTACATGCAGCTTACAACAAGTGTCAGTCTTAAAGAGATATGTTAATCCAGCCTTGAGGATCATCTAAGTGTGGAAATCCTACAGGACAAAAACAATTAACTGCACACTTCAGGAATTGGTGCAAAAAGCTTAGATATATTGGTCAATCCAAGAAGGACTGATCCGATAGTGAGAGGTAACTACAGAGTAACTGCAGTGCTATGATAGATGATATGATGCAGAAATACACATAATTAGTTAGTAGGCAACCAATCATGTTAATAGACACACAGCATCACACACCTGCCCACAGTAGGTGACTAGAACTGCACACACTCATGAAAGACTTCTGTAGCATTTGCCAATACAAAAGTACCTGGTGGAATTACAATGTGAGGAAGACAAGAACTCAGTTTGCTTGGTCCTGTTAATTTAAGTCCAAACAGGAACTTGCCTTGTGAAGTTGAGTGGCTTTTTTCTTGGGTGTATCCCTGATTTAAGCTAAATTTGACAACACTGAAAAAGGTCTTACTGAATAATCTTTTTAGTTATGAACAAGACAACTCAATGCCAAGAAGTTGAAGGCACAAAACACAGCTTGTTTTGAAGCACAGCCTCATCACATTGTGAATGGAACTGGATGCCACAAGCAGAGACAGCTGGAGCATGGTTTCTGATGCATATGCCCAAATTCCTTTGAATGAAGCAGCTAAGTGTTGTTACTGATGACCAGAAGAGATTCTAAGCAGAAAGCTAGAGAGACTTCAGAGAACTAAAAAGCAGCAACCAGAATCATGCAGGAGAGAAGATTCAGATGCACAATTCCACACAAATCCTGTGTATTTCAAGAAACAGACCAGAACTTTTGAGGCAAGGGATAAGAAATAGGTCCAGCCAATAAAATTCACTTCCCTCTGTATGAATAGTGGACAGCCACATGATTCAAAGCAGAAAACTCCAGTATGGGAGAGCAAAGGTGCCTAAGGCTACCTGTTGTCTGAGTTAAGGTCTCCTTGATGCATTTCCATTTGCTGCTTTGAATTGCAAAATCAAGGTCCCATGTTTCCATTCCTCTAACAATCCTTGTATGCAGCCTTGGTGAGAACACAAAGGAAATAGCATTTTGCCTAAGACAGCTGTTCTTCATCTCCAAAGTAATTTTGTACCTGCTCACTTAATGTCAAAACCAAGCAGCTTCTACTGATAATACCAAGCTAATAAAGCTGCATGAGACAAACATAATCTACTCTTATTCTGCCTCATACTTCACAGCCAGAACTGTCAGCTAAATTTCAAGGCTGAACCTCTATCACCGATAAGTAAAAAGAAATTAGGCACTCATTCCCTTGATGCATCTTCCACACTAAATCAACAAAACCATTAGGGGCACTAGTAACTGACACCAGTTAAAAACAAGTGGTTTGTTGTTGTTTTTAATTTCCCATAGAGCACTGAACAAAAATGGCTTTTCTAGAAGCTTCAACCATATTCCACTCTTTCCTCAGCTGTTCTCGAAAGTCACTTGGGTATTTGCTAGCAGCTTGTCACCATAACCTGGTCTTTAAGCAGGTTATTTCTGGTATACAATATTGTGTCTGATTTATGAAAAATCAATGATACATCCAGGGCCTGAAAAAAATTCATCTTAGTCAGCAGATAAATTAGATCTAATAGCCTGACACAAAGTTGAATAGTCAGCTTCAGCAACACCAGAATTTTAAATAGGCAAGAAGTACTGCAGCACCAGGAAGTCAAAGGAGCCTCCCAAGCTGTCCCTGAAACCCCTCAAGTCCAAATCCAAACACTTGATGTGCAAGAATTTTTCTAAAAGCTGGTTCAAACAAGTGGCATTTCTCAAACTCAGATTAAACTCTGAAAGCTGATTATGACTGCCGTATGTATGGTCCAGGTTTCCAACAACTTGTTAATTACTATAAAAGGCACCAGGATACCCTACAAGAAATTAGTCACTTTTTTCCAGCTTAAGCAAGCTCCATAATAATCAGTGGCAAGGAATATTCAAAGGAAGAAACAGAGGCATTGGTTCTGTAAGAACTCGATATACCAAGCATTAACATTTCCTGTATGGCATTTTGAGACTTTGGGGAACTATGTTTCTGCTCATCTATTGGTGATGTCACACATCAACATTTCTCTGCTCCTTCCACAATTTTATTTTTAAACTGCTGGATTAGCATGGTCTACCATCAGGCACACTCAAAACACGTTTGCACACATTAGAAAGCCCTGAAGAAGGCTTCAGCATTTGAGACAGTTTGGAGGACACTGGATTTAGAGCTCTCTATTTAACATCGCTTAAAAGCATTTTACATACGAGGCAACAGTGCAAATGCAGATTCCACTGTGCAAACACATAACAACAAATACTGTGTCCATTGTGCATGCACTTCCAGCCTCTGAAATGAGGACAACTTTAAGAAGTTCCTTTTGCATTTTCAGCTCAAGAAATATTATATGAAAAAAAATTATACAAAAAAACCAGTGTTTAACACTGAAGCCCTTGTATTTGACAATGCACAATAGCAATTCTACTCCCTTCTTCCAGCATCATTATTTTGGAGTTCCTGGAATTTCAGAGATTTTATTCTTAGAGCAATTTTAAGAAGTTAACAAGAGGTAACAGAAGTTACAGCTAAACTGGATTATTATAGCTCAAACAAAAACAAGCATCTCTCATCGGAATACTCCCACTGCTCAAGGAAAAACCTGTAATTCCAGCACTTTTGTCAGATACACCTTGGATACCCGTGACTAGTAATCCTATTTGTGGGCCATAGACATAACCATCAAACACAGTGAATCTGTTCAGCGATTAGTGAAACATTTCAAAAACAGCCATCAGAAATCTCCTTAGCACCACTGACTGTCACAGCTAATCCTTAGAAGAGAGCAGTTGCAGCCTTCTCTCCTCCCACCTTTGAGGCTTGTTTCCCTGTATTAATATTGGTTGAAACTAAAAATACCTCTGGCACATCATAATTCTATTAGTATTCTGGCACATAAGTGCTTTTTTTTCCATTTCTGTAATGCATCTGTTGCTATAACAATTTACTAACAGCTCTAAGCATATCAGCTGCAAACACAGCTGATCTTGATTTCTAAGAGAACAATTTGAACAAGAAAAAGAAATCTTTTCCCATTTATATGCCCATGATGTAAAGCTATCTGTATTCTTCTACTCAAAGCCCAGAGGCCTGTAACGCTGGCTTCTAGCCAACGCTAGATTAGAAAGATTTACCAAATACAAACTGACCTTTTGCTCTAAAGCATTCCCAAAGCTGTTGTTCTTAATTCTGTCCACCCGCAGCTGAGTGTAACACACAACAAAAGTGGCTGCCCATTGCACAGTTACCTAGAGAGAAGCATCTCTTCCAGCGATGGTACAGAGACATGATGTTCGTTCCTTCTTGCACTGGCTGCATGAAGATGCAAACAGGAGTAGTCCTTCAAAGATCTCTACAGCATTAGCAGGTCTCAAAGCTGATTACAGTGATCCCCATGGTAATCTGTGAAATATATGTTTTGCACTTTCAAACTGTTCCGCATTGGATTCACAGAAGGAAAGTGTGCAGTGGGTGCCTGTGCATACCCATGCACAAAGAGCTGTGACTTTCACTGGAGAGCTCTGATACATTTCAGCAAAAAAAGGAGAATTCAACGTCATCCTCTATTTCAGTACTTGAAACAACCACCTGCCCATTTCTGGACTCTGACCCCCCCACACCAGGTTTCAAAGAACAATGTGTCAAGTGAGTTCTTAATATATACCATTCTGTGATTCTATAATAGAAAGATGCATTATCACTCAAGTTCTGTTCCCTCTAGACATGGTCTGTGATGTTTGGGATCATGAGATTCATTCATCTTTTCAGGTTAAAAAGGATTTTTTTTTAAACTTACTTTTTCTTGCCTCTGAACAGGTTTAATGGCAAAGTATTTTGAGTCTCAAATAAAAGGGTTAAAGATTAATTTTGCTATCACTTCAGCAAATAAAAATCCCTCTCCTTTAAGAAAAGGGTACTTTTTCACCTGTAGTAACCGCATTAGTACAAGTCTCTCTTCAGAGTCACACTTCATCTACTTTTGCAGGCCTTAAGGCAGGTTTCCAGAATCCTTCCTGCCTCGCAGTCTCTCACCTCCTTCCCAATGACCCCCCTTTAGACTATTTAGTTGCCTTTTGGACAAGGAATAAGAAAAGTATCACCAACAGTGTGCTTAAAGCTCCACAAGCAAGCCATGAAGAGAGACAAGGCTTTGGCTTCTTGGCCTTTAGCTCAAGTTATCACCTCAATGAAATACTGGATCTGCAGAATGTTCCCTTTGGCCACCAGGGCCACTTCACTGATACATTGGCTATTTTTAGCAAGAGAGTAGAGTTATGCAAGGACAGCCGTATGCTGAGAAAGCCAGACCACATTAGGGAAAGAAGGCAAGAACCACCACTGGCTGTTATTCAGTTCAGTCTTTCTGAAGCTACCAGCACTCTGACATTACACCATCAACTTTGGAGTTTAGCTCTTCTTATGCCTGTGCAAAGCCAGATTCCAGATGCAAGGAGTGTATCAAGCCCATCTCTTACCATGGGCTGCAAGCTTGGTGGACCTGAAAGTCAGAACATCACCTGGCATTTGGCACAACTATGGTTGATAAGAGATAATCACATAAAGGGTATCAAATATTTATGAGCAAGACATTGACAGGAAACCATGGAAGACACTGCTAGCTACAATTAAGTGCTTTTTCCTCAGGAGAGGAAGGTAACTCAAAATTTTAGCTGCTCTTATCCAGCTTTCATTAGGAAAGAGTGTTGCATAATGCATGAGGAAAACATCTGAGAACAATGTCTGAGAACATTATGTATTCCCTACACAGATGAATTCATGAGCAGACAATATTGTATCTGTTTGTCCTCTGCATATAGCTGGACTTTGATTTTCTTACTGAAAATGGTAAAAGCTCGCTCAGCTAGCCTAGGTTAGCAGTTCCCTAGTATGGGGCATATGAATGACCGATCTTCAACAAAAACTGCTTAAAATTACTTTCTCCAGGCTCATGAGATCTGACAGCAGAAGCACCGCTATCACATCTAGAGGCCAGTGTGCCAATAGCACCAAACTGGCTAGGCCCAGAATCAGGGCTTTCTGCCCTGGGGTCCCACTTATGCCCTACAACCTCACCACAGCTGTCATGGCCACCCCTGTATCCACTTTTTTGCAAAGTCTCAGCTGGTGCTGAAATGCATGGTCTTCGTAACATGTGCCCCAAGCTCATTCTAGGTGAAAGCACAACCCCAATTAGCCACATATACTGATAGAAAGATTTGTGCCACATGCACCCTAACAAAGCTTCCCTCAGATCTTCCCAAACTTAATACTTCTACTTGTACACACCAGACAAGAAGCCCATCTTTGGATCAGTAAGCCTGAGATACGTATTTGAGACAGAAGTCTCCTATAAAAAGTCCTTGATCAAAATAAAGGATTGCGTTAGGATATAATCAGATCACTCAACTTTGTAGTGCTGTTTCTTTTCAAAAACAAAAAGCCTCATGTAAACACTTCAGCTACACTGATACTAAAACTTAGGTTATTTCCACATAACTTATGTTTTCCTTGACAGACATAAGAAACAAGATTCTCTCACTCGGAGAGGGTAGAAGAACTTACCATACCATCAGGACACATTTTACACTGGCTAGTTCTATTTTGTTGTCCTGAAGCGAAGCGTAACTTGCTACATGTTATTTAATAAAACAAGTGTATCATACTTATCCTTAACCTCCAAGATTTGTGACTATTCCAAAATAATGGAATAGAGTAAGAGTACATTACAAAACTATGTTCCTGCACCCAAAGTGAACACCGAAGTGATCAAGTTCAAATTCTGTCCAAGCTTGTCTGTCCCTGGACCTCCTTACATCTTCCAATGGCTCGTGCAACCTCTCCAAGCTCTTCTCAGAGCAAGTCAAACATACATTCGCCATTTTCACAGTGTACTCAAGAACAAGTAGGAGGTGTTTTAGGACAGTACTGTTGGCATATTTACCATCAACTGTGTGCTGTCGTGTATCAGTACTCCTTTTTATTATTGGAATTCCCTCCATGCATAATGCTGAGAATCAGTAACTCAGTACTGACAGCTCCAGGCACTGACAAAGATGAGTCAGACATCAAAACATTACAAAACCTTTTTTTAGGCATCGTAATTATTCGAGCCTTGGGGTTTAAGGTTTAGTTTTGTTCTTTTAAAAAAAAATAATCTATCTTCTCACCCTTGACCCTTCATAGTAAACACACGTCACATTTTCAGAATCGCCTGAATCACAGCTTGATTGTTCTGCAATGCAGGTTCATGTCCCCACACGCTACCTTGAAAGTGAGCTGAAGGCTCAACATAAGGCTGATTAGAAGTATCATGAAGGATAGAAGTAGTTGAAATTTGCTTTAATGCTGAAGATAAGGTTCAGCCTTGATGTAATAGATGTTTTTGCATCAAGTTCAGTGAACATTCAAAGCATAAGTCATTTTGAGTCCAACATTTATTCTAGTATTAAATTGAAACTTATTTTCAAGTCTATTTTTTTTTTGGACACACTTCCCTAACAGGTTTTTGCCTGTTTAGCATTTACTAAAACAGTTTAGCGTTCACTAAGTACCCTACTTACTGTGTATATGAAAGTACTAGAAGGACTTGATTTAAAACACAAACAGAAGGACAGGTAATTACTTTCCCTGGTCCTTCCCCAGGGAAACCACTCACACTTGAACCAACTTCTTATTAACAGCCATATAGATTGAGTAAATATTAGGTCTCTTGTACTATTTGTCATGGTTTGGCCGCAGATGGGAACAAAGGACCACGTGGCAGCCGCTCACACAAACCAAAGTCCCCCACCAGTGGCGTGGCCGGGAGGGGAAAATTGANNGAAATAACAACGATAACATGGACAGAGGAGTATACAACCACGATCACGATACCACCGCTTGCCGAAGCACCCAGAGCACACCCAACCACACTACTCTCCCTGCTCCTTCTGCCCCAGGGGCAGGACTTCCTCCTTTTATGTCACTTCCTGTCCCTCCCCCTCCCCAGGTAGCTCAGGCCCCTCCCCCTTGGCGTGGCTCAAATGGGATGGAATACCTGTGTCCCTGCTAGGTCCTGGGAACAATTAACCCTTTACCCACCAGACCCAGCACACTATTATATGTACTTCTATCTGCTCCTTAAGTCAACTTGTGATTGTCATGCTCAAACCATGACACCTGATATTCAGAACTACATGCTAGGGTAGGCCAAGAATGCCCAGCTAAATGATTAATTAAGCAAGTACCAACTAATAGCCAATATTCTAGATGGTCACCAACATAAACACATCACAAGGAAATCTCTAACTACTTAACTCAGGAGTGTTCATTCAGTCTCAGCACACCCAGTCACCAGAGGTTTCCCTTATCATAGCCAGAGAATTCAGCACAGCTGGCTAATGTCAGAGGCACAGCTGGGCAGCACTGTGGCAACAAAGGAGAAATTCATGAACCAAACTCTTCCCACAGAACTCCTGCCTCTGAGCAGAGAGCATGTCACTAAGATAGGTACCAAGACATACTATTCATTAAGTTGAACTATTCATTGAGTCACAGATAACATTAAGTATTTTATTACTAAATGGGCCTTTAGGTAACAGATTTCACCAACACTTAATTTGCACGGCACTTAATTTGTTCAATTTGCACAGAAATGTAAACCACCACTGGTCAAACTTTAACAGTAGTAAACAGAATGATTTTCAAACCTGTGCAGGTGTTCTGATTATATAATAATTTGGAGTTAAATAGAAGATTTCAGAGTCACAGAATTATATGGGATTGGAAGGGACATCTGGAGGTCATCTAGGCCAACCTCTCAGTCTTCAATACAGTCTGCATTTTCAAGTCTCCATCTATTCTGCTCCTACTGTTCCAAGTCTCCAAAGGAGAAAACAATTGCTGAAGAAACACAAAACTGTATTCCAACTGCAAGTATGTATATAGCCACAGTGAACACCCATTAAAAAAACCCTGTAAGTAATTCTTTTCCTACTTGTTCTAGGAAGTCATTTTTTCCTACTTGATCTGCTGGCCCAGCAGTGAAACAGAGGCCTGAACTGCTGCTGCTCAAGGCACATATGGGCAAAAACAGGGCTGTTCACCAGGGACATGAAGACAGGATCACCCGCCCTAGTATTTGTCCTTGGCCCATCCCCAGCATACTGACTGGTCAGGAGTAAAGGGTGGAACACTGGAAAATCTTCGATTTAAAGACAAGGTTTAGTTCTTGAGAATCTCTCAAGTGCTGACAGGTCCCTACACAGCTAGCAAGGGCACAGGCTGCAGCTGAACAGAATTGTTTCAAGGTAGTTTTATCCAAGTCTCTCAGACTACAGAGTTCAACCACCAAATGTTTTCTCTTTAATAGTCTACTCTTAATACCATATAATTTTACCATCAGTAAGCTGAAGCTTCTTGCTTAGCAACTAATCAAGCTAACAGAGTCCAGGACTAGACGTAGTGAGCATATCCTAGGGACCAATGGCTGCAAAGGCAAATCTGAAAACTCAGGCTGGACATCAAGGTGTCAACTTTTTTTTTTTTTAGAGTATTCTACTGCATCTTCATTCTTGGATTTTTATTTGGGAAATGCAAATACTTCTGGAGGTCAGAAATGCATTTCTGGCAAAGTTCAACATCCCATTCACTGTTGGGAGTCCTAGTAAATAGAATTTTTCCTTCATAGGGAGTAAGGGATTCATGCTTCTAAAGGAAGACTCTGCAGGGAGGTTTAAAATCTGAACTTGGACAGTGTGAAGTAATTTAAGCCACTACTGTGCTAACCCACACCCTTGAATATATGATCACTGTATGCTGAGCACCTGTAGCACCTTGATTCCACACAAATTGCCTGCTTAATTGTGTATCTACCATTTAGTGACCAGTGAGGCGCCTTCCCTTCACACCAGGACAGGCAAAGAAAAACGTGGAGTAGCACTAGAAGCCAGGGCACAGCCACAAGCATGGCTCAGAATACGGCAAGTTGTTAAAAACTTGAGTTCCACTAAATGAATAATAGCAGTAAATTCATTGTTTGTACTTCAGTGTGGAAAGCAAATAAACACAAACCAGGTTTCTGGCAAGCCAACGAGAAGAACTGCAAACCAGAAACCAAATATACTTAATATGCCAATTGTGTATTTGTTCCTGCTCTGGTGTCTTCATGAGCAGTGGCCACAAACCACACCAATTAGCAATTACTCAAATCTTGTTGCAGATAATGATTTCTACAATCTTGAGTGTAGTTCTTCAAGCTATATTTAGAAATAAATTGTATTTGTTATCTACCTTATACAGAAATACATTTTCTTTCTAACACTAAGTTCAAAAGCCTGTGTTTGAGTACTTTCAAGATAGATTCAATATCACTGAAGCTCATGGGAGTTTTCCTGGGATGAACTGACAAGTTTTTCACTCATTAAATTTCACTACCCCACCCAATATCAGCTTACCTGCTGTTTCATTCTAAGTGATTAAAAAACTTTAGCATGTTGACTCAAAACTGAGCAGATTGATGGGGATTGCATCTAATTAAAAGATTTAATCCTTTCTCCCTGAGGCTGCTGCTCAGAGAACAGATTGGAGGAACACTAAAGAACACAGCTCTTGTACTGTCAGTTTGCCACACTGATTATTCCAGTTATTTAAGATCATTTTTACTTTTTTATCAAACACCACTAGCTCAAATTCAATTTTTCCCAACCATGAGATGAATCTTTCAATTGCAGGTAATCAGAAGCGTAGTAAGTGTTACAAACACTGATGTTTAAGTCTATTTTCCAGCCACAAGTTCAGGCATAACCAATTTCTGTTCTTTTGTTCTTAGCTGGATGTTGCTCAAGATCAGAAACCTGCTCTCCACCCTCCTCCAGATTAATCCCTTCAAGATTTATATGAAGCACCTGTTCAGAAGAGTCATGAGATAAAACTGGTACTAGATGCAAGCATTATGTTTTCATGATAGCAAACATTGACAGATGTGCTTAGAATTGCCTGCAGGGTCAGGAAGACAATTCTTATAACTGACATTTGTTAATAATGAAACAGTAGCTGTAGGTTCTCGTTTAAATACATTTCCCTAGCTTAAATAATCAAAGATTTATGTTCTCTGCCATAGACCAGGAAGGGAATCAATTCTCAGAGCCACTCAGCAGCTAGGGAGATCATAATATAACCTCTCATCATTTAGTAAGATATATTTCAGTTTCCAGTTAATTTTTATCAGATCATCTCCAAGCTGCTGATAGTATGCCTCAGTCAGGAAACAGTAAGGACATGCATGCAAACACATGCAGTACAAACAAGAAAAAAAAAGAAATCAATTCCCAGCCTTTTACGCTGTGCTCTAATGTTATTTGAGTAAGATTAAGGTCTCCAGTGATGAGTCAGTCAATTCACGTTTATGGAACTTTAATGGGAAAAACCATAACTAACAATATTTTGATTCCATAACTATGCTTCAAGGCCCAT
Organism: Scolopax mira; assembly: GCA_004320125.1. Lineage (NCBI taxonomy): Eukaryota > Metazoa > Chordata > Aves > Charadriiformes > Scolopacidae > Scolopax > Scolopax mira. The sequence goes on from BJBW01002348.1 coordinate 166,713, forward strand.
ATTGACACATCATCTACAGGGGACTTCAATTTTAACATTATATATTTAAATTCAACAGTATATATGGAAATTATTAGGTGTGAGATTTATCCCTTAGTAGCCCTCTAAGGGAAGCCTTCCTCTATTCCCCTTCTCCGTGAAGTCTTTGACCTGCAAAAATTATTTCAAATATTAAGTGTGGGGGCACCCTCTCTACTAACATTAAGGTACTTCTTCGCATCTGCTAACAGCCTTTATTTCATCAGCCTTTTCTGCTCCCTTGTAACCATTTCAGTTGCATCCTACAGGAGAAAGATGCTTGCAAACTAATTCTTTATGCCATTTAAAATTAACAGGCATAATAGAAACCAGTTCCTGTATCAGGGGCTTATCTTTACTTGGCACAAACAGCTGTAGTCACATTTAAACATGACTTTTTTTTTAATATACCACTTTTATCCCAATGAGAATGAGCATTCTGATTGTACCCCAAGCTGCCAAGTTCCAGCTGGAAAGAGACTTGGACTGTCTCATTTCTCTCAGTTCGTAACACCTGCTGTAGTCTTACACCATCCTCTTCCCTTATTTCAACTCCACTCATTTTTCTCCATGAGATTTTTTTCCCCCTCCAGCCACTGTCTCAGCCTCTTCAGTAGCTAAGCAAAGCGGTCAAATTTGATAACCAAAAGCTATAGCTGTGATAAACAAAGAAGAGACGTTTCCACAATTTTATGCAATAGCTACAACTTCTCAGGGCAAGATGTCTTTCTCTGACCACCGTTTGTTCCAGAGACTAGTGGCTCAGTCCATCCACCCAATTATTTAGCATACAGCCCAGGAGGCAAAACCTGTTGCTGTTGTGAGATCCTCCCATAAGAAAACAGAGGGAGCTCAAAAGCATAAAATGCAGCCCCAGCATCACTGACAGCATTTGTAGAGAACAGCTTTTGCTCTTCCAGTATATGCACTTGAGCCAGTAAGTTTCTTATTAAAAAACACCCAAAAAAAAGAAACTGCAGCTTGGAAAACTTTTCTAGTTTCAAGAACTTAGCTCTCCATGTTGCTGTCATCTCTGACCAGAAATCCAGCAAGGGTGCAAAAAATAAATTTCTTAAGATTGACTTTTGGCCTCAATCTTCAGGTTTACGGCAAAAAAAACCCACAAGAAGTCCCACAGAGTAAGTAGTCTGACCTGAAGCCCTCATAACTTGTCTAACAGAACAGCTTTCTCAGTCTAACTGGGAATAATAGTGAAAAATCAAAGAGAAGTGCACAATAGAAATAATGAAACTGAGATAGCAACAAGAAAAATATTTTCCCCTACCATCAAATTTGTGCTGCTTGCTTACTACTCACTGCCTAAGCACCCATCCACAAAGGTGTCTTATGGTACAGCCCTAAGAACTGTCCCATCTATGCATACTCAAGTGAGAATATCCTCTTGAAAAAAGAAGAAGCATTTTCTAAGACACCTAGCTTGCAGAAGAAGAGAGAACAAGGTTTCCCTACAGCTATATATCTTCCTAAATTATATTGGTACTACCTACGGCAAGCACCCTTGATGTTTACACAGGGCTTTCCTTTCCAGAGAGAATTATTCATCAAGCAACAGCAGTCAAAATTAAACACAAACCAATTTTATCTTTAAGGAAAATCTGAAAGAGAGTAACACTCACATACTAGTGACTGGAAAAAAAACCTCAGTGGTAGATATTAATCTATCTTTAAGGATGCTCTCTATAGAGCACAAACGATCTCAATCCCTTCATGTAGGAAATTGGGCAAGGAAGGCAAGAGACCTTGCCTTCATGGTTGAGCTGGGACCTGTTGGTCAAATTGAGGGGAAAGGTGGAGCTACACAAGAAATGGAAGAAGGGACTGGCATCCTGGGA
>BJBW01002349.1:0-39043 GCA_004320125.1 Scolopax mira
CTGGGGCTCGGTGGCCGCCTATAAGCAGCGAGGGGCACCAGGTCACAATCCCTCCCTAGCTGACTTCACAGCCCGTCTCTCGGTGACATCAGAACCCATCTCTCAGGGATGTCGCCGCAGGCCGTTCTCCACCATGGTGCTCGCCCCAGCAGACACTGCCCCAGCAGCCACAGCAACAGCCTCTGGGGCTACAACAGTGCCACTGCCCCATCCATCCTTCCATCCTTCCTTCCATCCTTCCTTCCATCCTTCCTTCCATCCTTCCTTCCATCCATCCATCCATCCATCCATCTCTTGTCCTGTGCTCGGCATCGGTGTTTCATGGCAGCCACCAAGGCCTTGGTGGTGTCTTTGCAGGGCCCCGACACGTCACTCTGGCCATACAGTCATCTCCAGGCACATGCGGCAAGAGGGTTCATTGGATAACCTCTCGGGCCTTCCTGGGAGGCTTCAGGACAAAGTCCCACAAGCTTTCCCCACACCCCAGCACTGCTGGACAGCCCTTTGCGCTCTCCTGATTCCTCCCACGGCAGGAGCACATGGCTCACTCTCATAGAGTCATCCAATCATAGAATGGTTTGGGTTGGAAGGCACCTCAAAGATCATCTACTTAGAATCATAGAATTGTCTAGGTTGGAAGGGAACTCTAACATCATCCTGTCTAACCATCAACCTAACTCTGAAAAGAAAAAAAAAAATCATTAAACCATGTCACTAAGCACTATGTCAACCCATCTTTTCAATTCCTCCAGGGATGGTGTGCCTCAACCACTTCCCTGGGCAGCCCATTCCAATGCTTAATAACCCTTTCCGTGCAAAAGTTTTTCCTAATGTCCAATCTGAACCTCCCCTGGCTCAACTTGAGGCCATTGCCTCTTGTCCTCTCACCTGTGACTTAGGACAGTGGACAAGAGACACAACTTCTGGAGGCCTCTTCAGATCTGCATTGCCTCTGCCTCAGTGCCCTCTAAGGCTAATTTCACTTCAGTTCCTTTCCTGTACTGAACAAAGTCTTTTTTCCAGCTTTTATTACTCCATAAGATTTTAATTACCTCATGGCAGGGTAGGCCTAATTTCCTAGTGACACCTCACTACTACTCTGCTTTTCATTTCAGAGTTTGGGTACTTCTCTGGAGCCAATGACACTTTGTAACAAAGAGGTTCTCTAAAACAACAGTAATTTCATTAACAAAATACGAAATGTACATCGAATCACAGAATCACACGGAGTTGGAAGGGACCTCTGGAGATCACCTAGTCCAACCCCCCCACCAGAGCGGGTCTGCCTAGAGCATGTTCCACAGGAACTTGTCCAGGCAGGTTTGGAATGTCTCCAGAGAAGGAGACTCCACCACCTCTCTGGGCAGCCTGTTCCACTGCTCCGCCACTACCACAGGAAAGAAGTTCCTCCTCATGTTTATGTGGAACTTCTTATACTCAAGTTTGTGCCCATTTTCTCTTGTCCTGACCAGTTGTAAACTCTGAACGAATTCATTAACACTGCACTTAGTGCTGATGGGCAATTGTCAACAACATTACTCAATACTTGTACCTACACAAAACCATTAGTCTTACACAATCATACTCTAAATTAGCTGTGGGTATATAGTACCATGGAATTGATGCCAGATTGCATGGCCAGAGTCACGGAATGTTCCTTGTCCTGAGGCCATGGTAAGTGAGCTAGAGAGGTCTGCAGAGAGAACAATCAGAACTAAAATATTTGGTTTTTTAATTCTCATGCCAGTTTTTACACTATTGCCCTCTCTTTTCAAAAACGACAGGAGGTATCTTTTCTGCTAGCTGTGTTGGTTATTTTGATTTCTCTTCTCTTGAGACGCATCCTTCTTGTGTATTTGGGATGATGCCCTATCTTTTTGCATGACCCTGTGCTTACTTTGCCCTTTCTTTCATCACTTATATGCCTTCTACGTGCAATTTCATCCATTTTTGCCTTCCGGATCATCACACTGCTTATATCCTTATTTAAATTTTTGTTTGGCTGATAGTACTATAAAAAACTTACATGCTAATGATGTATCCTTTTACCACACCTATATTCACCTATATTCAGGTTCAAGGCAAGATAATATTATTAGCATATTCATAATTTGTAGGTGACACAGGCCTCTGTTTTGGCCACAAAAAAATGCTGACACATCTACAAATGTCTACCAATACCTCACAGAGTGAGAAGGCAGAAGAAGGGTTCTTGAAGAATCTTCGAGAAAAGAAGATTTGGAGGACACTGAAGGACATTTGAAGAGCTTTCCTGAGTTACTCATAGAGACAGAGCACTTGGGTAGTTAACTCTGTGGCCTGAAGGGCAAGAGTGACTTTGGAGGCATCCTTGTTATAGTTGTGTGATTCAGCTGGATGATTGTCTTAGGGAAAAATGAAAAAATATTAGTTTATTGAATTTTAAAAAGGTTGTGTTGCCATTTATTGTATATATAATTAATCCACTTCAGTGAATGCAACATTTACAAATAGATTTTAAATTGGTATTTCATTGCTGCATTTTAGAACTGTATTTTTCTTCCTTCAGTTAAAACTCTTCCAAATTTTTTTATAAGAAACTTGTTAAAGCTCTCAAAATTATGTGCTTTGCTTTTATGTCTGACTGAAAATTCTTTGCACAGTGCAGTCTATGGGGATTGCAAAATTTGAGCAAATGGATGCTGACTGATCAGGACTCCTAACAAACAATTTCTACTGCATTTAATATAACCAAGAATGTATCTAATGAAGTGCTTCCAGCAATCAATAAGGCATCTGCTCATGTTTTATTTAATAGAGGAGTAAATATTGTAATAAATTAGCATAAATTTTCTGGAACTGCAATTTTTTATAAAAAGAGAAAGCCACTCAGCACATCCAATGCACAGCCCAGAATATAAGCAGTGCACTGAGTTCTGAAATAGGGATGAGGCTTTGTGTGCAATTCGATTCCAAAAGATTGCAACATTTTGAATGGAAAAAACAAGCGAATGAGTAAATGAGTCTGCAAACAGTTTCTGTCGCTCTGTAAGCAAAAACATTCAGGATGACTGAGGAAAACTGTCCTGCTAGAGATTAGTAGCGTATCTTTCTCTATACGCTACAGAGAATGCTATAATTTAAAGCATGTGCTATAAAATAGGCAAGGACTACATATAGGTTATCCAGAAATGCCATCAACAGAAAAATGCAGTGATCTCCCATAGAGATCTCACACAGAAATTTACAGCCTGTACCCAAAAGCCCCAAAAAGATTAAGGTTTCTAATTTGGGAGGGAACATCCACAGGAAACGTTAGGTTTACTCAGAAACAAGTTATTTGTAGCTTTGACAACGATTTGCAAGTGTGTGAGAGGCAATATAACTAACTTTGTGTTTGACTCCTAAATTACAATGTAAAGCATTTTTACTGAGGCTGTGCTGTGCTTTTTTCTTCGTATATGAAGAGATGATCCTACACAACCCTGCTGAAAGCCCGCCCTCATCCCTCAGCCTGCCTGTTTTCTCTCTGTGTTGAACTCTGCATCGGCCTGTGTGTGCATGTATCTATGTATTGTACAGGTGTGTTTCTGTGTGTGTCCCCACACAGAAAGTTCAAGCCTTTGCTAGTTCAGCAAGTTCAGCTTGCTACTGCTTGAATGTGCGACAAAACCACAGCAGCCTTGCCTCCATCAGGTTACCAGAATCAGTACCTTCCAATAGGAACATTTTGCTCTTTCCATTTCCTCCCTTTTCTGCCTCTCAGCTCTTTATCAGTTATTCAATGTGTCAGACACTGACACTCTCTTTGGAAAGAGAAAACAGATCAGTGCCTGACCTCCAGTCTTGTAGACTAATGCTCTGAAATTACATTGGTGCATTACCTCCCGCACTCCATGCTTCAAATTCTCTTATTCTGTTTCCCTTTTGCATGTTGCCAGGTGCAGGTTTTGGGTTAAGTATTGTTCCTCAGTATGATTTCCTCCCCAAAGGAGGAACTGCACAGTACTGCTTAAATATGGCCTTGTGCAGTCCTTGTGCACTGAATGTGAACTGACAGTCCAGCTTGCATCCAAGGTTAGGACTAGCTTACTGTGAAAAAAAAGAAAAGATTTTTTTGGCTCAAATTAAATACCCAGAAGAGAAGCTACTGATACGATGTTGATGACTCTTTGTGCTGGTTTTGATAACGAACACCAGAGTTTAGCCATGTATCTGGTAATATGACCTGTGGGGCACATAGATCAAGGCTTTCTAATAGCAGCTCCAGAGGGTCAGTCCAGAGCAAATGGCTCTGGTTAATGCTATGCAATCTTCTATTTTTGCCTTTTGATTCTTGCTTTTAATCTGATAACCTTTGTCAATTTTTCCCTGACCTGGCTTACCTTTCCTGTTATGTTCTGTTACCTGTTTTCTTTAAAACTAGTTCTTTTCAGTGAGGTGCTGGGTTTGAGGTTTTAATTTTTGTAATGTTTTCTTGAAACTGTGTTTAAATATTGTCAAATTTGAATGAGTTTTTTAATTGTTTCTCTTCTCTTTGCATTGATTAGCTCCCCTTTGAATCTGTTTCTCTGACTACAGCTTTATTTCTTGACTTCAGCACATGTGATCACTGACTTAATTTCTACAGCTTTTCACTATTACCTGGACTTTCCACCTGTATTTGACTCAGGGATGCTGATCACCCCCCCACACTTTTCCATCTGCCTCAACAGGCAGGAGAGATGCAGGTCAGGATGCTAGGAATCAGTCCCTGATAGTTTATTTAGAGATATTTCTCTCTCTGAATGCTTGTGTTTGAAAATGAAACCACTGTAAATGGTGCTAAAAACCTGGGCTTTGATTTGAGCTATTTGGAACATTTTAGACTTTAAGAAGTGCTTACATAGCTAGTTCCCACGTGGCTATTAGTGGCATCCAGAACCTGATTGTTTATTGGATTAAGAAAAACAGCAGAGATGTATCTGCACAATGTCAGTTTGGTATTAATATAACCTGTCATTTTCTTCTGGACTAAAGGAATGGTTTAGGTCATAAAGTAGAAAGATGCTCTTCCAAAAAATCAATAAACCGAGGATTTTTTTGATTCTTGTAACTGAGAAAAGAAACAATAGAGAAGTATCCAATTCCTCTTTTAAAAAAAAATATAGTTAATAAAAGTGTACAAATGTTTAGAGTATGGAAAACACTAGACAATAACTGAGGCACACACATTCCTTTTCTGTGCAGACTACAGGTAAATTCAGCTGTGAAATGCATCCAACAAAAGGGCTCAAGATCTGGAATGTGAGCAGTATCCATAAATGATTTAAAGTTTTATCAGATATATTCACGTAAGACAAACAGAAATAGCAGAACAAGGAAAAAAATCTTGTTCACAATGCATTGAAACAAACACTGTAATTTGAACAGAATGAAGTGTATACTTAGAGAATTTATAAACTTCTATTTGAAATCAGATTTTTAGTAGGGCCTGCTCAGAATACTCAAAGCTCAGAACTCGATGAATAACCCTTAAAACTGAAGTTGCAAATCTGAAGAATTAATGTTATCCCATTCACTGACACAACCAGTTAGAAATGTTTGAACAATGGTAAACCCAGGGAATTCTGGAAAGGTTTAAGGGCTGCAATCATTTTTTTTTGGTAGAACTTCGTATCTCCACTCTGCAGAAGAGCAGGTCTTGACACTGCTGCTATCAGCAGAGCACCCTGTGGCACCAGATCCACCCCTGTGGATCAGTATCAGGATCACAGGGGCAAATGAAGCTGCTCCCTGTTATTACCTTCACCGCCAAGGAGTTACTTTGTCCTGTTTCTGTGAGCTCTGATTGACTCTGCAAGGCAACTCAATGAATAGTCCAAGTGTATGTGAAAGTTCCTGACTTGAAAAGTATATCCAGTCTTTCCCTTAAGTGCACTGGCTACTTTAAGGGACTGAGAAACCATTTACATCTCAATACAAGGCAAAAATAATCATGCCACATGGGAAAAGGAAGCCTAGAAAGGGAATAACATTGCAGTTCTGCTTCCTGTGCTTACTGGCTTGTGCCATATTCAGTGATATTGTGCAGAACGACAAAATGCTGCTCTTTGGTGAAAGGGTCAACACTACACACATATTTTTCAGGAAGAGAGACAAAAAGCAGCTTTCTGTAATAGTTTCCATACCTTGAGCCTTTCTGCTGCACCAAATGGTATGCTAATGTAGTTACAGTAGTTACTTGCTTGGCATACTATTTGGTCTGTTGCTGCAATGGAGTACTATAGGATTTCTGTAATAAAGAGATGGAAGTATTTGAGTTTACTCTCAGATACTTTAAGGTCAATGCTTAACTGCGTATTTTCATCAACAACACAAGAAACTGCCTTACTCCAGTAGTGAGCACTTGTTCTTTACATTTTGAAGTTCTTTAAAAGACCCAGGGAGGGAAATAACCAATACATCTAGCCATCATAAATTAAATCTGCCAATGGGTGAACAGAATTCATATTTCAATATTATGTAAGTTTTATGTAAATATTTGGTTTGCTTTTAAATAAAACATGAGCAGGTAATCTTACAATGGCTAGCACTACTTCATGAAAGACACACCTTCCACAGTATTTATTACAGCAGAAAATAGTTGTCTGAGATTGTCAAGGGTTTTGACAATGCCCCCAATAACTTTACAGGTAGGCCATTGACCGTTTGACAGGAAGGTCCTCTCACCTGGCTGTGAAATGTTCTGAGAGTGAGAAAGAAGGAACTATACATCCCTAATTCAACATTGCATCTTTGAATCTTGTCCAATAGTTAAAATGAGTTCAAGTGCTTTTGACATTAAGAGACATTTATTCAAATGCTGTGTTTACTAGGGACCTACAGAAGTAACATGGAAATATGTTTCTAAGGACTAGAGGTAGGACACCGGGATCGAACTTTACTTTGTATTTTCTCAGTGCTCACTTGCAGAGGACTTGGGTATATCCTAGGTAATTTAGTTATTTCATGAAGTCAAAACAGGAACTTTCAGGACAGAGCAACACCTTACCATTGGTTTAAGACTTGCAGAGACAAAATATTTATTTCAGTTTCTCAAGTGAAAGTTGTTACCAAAACAAAATTTTGCAGAGAATCTGACTTGACCGCTTGGCAGTTGACTTAGAGCTGGTGAAAAGACTTTCATGATCTCAACAGACTCCTTACTGTGCCCCAAACATTCCCTTCTTATATGTCATACTCTATTTTATCAGGACTAATATACTTTGATCACAAAGTTACCAGCTTGGTCATGAGGATAAGTAGAAAATAACTTCTCTTGATGGCTACTTCTGGTTAGAAAAAGGAAATAAAGTTAGCGCAGAATTATCTAATTCTGGCAATTATTTTTTGAAGCACAATGTCTCTGCAAGATTTAGATATATGCCATGTAAATCCCACTCTAGGACTAGCAACTTTTGTCCATCACTAACTCACAAATTTGTAAGTTCTCTGCCCCTGATGCTCTTAAGGATTTGAACAAAAGTACTGAAAGATCATGATTTTTTGTACTTTTGCCAGGACTTGCTTCTGTACTAGTTATCTAATAAAATCCTACAGAGCTACTGAGGAGTAGAATCAAGAGCAAAAGCACAGCTTGAGCTTTTCTACATGACTTCTCAGGTGGTACACATTGCTTGTCTTTAATGCTTCAATTGGTCATCTCCAGGTATCTTGTTCAGCTTACCATCAATCATGTTCAAACCACAGAAGAGAGGCTAGTTTCTAAGCTCAAGGAACATTGGAGTGATTGCATTTTTCATCTTATGAGCCTTACACTGCCTGTTAATCTCACACATGAATTGAAAAATCTGATAGCATTAATTTATACTTTTTTTGACAGCTATTTCTTAGTAGTTCTGTAGGATATTATTGGGCAATATTTGGGCAAGGAGGGAGACATAAATCTAGTCGCTTAGATTTTCCTTAACAGAATGGGTATTCCTGCAAGAAAGCTCACTTTTGTGCTTCAGTTCTAATAAACCAAAAAATGAGATTTTGAAATTCTTGTATTAGTTGCTCAGACTCCTCATGTTCTTATTCGTTATAGGAAAACATTTGACTGAAGGCTACTTTAGAATTCTCCACTCATCTGTAACCAATGTAGAAAATTACTGTGATGGTATTCTTTTACATCATGGTGAGAAAGTCCAGTATTCCAGCACACTTGACAACACAAGAACAAGCAGAAAATAAAGTATTTTCATACCTACAAATATTTCATCATATCTCCTAAGAGGCCTGAGACTTATAATGAAGTTTTATCCTTTTAAATTTTTATCTGTGTTGGTCAGTATAACTCAGAACATGCTTCCTGATTAAAATACACACCCAGTTTTTTATAAAATAAGGCAGTTACGCATCTAAAAGATGCCATGTGCCAAAAAGCTGCATTATTTGACTGTGAACAAAGGAAAATACTTATATCCTACTGCAAAGTTTAATTTTTCTACCTGCAAATATTAATTCATTTTTCCTCTGTTTTATCCAAGAAATCATATGCAAACATGATTAAATTGATACATAGACATTGGGAGGTTTGGAGTTTTTTGGGGTTAGGATTTTGGTTTAGGTTGCGGTTGGTTTTTTTTTTTTTTCCCAGCTATTGGAACAAGTAGCCCAGAGATGTTTCCAACTCTCTTCCCTCCAGGATTTTCGCCATGGGGCTCATCCAAGCAGGTCCTTGAAGAGGCCAAAGTTCACTCTCCTGAAGTCCAGACACGCACTCTTTCTGCAGGTCCTACCGCCATGCTTTGTGACCCAAAAGTGATTTTGAGTTGGTTCTCTACTCAGGCAGGGTGTCTGTTCCTTGCCCTGGCTGCTGTGAGGCCCTGGCACCTGCATTGAGAAGCCAGCTGATTCAGGACAGAGGGTGGGCCTGCATGACCCAGGACCAGCCCCCATGATCTTGGCTCTGGGGAAAGAGGCCCTTGGTCAAAGATGGGCACGCTGCTGCCATTAAGCAGAGGCCTTCTTCTCACTCTTTCAGATCCAGCCTTGGCATTAGTACTTATTGTCCTCTGTTTGGAAAGGACCTCTCTTTTGACAGGTGGGCACCATCAGGTCCCCAGTACACCGCCAACAAAACCCCTCTCCTTTGCATGCTCTCTGCAGGACTTCTCCACAGAATAAGAGCTTGGAAAATACCTTTTATTAAAGCTATTTCACATTTTTGATCAGCAGCATCTTTATTTTGGTGTTCTTTCTAGTTCTCCCATGATGCATCTCATCCACATAGCAGATGCTGGCCATTTTAGAGCAGAGGCTCCTTTACATGCTGGTTTTTATGTGGTGGCATGAATCTTGGACTTTGGCTTTTAGGCACTTACCATAATACAGATGCATGGCAGTGTAGCACTGATGCCCTGCTGTGATATTAAAACCACTAAAGGAATGTGAAGAAGCAGCTGATACCTCTAGTAGTGCTTTGTGGTGGGCTGTCCACAGCATATCTGTGCATTAAAGAAGCAAAATAGTTGATGTTGAAAGTGATGCTCAAAGGCTGAAGCAGTGCTGTGGTATGTAAGGGGAATCTGCTTATTATACAGTTTGTCCAGCATCCATGAGCAGTACTATGTAATCATTTAATAATTACATCATTACATTGTTAATAATTACATTATTAAATTTCAAATTTTGCTTATCTTGACTAACCAGAAAGTTACACTCCATCTTTATCTGCTTATAAGATAGTAGACTTTCAAAGATACACTGTAAGTTTCCAGACCATACGTTTTCATACTGCGCAGTTTTTTACAGGAAGTGTTGCTGCAGCTGAATTTATGCCAGGAGCATGCCATTATAGTAATGCAGTTTCTCCAAGTGACTCTCCACCTCATTCCCTGGTGACTGAGCAAGCACTTTCTTCTCAGGAAGACTGGTATCTTCAGTTGAAAATACCACGTGATTGAGAACTTAATGTATCCTGACATCACCAACTCCTACAAGTGGGTTTCCTTATTTGCACAATTCCATGTCTTGCTTTAGGTTGATCTGTGTCAGTTGCCAGTTCCACCTGCTCAGCTGCATTTGGCAAACTTGCTTCATACTTTCAGGGACTTCCCAGGATCACATTGAAAGCAAAGTTGATCTCTTTAGTCAGGCTAGCACGTTCATTGTTAGTTTGCTTCCCAATGTTGATACACAGCTAACATTTATTTCCTGTTGTCATTCACAGGCACATGCCTGCACATATAAAATGCCCAACAGAAAAGTATGAATTTATTATAAAATTCGGAAAACATAACTTCCCTGCTTTGTTCAGCTATCATCTACCGAAGTGACCCAGCTTGTCCTAAACCCACTGGGAAAACAAGCCTTGGCACGATATCTGACCTTAACTTGTGCTACAGACGTCACTTGGTTTCCTGGATCTGCTGGCAGCTTAAGCTACTTTTTGCTCTTACTGCCCGAGCTAGTGTTACTTAAGGAAAAGCTATAATGTAAAGATGGATTTGAAGACCTACCCTACAGAACTTAACTGACACCTGACAACTGAGCTCACCTTAACTGTGAGCTCACCCGTACGAGTGCATCTGCTATTATAAGAAATCAGACCGAACTGGCTGAAAGTGAGAAATTTCCAACAAAATCATGCAAACTCAGCTAATTCATATGCATGAAGTGCACTTGCACATGAAGTCCACATGTACGAATACTTAAAAATGAATGGTTAAAGGCCATATCATGGCTAAAGACAATAGATTATGTAAATTCTAAAAATGAATATATTAATAGTCTTAAAATTACATATAAGGAATCAAGATGGAGTAAAACAGAGTCCTTCTTATGCTGTCAAGGTGATCGAGCTGGTGACCTTTATGACCAGCAATTAGAAGGGGCTGTAGCCATGTACACTTCTGCTGCCTTTTTTTTTAATTCAAGATGATGACATCACCGCCAGGAGCCAAAATCCTGAAATCGAATACCCTCTATTGGCCATGAACTGATTTTCTTAGTGTTAAAAATGAGGCCTTTAGTATGAAAGTTTGTTCTGGTGTTTATCTGCAATTTGTTTTTTGTTCAGTTGCTGTCTTGAAAAGTAGGTCAAGTTATTGTGAGTGGATTAAACTACTCCTGTGATTCAATAGAAGGGTTTTTTTGCAAAATATTCTTCATACTGTGTATGTCTGGAAAGAAAGGCAAAAAATCACTGTATCAAGAAAGCAAGCAGAAAAGTATTCTTTGGCAGAAAATGGTTATCATTTCTATGACGTTGTAACTCAATGCCTATGCTAAAAATCAGGGCCAAGTTATGAAGAAGCTATGCAATATCCTTGTACAAATGTCCTGAAAAGCTTATGACCATGACGGAAAAAGAGAAAATAAACTTTATTCTAATCATTCTGAGATTGTTACTTTTTCCAGGGTGGGGTTGAGGGGGTGCAGAAGAGTCCTTTCACTAATTTAACAGCTTGTCTGCTTGATTTGAACGGGACTGGACAGTTGTGATAAATAAAAATAGCTCACTTTGAGATTATCAATGCCTTAATCAAACCATAGCCCCATAATCAGTGCCCTGATACCTATGCCCATAGATACACCCTCAGAGAGTGAAATTTTAGCTGTATAAAACAGAAATAATGGCTTCAGTCCTATGTAAATGAACACACAGGACCACACAGTAATTTTGGTTGAAATGGACCCTGGCTGGTCACTCAGTCTCTGCTAGCAGGACACACGTCTTTCTCCAGCCTTTTGGGAGTTTTTGAGTGACACTGTATAAGCAGGAAGTGCTTTTCATTCAGTTAAGAAACACCTCAATAATCTGAAGTAGAGATAAAAAAATGGGATATCTTACTAACTCACTAATACAACAGCTTGCTGCTGCTGCCCTGGTTAAGCTAACCGGGATGGATTTTCATCTAGACTTTTTTATTTGTTGCCCTTGTTTGAGCAACCCAGGATTAAGTTATTTCAGTAATTTTCTTTTGCAGTAAGGTCTCTTCCAATACTTTGGAATTAAGACTCCAGTGTCTGAATCTGTGAAAATACTTACTTCATAGCCAGCTATTGTATGCAGTTTTCAAGGTCTCAAGTGTTTCCAAGCCAGACATGGGGATGAGGAAAAGGGACACGGTCACCTGGACCAAACTGGCCAACAGGAGTATTTCATACCATGAATGTCACATTCAATGTAAGTTAGAAAGTTGCTAAGAAATTCTTCTTTGATGGCTGCAAACCTGAGAACTCCTTGTCCCAGTGCCAAACCTCTGCGCTTCTTCCTTTCTCCCAAAGCCATAGCGCTTGCAGTGTCCGACATTTGCTGTCCCCTGCTGGGAGCACACAGCTTCCTGCTGATAGAATGGGCCAAGTACATTCCTTGTACCAGGGTCAGTACTGGTTCTTTATTATAATTCATGTTAATTATTAGTCTTCTTCTTTGCAACCTGTTTGCATTCGAACCTTTAGCTTCCTTATTTTTTTCCCTAATTCCCCTTCCCAGGTAGGGAGGGGTCATCAGGTGATACAATAGTTGTCTAAACGGCAATATATTGCTGCGGGTTCCTCAAACCACAACATTTATGAAGCACCGGCCACTTCCACAAGTGCAGCGACAACAAAACGCGCCAGGAGGGACGCACAACTGCCCAGCCGCCCGCCTGCCGGTCTCACCAGTAACAAGATGGCGGCGGGCTGCCGCGGCGCGGCGCGGCCCGTCCCGCCCCTCCCCCAGCCCGTTGGCCGACGTCCCCGACACGCACCGCGCGCTGCGTCACGGCCGCCCTCTTTCCCTATTGGTGAGAGGAGGCTGCCGCGCGCTGCGTTTGTGACCTCCCCGCCCCTCCTCGGCAGACGCTGCGCTCCGGCGTCGCGATGGCGCTGGAGGCGCGGAGGATGGAGGGCGAGGTGGAGGACGGCGAGCTCTCCGACTCGGACTCCGACATGCTCGGCGCCGGCTCTCCCGGGGATCCGCAGCAGGTAAGAAAGGGGAGGTGGCCGGCGGCTGGGTCCCGGCTCCAGTTGGAGCCGCGTCGCTCCTGGCGACGGGCTGCGGAAGGCCCAGCCGGGAGAAGGCTGCCAGAGGGCCGCAGGGGCTCTGCTGCCGTCGCCGCCGCCTGTGATGCCTCGCTCCCGGGGGGATCCACAGACGCCAGAGACGGGCTTCTGCGGAAGGAGGGGAGCCGGGTACGGCCCGGGGGCTCTTCCCCGGGAGTGACAGCCGGGCGTGTTCGTTCGGTGCCCGTTCGTGTGGGGAAACCGCATGGTATGGGGAGGCGGGCGAGGCTTTTGTTGTTACTGGGCGCTGGGGTCGGTGAGCAAAGGAGAGCGCGGGCCGAGCGGTAGCGCTGGTCCCTTCTAGAACGTTAGAAGGGAAGCCGTTGGGAAAACACCTAGAGACAACGAGCGGCGATTGCTGTTTTCCTTTAACTTGACTTGCGTCCGTGAGTTGCTGAAGAGATGTTTATTTCCAAACATGTCATGTAGTTTACACGTTAGGATGCGCTGTGAAGTTTATGGTGGTGTGTGGGCAGGAAAAAGATCTCAAAATAAGATAAATCGGTGTACACTGCACGTGTAAGGATTTTTATTTTCTTTTTCCATATAGTGGTTTTGGTTTATTTTCCATATAGTGCTGGGATATGTAGCACAAAATAAATAATTGCAGTCATGGGTTCGGTTTCTTGGGGTTTTTTGTTGTTTTGTGGGGTTTCTTTAATTTATGAAGTTATTAGTGTTTTGCATTACAGAATGCATTTTAAATTAAAAGTTTATATTTCGCAACATCATAAAATAAGTTGAAGACTTCTGTTTTCTGTTTGCTAATAAGAGGAAGGAGAAATGGTGGTGTTGATGAGAGCAGTAAGGCTAAAGGAAGAACCTGAAACTGAAGGAAGAGCTTTTATTTTTAAAGATCACAGGATAGCATATAACATTATAATAGGAAGTCAGCTAGGGAACAGTTGGAATTATGAGTAAGGAAAAACACTTAAGGCAGATTAGCACAGACAGCGTGGCCAAAAGTTTACAGCCGTTGGGCATAAGAATTCTGGGTTGCGTTAGTAAGAGTCCACGTTAGTCTGTGGTGTCTTGTTGGTTTAAAGAAAGAAAACCACAGTTCTGTAAGGTATTACTGTCCCCAGCTGGTCATGTGCTGTCCTGATCGAGCTGTCCTGATATTCACATTACACTATTAGCTTCTCAAAGTCTGAGCAGCATCCAAGTTTTGGGGGTTTTGGTCGCTTTTTCTTCTCGCTTGAGTCTCAGCGAACACTATTATGGTTACAGGTTACTAATCTTGACTCCCTTCAGACTGGAGAGGATATTAATTTTTCTGATTAAAAAAACTTCTGGTAATTTCCCATGGTGATTTGGGTTTTTAAACTTATTAGAACTGATGGGCATGTTGTGTCTTTGTCCAATTTGAGAATTTTAATAGCTTTTCTTTTATTGTAGTAATTTTAATTCCATTCTACAACGATGACATTAAAGTAGATTAGTGATTCCTGATAAGTGTTACTTGTAGCTGCCCCGCTGTCTCTGGTGTACAAACATAACATTCAAATTGTAGAGGTTTTGAAGGACCTGCACCTGTCAACTGTAGCCCAAAAGATGCTCATAGGGGACAGCCCAAGCAGTCAAATGAGTCAGAGTTAAGTTTGCTAGCTGATCAAATCTTTGGTGTGACTTGATAGCTCTTCTAATTTATAAGAATAATTAAATTAATGGATATTTACTGTTTCTTTTCAGAAATCATATGATGCCAATGATTCCGGCAGACCATTCCAGAGTGCCATTTCATCATGTGCACCAAGTGTTCCTTATCGGACGACCAAGAGTGTGGATTCAAGTGACGAAAGCTTTTCTGAATCTGATGATGACAACTGTCTGTGGAAACGAAAACGACAGAAATGTTTCAGCTTTTCTCCTGCTAAATCTGAGCCTTTTCAGATTAGCCAAAGCCACCAAAAACAAACTGCTCTAGGTGGCAAGAAGGTCAACAACATTTGGGGTGTGGTACTCCAGGAGCAGAATCAGGATGCAGTGGCTACTGAACTTGGGATTCTAGGCATGGATGGTAGTATTGACAGAAGCAGGCAGTCTGAGACTTACAATTATTTATTGGCTAAAAAGCTGATGAAGGAAGCTCAGCAAAAGGAGGCAGAGACTTTAGATAAAGAACTGGATGAATACATGCATGATGACAAGAAAACACTGCCAGCAGAAGAAGAAAATGGGCAAGGCTTTCTCAAACGGAAGCGGCCTGTAAAAGATAGACTGGGTGAAAGACAAGAAATGAAATATAAAGGAAGGTATGAGATAACAGAAGAAGATTCTGAGGAAAAAGTGGCAGATGAAATTGCTTATCGGTGAGTTTAATAACGGCGTATCTTAGTTTCTGCAAGTATTGGTAAACTGTTGATGGAAGAGTAGGGGGAAAGCTTTCATACTGCTAAATCTATAATATGTCATACCAAATTACAAAAAAGCTTGAGTGCTTTGTGTGTATTTCCAAAGTTCTGGGATTAAAATGCTGTGTTATGGCCAGTATCTTTTAGAAGCATGCAGTAGTACTGTCTGATTATTTAAAAAAAAAACAAAAACCACACACCAAAATGGTTTGTTATTTCAGAGCAATGGCAAAGGAAATTTCTCATGATAGAGGTTTAGCAGTGGCTTTTTTAAGGAAATAACACGTGAATAAAGATGTGTGTTGGGAGTTGGACACCACCGAATGCCTGCTGTGGTCACCATGAAAATCTGGCCAAGCTGTAAATCCTTGAAATTGTAAATGACTCGGACTATGTGCTTTGGAGAGCTTCTGAAATGGACATATTCTTTCTGTGGAACATGCTTATCTGAAGAAAACATTCAGTGCTGTGCCAAGGCCGGACACCAGCACTGAAACTGAGCCTCTTTCTGAGTTGTGAAACTGAGCTGTGGCTCTCTGCTAATTTATGGAAGCCAGTGTTGGGGTTACCAAGCTCCAGCTGTATGCATGCTTGCTGCAATCCAATTCTTTTCATGCTCCTACTAATTTAGTTATTTTACACTGAGCTGAGTCAGAAAACTCATTTATTGCTTTTTTGAAAGAGTTTGTTTGCAGACACATTTGTTTCATTTGTAGCACACTTTCCCTTGAGCTGGCATTGGCAGCACTGGACTGTTGGTGTGAGTGAGAGAGGACACATGACTGTAGTCATTCTTACTTAGATTGACTGAAACTGCCACAGTCCTTTCTCCATGGTGCAAGAGAAGAAAATGAGGTTAAATAGGGAATGAGAGTTACAGGATTTACTAATGGTTAGCTTGACATTTAAATAAAACCGGGGTTTATTTTTGATTTTTTACATGTGGTATTTAGTATTACCAGATGCTGAAATACAGCATTTAGGCAATTAATTACCACTCTTACCAGTTCTTGGTAGCTTCTTATTTATGAATTTGAAAACTCTGAGAATTTATCCTGTAATAAACTTTTCTTTGTTTTATTGAGTTTCTGCCCATAATAAGGCAGAAGCGTCTTTTTTTTTAATTATCTGTAGAAGTAGTGGCACCAAACTCCATCAGTAGGGTTGTGGTTGTACACATCACAGTCAGCACCGTTTGATCTGTGCCTGGATTCATAACTTCTTCTTGTGTTGTCCCACACAGTGAAAGGAAATCAAAGAATTTTTCTGACCATCTTGTGTCATTTTTTGCCCTTTGTCTTGTTCAGGTCCTGTTGCAGTGCAGAGATGCTTGCTAAAGCATGCATACAGGAGGATTGTGCAGGACCAGGATGAACGCTGAGTGGGGATTTGACTGCTTAAGCTGCCAGTGCTGCTAAGAGAAAGTCTATTTAACCAGCTCTCTAAGGAATCCTGGTTATCTTAAAGTTCTCTGCATCTTAGAGAAAGATTTCTGATAATTCACAATTTAGCAGTCAATCCCATAAAAATTTAAGACAGCCTTTACCTTCTGGTACCTTATCATTCATTGAACTCGGTGAGATTAAACACAGAGTATGAAGTTTAAGCAGATTGGATAATCCTTTTCATCATTAGGACAATTGTCACTCAAATGTGAATTTAGTTTCAGGTGACTTCAGTCCTAAAATGGAAGCAGTTGAAGCTAACCTGATTGTTCTAAATAGTTGTTCACATCTGTGGTTGCACATCTTGCAATGTTGGGCAGTCATTGTAACGTATGCAATGTAGCATAGTGATGTTGCTTGAAGCAATTAGGCTAGACTGTGGTCTTAAGGAAACTTTGATGATGATGTTCACCAAAGTATAAAACCAGTGAGCTGTAGTGGTTGGGACTGTACATAATGAGAAGATTGGTTATTGGAAAATCACAATTTAGCACACAAACTCTTGCTCTGGATAAGTGGTACTGATTTGTGCA
Source organism: Scolopax mira (assembly GCA_004320125.1). Classification (NCBI taxonomy): domain Eukaryota; kingdom Metazoa; phylum Chordata; class Aves; order Charadriiformes; family Scolopacidae; genus Scolopax; species Scolopax mira. The sequence continues at coordinate 17,332 of BJBW01002349.1, forward strand.
CTTAGGATATTTTTCAATGGGAGTATGAACTTTGGTGCATTGATTGAATTGAATGGATGCTATGTAAGCCTCTCCTGTCTTGCAGACTGACAGTGAAAAATTCTGCATGGCAACAAAAGAATGGAATTTATCACAGAAATATTGCATTTTTTTTTCTTGTTTGCATTTCGTATATTGTCAACAGACTGATTTCTTTTTTTATTGTATAGGTTTGTCTGAGTGACACAATGGCATGTTATGGGGGAACTTTCACACTTACTGTTGTCTTCAAATAGTTGTTGATGTAACTGTAAAGGTGATGTAATTTTAACTGTTAAATGCACAACAGACATTTATACTTCAATTTCAGAGATTTATACAGGGCTCTGCAGTTTCTTATTTGTTTTAATCTTTCGCATATCAATAGAAGAAAAATAATCACTGCATTTTCATTGAAACAAATTTTTTTAAATGCATGTTTTAGAGTAAACTCCCCCAGAAACTCACTATTTTGAAATCTGATTCAAAAAGCCATTGACGCACTTAAATGTTTAGACTACTTAATTTTAGTGGTTTTATATTCCACAAAATAAATTGTTATATGGAATTTCCATGGTCAGTTTTACTCAAAAAATTATACTGACAAAAAATGTGGTGTTTTTTTTTATCTCCTCTCAGGCTTTGTGAGCCAAAGAAAGATTTAATTGCCCGAGTGGTGAAAATAATCGGGAAAAGAAAAGCTATTGAACTACTTATGGAAACAGCTGAAGTGGAACAAAATGGTGGACTGTTCATAGTGGTAAGAAAAATATGATATTGTGGGTTTGCAGAGTAGGGGGCCCACACATTTTTATATTGTAGAATATTTAGGTAGTGCTGTTGCACAGCTTTCACGTTGGACAGGTTCTTCCAGAGTTTCATGGCCTTCCCTCCCTATGGAACTAGTCTAATTTTCCAGCTGGATTTCAGTAAACAAGGAGATGAATAAACCTGGAAATTGCCCAACTTTATGTACTGAGATAAATATCTGATTTGCAGTGGTAGCATTGTGTCTGTTACTCTGCCTTCCCTTGGGATCTTTCCCTGAAACAAAGATCTTTAAGAGTGGAGGATTCTGAAGCTTGAATAAAAGCCTATATAGAAACGCTTCCAGGTGAACCACCTGGCACATTTCTTTAGTAAGTCATGTAGGTGTTTGACAACACTGACCTTTTTACTGGGTTAATCAGCATGACATGGGGGAGATCTAATAGCAGCCTTCCAGTACCTGAGGGGGGCCTACAGGAAAGCTGGGGAGAGTCTGTTCACAAAGGCCGGCAGTGACAGAACAAGGACTAATGGGTATAAACTTGAGAAGAGCAGATTTAGATTAGACATAAGGAACAAGCTCTTTCCAATGAGGGTGTTGGAGCACTGGAACAGGTTGCCCAGGGAGGTGGTTGATGCCCCTTCCCTGGAGACATTCAAGGTGAGGCTCAACGAGGCCCTGGGCAACCTGGTCTAGTTGGAGGAGTCCCTGTGACTGCAGGGGGGTCAGACTAGATGACCTTTGAAGGTCCCTTCCAGCCCAGATGATTCTATGACATCGGAGGTCAACATACTCAGTAGTGACCATTTCTAGGGTCACGTTTGAAGAGTGGTGTTCAAGAGGCAATCAGATGGCTTTATTAGAGAACCATTGGCTTGTCTATCGGTAGAGCAAAACTGAGTATTGCTTTCTGTTACAAAAAAGAAAGCATGGAAAGAGACCTGTACTTAATGGTTATATTATCAATTTCTTGGTATGTTATTATTTTTATTAAATAATGTTCAGTGGATTAATATTCCCTTCCAAATAAAAGTGGAAGGGAATTTGTACGTACATAGTGTACATTGTGCTAATGTACATTAGTACAAATCAATACAAGAGAATGTCAGGCATCTGTTTATAAAGTAAATCTTTTAAGTTACATCATTGGAAACAGAGGGGAGGGAGAAAAAAATTAAAAAGAAACAATGCAAACAAATCCCACCATCTCTCCCCCCCCCCCCCCCCCCCCCCCCCCCCCCGAAAAAAAAGCTAGGAACTTGTCTTAGAAGCAGTCTATTGTCTTTAACGATTAAAAACACTGACAAGTGTTTACCTAGGAGATGAAAGGGCATAACTCCTGGTGGCACAGGTTCCTTTGGCTGCAGATCAAAGTGCTGTTTGAAAGGCAGTTCATATTGTTTTTCTTGTGATTTTCTGCTTCTGATGTTTCAAGGACGTGCTTATAAATTGACTTTCTCTGTTCATACAACTTCTAGATTGTATTTTATGTTATTTAGCAGAAGAGTATCACATTTAATAAATATCAGAGCACTGGAGTAACAGTTCAACTTGCTATATTATAAATGGTATGAATTAATAGTGTGATAATTAGTACTTAAAATTTACAGGGGCTTTGAAGCTGAGTCCATTCATGCTTCAGTGGGAAAAAACTTTACATGTTGTATTTTATATGTCTTAGGTAGAAATGCAAAATCCTGCAGATAAATGAATGAGTTGTAGAACTGCTAAGCATAATTTTAAAAAATTAGGTCTGCATAATTTTGTGAAGTTCATGTTTTGCATTTTGCTGGTCTTATGTGTTAGGAGTGTTCTAAATATTTAAACTAGTATATAAGTTATTGCAGATAGCTGTGAGAGTAGTTAGAGTACTATTTGTGTTTCGTTTCTTTATCTAAGCCAGTAGAACTTGTTTTTTATTCCGTTTCAATACGATCTTTATATCAACACTTAATATTAAGCTTGCTATCAATAATTTACTCTTTCCCTATTAAGAATGGAACTAGGAGACGAACACCAGGGGGCGTTTATTTAAACCTGCTGAAAAACACACCTAGCATCAAAGAAGAGCAAATCAAGGTAAAATTGTCAAGAGCACAAATGAATTGTCCAAAGTAAATATTTTTTTCCTACTACAAATGTTATGTTTGACACTCTCATCTATCAAGTTTATATTCTAAAGCAACCAGCTTTTTACATTCAAAATGTAAGTAAGAAAACCCACAAAAATGTTACCAGCTGCTATTCACACTTGCTATGGTTTGAGCCGAACTGACCAATGAAATGTCAGATGCTCTCCCCCACCTCTCTCTCCAAGGAGAGTAGGGGGAGAAAGAGATTTAGGAAAAAAATATATTAGTTTATTGGAATAGTTAATAAAAAAGAAAATAATGAAATGTATAGAAAGCCATATCAAGCTCCTAGGGTGATGATCACATGACTGGCAGGCATTGGGCAAGTCCCATCCATTGCTGAAGCCAGTCTGTGAAACAGATTCCAAATCTGGATTCAGGAATGCATGAATCAGGGTCAGAGACAGACGAACAGAGCGTTTGTATGAAACTCTTTAGACACCAGCCATTGAAGAGAGAGAGCTGGCCCCTTTGATCTCTTAGCTTTTATACTGAGCATGATGTAGATGGGGTGGAAAATCCTGTTGGTCAGTTCTGGGACACCTGTCCTGTCCACTCTTCCCTGCTCTGCAGAAGGCACTCTTCCCCCTACACCCTTCTGCTTCCAGCCCTCCAATGAGGCAAAGAAAAGTTAGCTGACCTTGGTTGTTACAGCAGTAAGTGTAAGCAAGAGCTGCTCTGCATACCATTCCTTGGCATAAATTAGAGACAATCAAGTCTTATCTCTCTGGGAACAAACAGTTTCTGCACAATATGTTGTTAATTTCAAAGTTCAGTTAATTAGAAGAGACTTGGCTGCAAAGTAAAATTGCTGAACGGAAAATCGGTTGTCTTTCCTCAAACCAGGGCAACACTAGGCAGAGAGAACACCTTTTACGTATTGCCAGTCACAAAAACCTGTTGAGGATAAGACTGTAGAGTCTGAAGAGAGAAACATTGGATTTTACTTAATTTGTATATAACTTACAGCAATGTAATCTGCATTTATAATTGTCCCTTTGGAGCTCCATGTCATTGTGCATGGATTGAATGGTGTTCTCTTAATAGAATATTTTTGTCTAGCTGTAGCACCAGGCACTATTTCCAATTAAGTTGGATCCTGGTTTGAACCTATGTTTGTCAGTTTGTAAATTCTATATTGCCTTTTCTTTTCGAGTATGAAATAGACTGAGATGATATTTTCTTCATGCAATTAAAATAACTTGGATTTTTTCCACTTTAGTGAAAAGTATTTATTGAAGGTTTTGTTAAAAGACTTGTTAATTTTGCTTGATTTATAGGTCACTCTGTAAACCATCCTAGCATCTTGTACTAGGAATTGAGAAATAAATCAACATAAATTGTGATTGTCTGTTTTACATTTAAAAACAAATAAAGACACTTTCTTAGCTTACAGTGGTCACACAGTTGCAAGTTTGATCACTTTACCCCATTACAAAAAATATATTTGCTCTTGCCCCTCTTCCAAAAAACTGCTCTTCTACCTCTCTTCCATGCCCTTGTAATTGCATGTCTCATTCTTCTCTTGCTGATACTGGGAAGTGTTTAATGATGCAGCAGTTTTCACTCCGTGAACTGGATTGATGGTATCAGTCATTTTTCATACAAACTTCTGGGCAAAGTATGTGGAATCCTGTCATCATAAAGGTTGTCACACATGCAACTCTCGCAGATTTGATTGTCCTCAGCATTTGACTTGCAGCTTTTGACTAAATAGAAACATTACTGTTTTCTGTAGACAATTTCTGTTTTTTTAAAAATAAGCAGGGAAATAAGTGTATAGTACTACATGATATTCTCCCCCTTGAAATATGGACAGAAATCTCAACAGCAAAATATCACAGTTGCAAAGATGTTAATGGGGTTCACAAGTGTTTGACAGTAAAGATGATGGGACTAGACTCAAATTCCAACTACAGAGGAAAGTTTTCTGAAGTTGTCACAGAACGTTTGGTTGTATTTTCTCTACAGATGCATCTGTATGGCAGAATGGCTGGTCTGCCACCTAATCCTAAAGCAAAGTTGAAATAAAAACATAGTGATACTTATCTATGGATACTTAGATTGCTGAGAAATTATGTAATAAAATTATTTACGGGGCATTTTTCTTAAGTGCAGTCTGTCGCCATACTTTTACTATCAATAATGTATATCTTAGTTTTAAATATTATTTAACAGTATTTGTAATAATTATATTTTTTTTTTACTTTTATGTTGTCTTTAGGAAACACTAGTAAATGAGTATGCCAAACTTTTTTTCTTGTTGTTGTTTTCTTTCAAGGAAATATTCTATCTGGAAAACCAAAAGGAGTATGAAAACAAAAAAGCTGCTAAGAAGAGGAGAATTCAAGTTCTAGGAAAGAAGATGAAAAAAGCCATTAAAGGGCTTAACCTGCAAGAGTATGATGATGCATCTCGTGAGACTTTCGCTAGTGATACGAATGAGGCTCTGGCTTCCCTGGATGATCTACAGGAGGGGCATCATGAAGCAAAGATGGAACCTGAAGATATTATTGAAATTGATAATGCTCATGATTTGGAGATCTTCTAGTTACTAATGTTCTTAATAACAAAGTCTCTTTAAAACATACTAAATGAGCCTTTCTTGTAATCCCATGGTTTCTTAGTTTCGTAAGATGAAGAAACATGGGAAATATTTGATGCTGAAGAAAATGACATAATTCTTAGCTAAATTAAACAGCATGAAAGATGTTAGTTGTCCTATTATTTGTTTTCAAAACTTCTGAGTTTTTTCTAGATAACAGCTCTGCATCACTGTGTTTGTTCCATAGGAACTTTTTTTAGCCACATGTTAGGTTTAGGAATTAAGGCTATATTTTAACCAAACACATACTTAATTTGCTGAAGCTAACAAAGTCATCAAGTGAGCAATGCTCTTATTGTAGTTGAACAGGAAAAACAGTATAAAGTAAGAGATCATTTGTTCTTAGTATGGCAGGAATAGCAGCATTTATAGGATTAAGACCTGTAAAAACAAATTGGTTTGTGAAATAAACGTAATTTTAAGGGTCAGTGACTTTTAAATAACAACCTTGTAAATAAGCACTGTTGAACAATGTATGTTTCAAATTTCTACAGCAGTTTAATCATTTGTATTGTAGTAGTGGCTTGGGCTTCCTACCTCTTCTGTCTATACTTTTTCCATTATTAGGTATACAACTTGCACAGATCTTCTTGTTTGCAAACAAATACCACTGAATGCTTTTTCAGTAGTGAGATTTTTACAAATCTGTGTTCCCCCTCAAGAGTCTGAGACTCTACGTGCAAGTATAAACCCTTTACCTTACAATTCGTGTGTCCATGCTGCTTCTTATATGTGTGGTAGGGTAAAATAATGTGCAGTTTGCAGAAGTTCTAAAGTTTTTCTATGATGACTCTTAAGAAAATAATAGTATGCAAAAGATAATGTTTTTTTTACCTAAGGGAGAAGACTGTTGTGTAGTTTCGAAATCCAGTTGAAGACTTTTATGTTGAATGTTATTAATATAACCGAAGAACATGTGTGGCATTGGTCTGTATGATGTCTAAAGTACTTTTGTGTTTTCTGTGACTAGACGCTATTTTCCAGTATAAAATATTTCTGAAATATTAATGAATTAACTCACTTTGAAACCCAACAACAAACTTAGGTACATAAGTGTTGTTCACCTGGAGTTCTTGGGTTCCAGAAGCAAAGCATATCACTAAAACACAGAATGAAGTTATAATATTGAACAATTCAGTTCTGTCAAGAGCTGTTATTTCAATGATTACAATATTTCAAGAAAGATTTCTTAAACATGTAACATGTTCCAACATATGCTTTATTAGATTTAATTAGTTTTGACTTTTCTGCATTTTTGTTCATGTGCCAGAGCTCCCTGCTGTTAAGAAGGTACTCCTCAGGTGTGAAACATGCTCTTGTGGGTGGTAGTTGCTCTTGCTGAAATAACAAAAGGTTTTGATTTGTTCCTTAACTTTCCTAACAAACCTATGATGGCCAAGAATATTAAACTGATAGCTCATTTAAGGGAAACGGAAATTTGTACTATTTAATCAGTTTGGGGCTATACCAGTTGATCGTAGTCTTGGGAACTGCTTGGGAATGCCTTAACAATTTCCTGGATATAATCAGCAAATTTTAATGGTGGTTCAAGTAATTTTTTTGTTGTTATATAATTTGCTGCTAGTAAGCTCTGTGTAATTTTTAGATGTTAATGCTTTTAACATTAATTTTCCACGTAAGGGGCACTGAAACAATTTATAATCTCTTCCTTAAAAGGAAGATGATACAGAGTGCCCATTCCTCCTTCTAGTGTCTGATTAACTGACCTTTGCTTATCTTCTGGTTTTTCCTGAGTAAGATGCTCTAGCTATGGGCAATGCTGCTTCAGCAGGGAAGTTGGACTGGATGATCTCTACGGTCCCTTCCAACTCTAAAAATTCAGTGAAATTCAGTGAAAATTTCTTCTTTTTTTGTGTATTTTCTTTGGCTTTCAACAAGAGTCCTTTCAAAAGGAAGCCTGTTCAAAACATTGAGCAAGTCTTCATACCTCTTTTACCAGTGGTGAAATTACAGTGGTGAAAGTTACTGTTGGTGTCAAAAAGATTGCATTATGTAGCACCAGTTTTTGTGTCTGCAGTTGAGCTTTGTTTTTTTACTGGAGTGTCAGGGCTGGTCCTCCCTGCTTCACAGCCTGGCACAGGCCTTGGCCCTCTTCTCTTGCATGTGGCAGCCTGGCAGAGGCCACGCCACGAGTCTGTGTGTGACAGCCGGGGGCTTGTGTCAGCTATACTTGGGTTGAGCATGGGCAGTGCTGAAGCTGGGGTGCCCAGAGCTTTGGGCTCTGGTGTGATAACACTATAATTTCCCTAGGGACTGATGCAAGGGTGAGAAGGCATAGGCTGTGGTGCTCCTGCGTATTGCTGTAGGTCTGGCTTTTACTCTGTATCTGACTGAGGTTGCTGGAAGGTGTTGAGATAGATACAGCAGTGGTCACTTTCATCTTTCTCATCAAACAGCATTCTTTTCCTTTATTTTCTTCCCTCAAAACTACTGCAAGAGTAGGAAGCATGGGTAAGACTAGAGGTTATCTCTCTGAACTCCCACATACTCAATTTGTTTAGTCTGTCCTGAGCTGATACTTGCAGAGAGGGGAGCTTTGTAGTGCTTGTTGGTCCCCTGGGGCTTGCCACTGAACTGGATTGTGTGAGCTGTGTTATGTCTAGGAGCAGATATGCCTGGCTGTTCAGATCTTAGTAGCTGAGGTTTTAAAGGCAAAAATGCAACTATAAGGGTTGGGGTGTTTGTGTTCTTCAGTTTCTCTGATGTGCAAGTGCGATAGAGGTGTCATCTTTACTGCAAATGTCGTCTCTGTACTGCCAGGACAAATATTGCCCTGTGTCCCTTAAGCTATAGTAGCATAATAAACCACATCTATTGTGCCCAAGGCAGATGGTCAAAATGAAGGAAATGTGCTGTGGTTTGAAAGCACAAAGCTTTTTTGTAACTAAAGACATTTTTCTTCTTTATATCCCAAATTCAAAGAAGCAAGCAATGGTTTTTGGTATCACAAGGAAAATTAGTTTATTAACGACTTGTTTTATAGTGGATCATGAAAGCATCGCTTTAATTACAATATTACAGATTATCTTCCCCTTCCAAGTAGATGATCTCATTAAAATGTTTTTATGTTCTCCAAGCTTATTAATGGCTATTTGCCAAAATCCTCAAGCAAGCAGGGAATGACCCAGTGCTTATTGCGATGCCTTGGAGAGAAGATATGGAGAATATTATGGATTTAAAGGTAGTGATAGTGATAAAAAGTGGGTTTGTATTGTATACAACTGGATAGTTGCCCCACATTCCCCAAGGTACTGCTGGGTATCTGCAGCAACTTGTATTGAACTCAGTTCCAGGTATGAAGCCAGACAGCAATGCTTTGCTATTCTCTCTGTACCATTGCCATAGTGCTAGCAGATTTTATTCTGAAGCTTGTTACTGTCTAAAACATGTCTAAATCTTTCTGGTTTTCTTTATTTTTGTCATAATTAAAAAAAAAAAAGTGACTGTGTCTCCTTATGTTATGAGAACTCATAACAGCAGGACTCTGGTTTCTCAAAAATCTGCAAGGAGCCAAAGAGAGAGGGGAAGGGGGAAACAGCAATAAAAAGGTATAAAGCTGATGTGAAAAGTAAATGAAATGGAAAGTATGAACATTAATTGTGACAATCAATTTTATTGGAGAAGTTGAATTCATGGTAGTTTGTCAAAGCAAAGGTGTGGAGTGGTTGATTGGGTAATAAAAAAAATTACAATTTTTTTTTTTAAAAATGGGTTTTTTTTGAACTGTCATAAACTCTTGCTATGACAACCCCGATTACTTACCTCCTTAACTTATGTCACCCTCTGCTGCTGCTCTGCCAGAGGCACTTTTTAAAACCTTGGTTTAGTGGATATGGGCTTACTTGGTACCCACTCCTGTTCCTAATTCTTACTGGTCAGCAGCACATCAAAGACACAAGTCTATTTCTGAACTGCTGTGGTACTTCAGTGATCTTGGGAATATCCAGCCCTGGAGCCTTCACATCATAGTTTGTGTCAGCGATTCAAGAACCTGTCAGAGGCAATGATTGCTGTTTCCTGGGGCATCTTTGTGGCTTCAGCAGGCCACTGGAGAGCGTGTTGCATAGTGGCAACCTTTTTTGCAGCTGTGGCTGTTTGGCAGTGTGGACTGGCTGCATCCTATCCCATTTGTGACCTGGCAGGCTCTAGGAAGCTCTTGTAGAACAAACCTTCCCAATATTTTCAAAGGACATAGTTGAAACTTTCTGATCTCCTTATCAGCAATATTGATAGATGCTGCTTTTTCAGAGCTGTGGAAGGGGTAATGCTCGACTGTGATAGTTTTAATATGGCTTAGACAAACATATTTCTAGAATCATGAAAATGAACAGACCTAAATACTGACAAGAAAGAGAAATACTCACTGAAATTGTAACAGGAGTCTCCACACACAAGTTAGGTGTATCTAGTTTATTTTGTTTGAGCAAAGATTTTCTAGTTTCTTAAAAAAATAAAAAGGGGGCAAACTGACATATTTGTCTCATTAAATAAATACAGAAAAAGCTTTTATTGAAAACTTTTCCCCATAAATATTCTTTCTTCCTTTGAAACCTCACTTGTGATTCAGTATATTGGCATTCTTGCTTAAAACACCATCCCTATAAAAGGTATTCTAATTTTTCCCCAGAAGCTGCGCTTTTTTAATTTGCTCCCTGAATTTTTCTTCTATAGCTTTTTTTTTATATGTTAGTATAGCTGTTTACAGTAATTATTTTATATCTGTTGTTTAGTTACCACTGACAAGTTTAGCATTGACAGCCTTCAGCCACTGGAATGTCTTTATTCAGTGTGCAGAACTTGCTGAAATACATACTGGGGCTCTGGAAGACAGTTTGTTCTTGGATCCCCAGGAAAGATTTTGCCATGGAGATGAAAGAAAAAGCCTCCAAGGAAAAATAAATGCCTTGGGAAATGTTAATTGCTGATATCCTCATACATTCCCATGTTTCCAGATACCGAGCAACTGTCATTGCTCTTGCATGCAGAAAACCCATGACCTGCTTTTTCCTCTTATAAACAAGCTGGAACTGTATATATGTGATCATAGAATCATAGAATTGTCTAGGTTGGAAGAGACNNCTCTACAAAGTCATCCCCTACACCATGTCCCTTAGCACTTGTTTTTTTTTTTAAAAGCTTCTCTGTCTTGGAAGGTTTAGAGGAGTAACCCCTAAATATAATGGTCACAAAGCATCAGACATGCAGAAGGGAGAAAGTAAAAATTAGCATATGTTTTTTAATCAAAATGCAAGAGCCTCAAAAGTCCTGAGGCAAAAGCAGGATGTTTAAACAGCATACAGAATTGCACCAAACTGTTGCGTAGACTATTTTCTTTACAGAGAAAAGTAAAAAAAACCAAACCCTTACCTCAATGTTGATCTGCTAACCTTGGTAAAGAATAAGAGAACCCAAAATATTTTGGACAGGAGATGGGTAGCAACACAGTCCTATGTTGTGTCTTGTAAAGTCCTGACGTCTTCTGTTCCTCCTACATCTGCTGGAAGTTACACTATTCATTTTTTTTCTTGTCCTTCTGAAGATATTGTTGTGATCCACCTTACCTGTTTATTTGGGTTTTTTAAAACTTGTTTAAGCAGTACTTATATTTCTCTGCCTAACTGAAATATAAATAAAACACTTAACTCCTCTGTAGCAGGGATAAATTGTTCCCCAGGCTACTACAGTGAACTAAGTTTTTTCTGAAGGAAGAATTTCTGATCTACAGTCCCTGACACCTTTTTAAAGAAAAAGGGGGCAAATGCAGAAAGATTCTCTTGGGCCATCAGGGGAAAATGTGCTCAAAATCTAAGTGAAGGATAAGCTGAAGTAAACGGTGGTATAAAATAAATATACTCCACAAATGATAGTAGTTGGTTCCAGCCATGTAGATCCCTTCCCTGTAGAGCTGTCAGCCCAAACCAGGTGCGTGCCTCAAGGAAGAGGTGTGATTCAATTTTGTCTTGCAATTCTCTCACCAACTCCTCATTGTGTAAATACCACATTATCAAGCTGGAGGGTGACAAGTGGGAAATCTAAGGAAAAAATATCTTTTAATTTTGAAAAAGTTTGAATATTTTCTAAGTTTTCCAGAAACTGTTTTTATACCTATTTGGCTTTTGCCTTCTGTGATACAACTGTAAGACTGACTGTTGTAATGTTTGTCTAGATAATTCATTATTGTATTTTAAAATACAGTATACTAAAGCTTTATTTTAGGTTACTCTCTTGAAATAATGTGCTTTATTATATGTTACTACATCTTCATATTCTGTTTTGTAGCAGATTAACTCCATTAAATCCAATGGCCAGAGTGTGGCTTCAAAGCTGTAGGTGCTTATTAATAGAAAAATGAAATTGCTGTGGAAACAAATGAGAAGAAGGTCTTTGAAGATTCTACATAAATACTATCCTTTTAGTTTTGTGTACATAGAAATACTGATCTCCAAATACTGTTATCATAGCATCACAGAATGGTTAGAGTTGGAAGGGATCTGAAAGATCATCTAGTTCCAACCCCTCTGCCATGGGCAGGGACACCTCCCACTAGAGCAGGTTGCTCAAAGCCCCATCCAGCCTGGCCTCAAACACTTCCAGGGATGGGGCATCCACAACTTCTCAGGTAACCTGTTCCAGTGTCTCACCACCCTCACAAAGAAAAATTTCTTCCTGATCTAAACTTGCCCTCGTCCTGTTTGAAGCAATCACCCTTTATCCTATCACTACATGCCCTCTCCAGGGCATGGAGAGGGACCAGTAAAAGGCCCCTCTTCAGTTTACCTGTAGGCCCCTTTCAGATATTGGAAGGCTGTTATAAGGTCTTCCCAGAGCCTTTTCTTCCCCAGGCTGAACAACCCCAACTCTCTCAGCCTGTCTTCACAGGAGAGGTGCTCCAGCCCTCTGATCATCTTCATGACTCTCCTTTGGACTTAGACCAACAGGTTCACATCCTTCTTGTGCTGAGGACCCTAAACTGGATGCAGTAGTCCAGGTGGGTTCTCACCAAAGCAGAGTAGAGGGGCATAATCACCTCCCTTGACCTGCTGGCCATGCTTCTTTTGATGCAGTCCAGGATGCTACTGTCTTTGTGGGCTGCCAAGCACACGTTGCTGGGTCTTGTTAAGCTTCTCATCAACCAACACCCCAAAGTCCTTTTCCTCAGGGTTGCTCTCAATCCATTCTCCATCCAGCTTGTATTTGCGCTTGGGATTGCCATGACCAGATTGGCCATGCCAGATGTAGGACCTTGCACTGGACCTGGCTGAACTTCATGAGGTTTGCACAGACCCACTTGTCAAGTCTATCCAGGGCCCTCTGGATGGAATCCCTTCCCTTCAGCATGTTGACTGCTCCTCTCAGCTTGTTGTCATCAGCAAACTTGCTGTTGGTGCACTGAATCCCAACATCCATGTTTCCAACAAAGATGTCAAATTGTACTGTGAGGAATGTCACTCATCACTGGTTTCCACTTGGACGTTGAGCTGTTGACTACAGCTCTTTGAGTGCAGCCATCCAGCTAATTCCTTTTCCACCAAGTGGTGGATCCATCCATCCAGTCCATGTCTCTCCAATTTAGAGAGAAAGATGTAGTGCTGGACAGCATCAAATGCTTTGCACAAGTCCAAGTAAATAACATCAGTTACTCTTCCCTTATCTATACACATTATCCACCAATGCTGTTGCAGAATGCCACCAGATTTATCAGGTACAACTTGTCCTTCGTGAAGCCATGCTGTCTGTCACTGATCACCTTATTTTCCATGTGCCTTAGCAGAGATTCTAGGAGAATTTTCTCCATGATCTTGCCAGGCACAGAGGTGAGACTAATCAGCCTGTAGTTCTCTGGGTTTTTCTTTTTACCCGGTTAAAAAATGGGGATTGTTTTTTCTCTTTTCTAGTCAGCAGGGAACTTTGCCAGACTTTACAAATATAATGGAAAGGGGCTTGGTAACTTCATACGCCATAATCCATATCTGCAGATTAATTTAATCAGGTTCTATGGACTCGTGCACTTTCAGGTTCCTCAGATGGTCTCATACTTGATCTTCACCTACTGTGGCAGTTTCTCATTCCAGTCTTTGCCTTTCCCTTCTTTATTTCCATGATGTGGTTAGAACCCTTGCCAGTAAAGACTGAGGCAAAAAAGTCATTGAGTACCTCAGTCTTCTCCATATCCCGGGTGACCACGTCTTGTTTTCTTCTATAGAGGACCCACGTTTTCCCTAGTCTTCCTTTCATAGAAACATAGAATCATCTGGGCTGGAAGGGATTTTCAAAAGTCATCTAGTCCAACCCCCCTGCAGTCATAGTGAAACCTCCAACGAGACCAGGTTGCCCAGGGCCTCGTCGAGCCTCACCTTGAATGTCTCTATCACTGACTTACCTGTAGAAGTTTTTCTTGTTGCCCTTGATGTCTCTGGCCAGATGAAATTATATCAGGGCTTTAGCTTTCCTACCCTGATCCCTGGCCACGCAGTTTCTCTGCCTACCTGACTTGCTTCCACTAGCTATAGGCTTTCTTTTTGCTTTTGAGCATATCCAGGAGCAACTTTATCAACCATGCAGGCCTCCAGGCTTTTAACCTGACTTCTTCATTGTTAGGATACACTGCTTCTGAGCTTGGAGGAGGTGATCCTTGAATATTAACCAGCTTCCTTGGCCCCACCTCCCCTCCAGTGTTGTATCCCGTAGTACCCTGCCAAGCAGATCCATGAGGAGGCCAGATCTGCTCTCCTGAAGTCCAGGCTGGACAGCTTGATGCACACCCTCTTTGCTGCTGTAAGGATCTTGATGTCTACCATTTCATGATCACTACAGCCTACTAGCCCCTTCTTGTTGGTAAGGTCAAGGTCCAGCATAGATCCTCTCCTCATTGAGTCCTCTACCGCTTGGAGAAGGAAGCTGTCATCAATGTATTCCAAGAATTTCCTGGATTGCTTTTGCCCTGGTGTGTTGTCCCTCCAATAGATATCAGGGTAGTTGAAGTCTCCCATGAGGACCAGGACCTGTGACTGAGAGGCCGCTTCTTTCTGTGTATAGAGGGCCTCATATGCTTGGTCATCCTAGCCAGGTGGCCTGTTATTTTTTCTTAAATGGTCATTCATATTGCATTTATATACACTTAGGAAAACATACAGGATATATCTTGCACCTTGTCATTTCTCTCTACAGAACTTCTGCCAGAGCAGATAAAAATTTATGGTTGATACAATCTTCTTTTCTACAGAAGGCAATAAAAATGAGATAATGCATTATTGCTATTAATGGTAAGTCGGTCTATTTCCCTGCTCTGAAAACTTGCACATGTTCTCTTGTTTTGAGTTTATTTGGCTATGATTTTTAATGCTATTCCTCTGAGCTATTTTCTGCACACTGCTTGATTTCTTATATTACCCAGATTTTTCCCAATGAAAGGCATTCAACATTAGTTTCTATGCAAGAACATCTACAGTACCTTCAAAAGACTGATGCTTCAGTAAGGTAATTTGTTAATGTTAACAAAATCTTTGGAGGTAAATTGAATCTTTTACGTAACTGGTTTGTCATTTTGCAAGGAATTATTAGTTGTATGATGCTCTATTTTAGAGGATTTCTCCATTTGGGATGACTGTCTAAAGAAATCAGGATGTGTACATGCAGAAGGAGAATAGCAGTGTCACATTCCTTTTTTAAATTTTTTTTTAGGCATTAATTGTAACTACTCTTTTGCCAAAATTCTTATAACTGGGAGTAAGAAAATAGTGAGTACGCTTGTGTGAAATTTCCCTCAGAAATTGCCTGATGATGTCCACTACCACAACTTAGCATCTCACTTTCTTTCCTCTGTGGGTTACAAGTTGAAGATGTTCTGGGGTTTCTTAGATTTCTGATGCAGTTGAAGGCCTGTGTGCTCCCAGTTTAGCCAAAAAAGTACAGAGCAGATGAGTAATTGAATATTACAATGGTAAAGCTGTAATCATCTTTGTGCTTTTAGGAATGACTGAATGAAAAGAAGAGGGAGCCAAGCAAAAAGGAAAAGAGGGGGCTTTAAGATTCCCCACTGTGTATAGTTGGGTACCTGAATAGATTATTTTTTTTCTTGAGTAACTCTCCCTGCCCTGGCAGTCTGCATCTGCTCGCAAAACCTTCTGTGCTCAGCAGCAATCTGAGTTAGTGTTAACACGGTGTTAACGCCCCCACGAGTTCCCTGTAGATAGATACAAAATGTATATGGGGTAACCAGTATGCCGAGCAGCCTGACCTCTCAGCAAACCATTTTCTTTCCTCCCTCCCTTTCTTCCTCCCTGCTGCACTTTTACTTATTTTTTTTCCCAGCAGCCCGCAGGCATGTGAATCATCAGCAGAGAAATGATTTCACATATGGAAGGGAGACACAGGCCTGCTGCATCTTTCTCTGTACAGGCACCCCATAGAGAATAGAGGAGTGCATATGAGAGACAAGCTTTAAAGTAATCCTGCGAGTCAGTTCACCTAAACAATTATGAGGAGTTAAATAGGTGAAATTAAAGCAGAGATGAAAGAGGTTGTTCGTGTAATTAATATATCACTCTGCTGATATCTAAGAAAACCTAGTCCCTGGCCAAGAAATTGCTAAAAGTGAAATCAATAGGCTTCTCCAGCAAGCCCTTAATGGCAGATGAAAGAAAAGAGAAAAGAGAAAGGAGAGGGAGAGGGAGAGAGAGAGGGAGAGGGAAGGGAAAGTTTCAGCTGACAGGGACCTCCAACTATCATCTAGTCCAACTGCCTGACCACTCAGGGCTGGCCAAAAGTTAAAGCCTGTGATAAAGGACATTGTCCAAATGCCTCTGAAACAAAGCCTCTCTAGGAAGCCTGTTCCAGTGTTTGGCCACCCTCTTAGTAAAGAAATGGTTCTTAATGTCCAGTCTGAACCTCCCCTGGTGCAGCTTTTAACCATTCCCATGTGTCCTGTAGCTGGATCCCAGTGAGAAGAGATCAGCACCTCCTTCTCCGCTTCCTCTCCTCAGGAAGGTGCAGAGAGCAATGAGGTTGTCCCACGGTATTCTTTCCTCCAAACTAGACAAACCCAGAGTCATCAGCCACTCCTCACAGAGCATTTCCTCCCACGCTTCCACCAGCTTTCTTGCCTTCCTCTGAATGCATTCAAGTGCCTTCACATCCTTCTTAATTTGTGGGTCCCAGAATTGCATACAAAATGGCACACAATACTCCTTTGGCTTTTGGGAGCTTCCTCTTTTGTCTAGGGAATCTTAAGCATTCTGGCTGTGAACTGGAACTAATAATACTGCTAAACCATCTCTGTAAAATTACTTATTTGAGGAACAGATTTAAAATATTTTATTTTTATGAGGAAATAAGTTTCCATGGGCAAAACCCGTAGAAAGGTTTTCCCTGAAGACGTAATTACATGCAATTTTAAAACTGAGACATATTCACCGTGGTTCAGAAACTCCTAGAAATAACTGCAAGTAGATGTACATGCCTTCACCTTGATGATAGATCATGTGGTTATAATGATATACATGTTATAAATTATATAAGTGATATAATGATATAAAGAGGAGGATGAAGGGATTAGACATTAATAGTGCAACACATAATACTTTTAGCCCTTTAACTGACAGCAACATGCAGTGTGACTTAATGAACTTCTTCCAAAAGCCTGTACACTGTCTATAGCCTTTCAGCCTGTGTTTCCAAGGGATTATGCACGAGTGGCCTGAGAAACACATTCATTTCTGTGTATGTACCAGGTCACATCGCAGGAAATAAGGCTATCTACTGCTTCTGTTTATTTATCAGTCTTTGATCTCGCACTTAAGAAAAAACAAAAATACTTTTCCAGTGGAACCAAATTAGATTAATAAATTGGTTTCCTACTATGCTTTCTGTTCTTGTTCAGAAAAATTTTAGTGTTAAACATGTCATTGACTTTTGTGAAGTTCTACTAAGGCTGTTTGAGAAATCTGTTTTCAGGAAAAGATGGGGTTTGGCTTTTTTTTTTTGTAACCCAGTGGTCCATGACCTTCCAGTTGTGGACCCTTCATGACCCACAACACATAATGTGTTGTGAAGAGTAATTTTCTTTGAGAAATTTCACTACTACGAGGGGGAAGAGGCCTTCAAGATTGATACATGAGAAAATCTCACCTGTGTGGTACCTGAACCACTTGTACGGCTGTTCCTACATTCCTGATGGCTTTACGACTCTCTCAGTATATTCAGTTGCTCATGCTTCATTGCAACTGGCTTCTTCCCCATGCAAGTACAACCAAGAGTTTGCTCCAGTTGTCCCTAAAGGTGATACAGACCCCTGGCACATCTTTAAATGTTTCAAATCAATCAAACTAATACTTTCTACCCTGTTTATTTTAGAGTATTTCAGAGAGAGTTGGATTTTCAGGTAGGTGGAGCCTACCTCAGCCTACCTGAGCTTACTCCCCCTTACTGGAGAAAAGGAAAAATGTTAAGGGTCACAGGGCTAAGAGTATTTGAAAGCTGCTAGAGGTCATTCAGGAGTTGTGAGGGAAAATGGTTACATTTTGTTAAACTGAAAAGGCTTATAGGAAAGAGTTAGGTTCAGTGACTCTGAAGTTTCAGGTAGGTGTAGGAATGAGACCAACATAGTAAGTTGTATCCCAGAAGGATATCCTCTCCAGATGCTGGATAACATCTCCGAATTGTGACTGTGAGGAGGAAATCTGCGTTTGATGTGTGCTGGGAGGCCAAGATTCCCCAGAAGAAGAGTAATTGAGGAAACAGCACTCTGTTGTTTAAAATCTTCTGAAGTGCTAGCAGCAGGACCTGGAGCCAAAGTCAGTAAACTGTGTTTTAAGTGATGCTGGGGGCTCACTGGAATCTGAACAGGGGCACTCATTGTACCCTTGGCTGACATTGACAGGAATAATAAATAAATAAATAATACATATATATATATATATATATATATACACACAAACCTATTTAAAAAAAAAAAAAAAAGCTGACCAAGCATGTCATCTCTATGTATGTACCAGAGACAAATAGTAATCCTACTAACTTTTTAAGACAATGATAACAAAAAAGGTAACATGTTAGTATTGCTTCATGATTCCAAACCAGTTCTTTGAAAGCAGTTATGTTTGCCTGTATAGCTGTATTTTTTAACCTTTAAAGCTTAGTCAGGTAATTATGCAAGAATTACCCGGGGAGGATATAGATGGTGCTTTCAAGTTTAAAGATTAAAAAAAAAAAAAAAAGGTAACAATTCAAACAGATAGATAGATTTTTAAGGGATCTGTGTTAAGGGTAGTCCCTTTCCAATGCTTGGCAGTTGATTCAAAGTGAAGCATGCATTTTATCCCACATGCTGAATAAAAGCTAAATTACTTCCTTATTCCCTCTTGGTTGTTACTATACACATTTCCCTCATATTCCTAGACATTGTTATACAAAACAGGAGATTTTTTTTTTGCAATGGCATATTTAGTGGAAATCACAGGCAAGTAAAATAAGCTACATTCTGAAAAGAAACGCTGTGGAGAAAGCAACAGATTTTGTTGCTTTAGGTCTCCAGCCCAGAGCTTTGGGGAAGATATCTTGCAGGTTCACTATTGCCTAGTTGTATGCATATTTTCAGAACTAAGTAATCTCTGCAAGATGTTGAAGCAATTTCTGGCACAAGGCCTGAAAGAATTATTCAGATGTCTTTGAACTTTTTGAACAAGTTCAGCAACTATTTGAGCTTTTCAAGACTGTTGGAAGATGAATAGATTCTTAGAGTCTTCAAATGTAGTTCTAGAAAGGCACAGGAGTTTTCTTCTGCAGCCAGCATATCAATAGCTTAGCAATTACCTTATTTGTATTGCATTACTTTCTTTACAATAACCTATGGGTACTATGTTATCTTTTTAAAAGGTTTGGTTATCAGACATTGTTTTTGCCACTCAAGGGTACTACAAACTGTAGCACCTTCTGTTCATCAGATAAGATTTCTGTCTACTAATTCTAATTTTTTTTTATCAGTAAGAATATTAACTCAAGTTCTTTTTCAGTACTCATGTCCTCTTTGCAGATTAACATTGTTTGCCATTTCAATAATGCTTCAAGAGAAGTATACAGTATTTACTTTTGCAAATGGGAGCAGAATCAAATCAGAGTCTTTCATAAAATCCTGTCCTCTGATGAGCAGAGCAGATCCCATTAAAGTTGGCACGGATGAGCAGTCATTTATCCCTGGATGGAATTTGGTCCTTTGTGAGATGCCATTTGGAATGATTTTTCCAAATCTCTTAAACCACAAAGAACTAATCATTAGGATTCCAAAAATTCTTTATATGCAAGGCAGCCAATGATGAATGTTTCAAAGAATTTTACAATGATCCAAGTAAAAGTATTTGCCATGATAAAAATAACAGAGTAACTGAGACTTATGAAAATGCGACAAAAACACTGCTTACCTCCCTGTCCTGCTTAGAGAAATTTTTAAAGGTGATGTAATTCTAAATGTAATTTCTAATGGTTAAGCAGGAAACACTATAGTGGTACCTGTAAGAACCACAGGTACACTCAGTGTATTCAGTGCAAAAACGAAACTGATCTGAGGAAATTAGTGCAAAGGGTACCTACCTATTTGTGACCACTAAGGTGCAAATTCCCAATGAGACACACACACACATCACAATAGTCATAAATTCAGAGTCTTACTCAACAGAAAAGAAAATGCAGGAACATGAAACTATGTGCATACATAGAAGGTTCCTTGAAAATTGTTGCTGGTAAAAAAAAAAAGGTTTCCCATTACAGAACGAATAAACTTCTTTAGTCAGTCCTTTTTTTATTTCACAGTTGAGGGGAGTCATAGACGGCTGCTTCTCCGTCTATGAATGGAGGTTTTAGAGAGCCATTACCTTGGAAATCCCACACAGAGCATGATCATCAAGAGCTAAGAGCTCTTTCAAGAGATAACAGCTCTTACTAGCTCTCTCTAGGTACTGGGAGTTGTCCTCAGAGAAGACTATATGACCACGACTGGAAAAGGAGCTGCATGAAGATGCCTTTCTCTGCTGTGCCCACCGTAGTTACTGTGATTCCTGAGATGGCAGGGGAGAGTGACCAGTTGATTAAGAAACATATAAGATTCACTGCCGACCAAGTCCATCCACTCCTCTTTCTTGCTGACAGCTCCTGCCCAACTAGCCTTAGGTATGACTGTGTTGTCCCAAAATTCGGGGGATCATGTACCCTCTGTGCAAGCCAATAACACGGTGTTGAGGTATTCACAATTTATAAGCAGTTCTGTGCAGAAAAGGGTGCTAGGAGGTATTTTTGCAAAGCTAGCACATCCAGCATTGAAACAGTCGTTCACTTATACAATGTAAATTAGAAAATTAACATATTCCTTGTTTTCAAACTTTTTACTGCTGCTCATAATTTCTTAACTTGAAGCTGATTGGTGTAAAATGTCCTCATCTTCTACTAAAGGTATAGAGTCTGAATTTTACCTGAATGGGGCCTATAGGAAGGCTGGGGAGAGTCTGTTTACAAAGGTCTGCAGTGACAGGACGAGGGGCAATGCGTTGAAACTGAAGAAAAGCAGATTTAGATTGGAGTTTAGGAATAAGTTCTTAACAAATGAGTGTTGGAGCACTGGAACAGGTTGCCCAGGGAGGTGGTTGAGGCCCCTTCCCTGGAGACATTCAAGGTGAGGCTCGACAGGGCCCTGGGCAACCTGGTCTAGTTGGAGGTGTTCCTGTGACTGCAGGGGTGTCAGACTAGATGACCTCTAAGGGTCCCTTCCAGCCCAGATGATTCTATGATTCTATAAAATACCATTTCTTCCTCCCACCTCCAAATAAACTCATTTAGGCCTCAAATGGTAAAGAAAAGATACGTAAAATTTATTCCAAATTTGATGAACTTTTATTGTAAACCAATATAACAATGCCTTCCATGCTTTTTCCTTGGGTGGGTGGGTGGGTGGATGGATGGATGGATGGATGGAGTGGTCAGTGGCGCTGCAGTAACTACAGATGCCTTTGCTGTGGTTGTAGGGGCTGGGCTGTTGAGGTGAGCAACACGATCAAGGATAGCCTGCTGCAACATTGCAAAGAGATGGGTTCTGATGTCACTGAGAGACGGGCTGTGAAGTCAGCTAGGGAGGGATTGTGACCCGGTGCCCCTCGCTGCTTATAGGCGGCCACCGAGCCCCAG
>BJBW01002352.1:0-87018 GCA_004320125.1 Scolopax mira
GTGCTCCGAAACCGGTTTGGCTGAGTGCTCCCCTACACTATGTCCCCTAAAAGGAGGCAGTAAGATCTCATATTGTTCTTCCTAACTGTTTTGTATAGACTTACAGCTTCTACCACAAAGTTAGTTCTTGTTTTCTGTTTGTTGGTCACAGCAAATAGGAATTTTGTTTCGTTTTGTTTTCTTGTGTACTGTAGAGATTCACCATTGTACATGTGGAGAATTTTCTAGATTTCTGCTCCATCATTGGTGACTGGGCTCCAACTATCACAGAAATTTGGATTCAGTGGTCCTCTACATGACCTTGATTCAGTCAGATGGCTGCTGATATGATGAAGCTGATGCTTGCTTCCCTGGTAAGGATGCTGTAAAATGTATTAATACCTAATCTTTTGCTCCAGAGGAACTCATGATTGTAAAAAGTAGTTAATTCATTCAGAGTATGCCAACTGTGGATATCACAACCTCTCTGAAGGAGAGGAAGAACTGTTACTGGCAGAACACTGTGGTGCATAGACAACCTAGGTGGTCAGCCTCATGAAACTCTGTTGGCTGCTAAGGGCTGCTCTCAGAAAGCAGTCTGATCTTTCTGACTTCCAGTCCGGTAACTTTGCTGGTGAGCCTTATGATTTTATGCAGAGCAACTTGAACTTATTTTGGAACTAATTGAATTGTTTGGGCTTCATAATTGGTTTTTTTTTTTTCCTGGTGTTTAAGAAGAATGCTATAAAGAGCTCAGGATTTGGGTGTTACAGCAAGGAATATGATTCACAGATGAATCTGTTGCAGATTTGAATGATTCCTGAAGCCAAAATACTGTGATCTTGAGGATATTAGTGTTGTGATGTGAAATTCGTTACAAAATCTTATGTGGTTAGGCTAATTCTCAATAGTATCATTATTAAATCCCAACTTTGTGTTTTGTATTATACTACGGAAATAAGGTATCTCTACTATTTTTGGGGTCATTGACCTAAAAAACCAACCAACCAAACTGAAAAAACACAAAACAATTTAAATGTGAAAATGAAAAAATCTGGTTTTTGTGTGAGAAGTTCATGTTCATCATTTGGAAAGCCTTTTTACTCCAGAAAGTTGCTACAATTAATTTTGCCTCAGTCACAGTGGTTAAATTCCATAAAAATAGGGTTTTTTTTAATTGGCTGCAAAATTGCGGCCGAGTGTTTATCTTCAGGCTCCAAACTTACTTAGCTCAAAAAATTCTCTGAAATTAGGTTTGAACACCTTCAGCGTGTTATGAAGCCAGTGCATGCTATGCCATATTTTATTTTTTTGCCTGTAGCACAACCCATCTTACATTGCATAATCATTTTCTTATTTCACAAAAAAGTGTCAAGGCTGTCTCTAGATGACCCATTGAACGCTTTTTCATGGTTTATGTTCATAATAATTTCTCTACATGAAATTCAGTTAAGGCTTCATGCTTTCCTAGGTTGTGTTGGAGATGAAGGTAGCGTGTTTAGGCTTTCCATGGAGACAAATCCTTCATGGCCACAACAAATGAAAGCTTACAAATACAAATATAGCAAATTTGTCTTGGGAACTCTTTGTGAAAGAGGGAAAATACAATTCTTTAAAACCTCTATATCTGCTGGAAAGCTTCTTTACAGTCTTCAAGTTATTGCCATCTGAACATATTTTTCTTACTAATACTTATATTCTTTTGAATAATGTGTAATGTGTTTTAATGAATCATGACTGCCTTTTCAAACAGATTGACACTGCTCAGTGCAATGACTGTGCAGCACAATTAGACCTGCTACACCTCTCTGACCTGATTTCAGGCCTGAAATGTACATATCTTAAAGTTCAAAAGAGCAAATACTGTAAGGGCTAATTGGAACTTAACGCACTCTAAGAACTGCTCTGATGTTTCAAGAAAGCTTAGAAGACCTCTTGTGTAGCAGTTACGAATATTTTACACCATATGTCCATCTCATCATACACTTTTAAAGGTTATGAAGACTGTTTTTTCTGGGAAGATGAGTTCTGGCCCTTCAGTGCAGAAGCTGAGGGCAAAGAACCTTAGCAACAATTTTGGCTGAAAACAGTTTAGCGGCTGCCACTTCAATTTGGAATACTAATATATTGATCTTTCCAGATGGAAGAAATAGATGGACAACTTTGTGTCTGATAAGATTGCATTATGTAGCATGAAGTTTGAGTGGAAGTGAGACCAAATGATCCAAGTACTTTTTCTCAGGGTGATACATAGAGCTATAGTTACTGGCTTTGCCCCTTGTTGCTGCTACTCTTGAAAATCTGATTACTCCATCACAAATACAAATGCAATGCAAAAGTATATCCCATCTTGAGTAAAAGGCAATTACTTTTCCATTTTGCAGGAAAAACTGAGCCATGGAAATGCTTGCATGCAGATTTTATATTTGAAATGAACAGTAATAAGAGTAAGATAATTATTTTCCCTGACTTAACCTTTCTCTGTGTGTGTTTTTTCCCTCTATTCCTCAAATATTTTAGATTGTTAGGATTCCAAATATAGGTATTATATGAATAAGAATTTTGATCTGTTTTCCAGTCTACTTATTATTTTCATTCACCAGTGCTCAGGCTTGAGCATTATAATGGGAATAGTCAGCTATAGCACATTATACAGAGAGAAAAAATTCATCGTGCTATATTTTCACATTTAAGTAAAAAGTTTTTTCACCTCTAAAAACTGCTCTTGGCATAGAATTCAGACTTATTCAAAAACTGCTACGGCTCTGAAAGATTTGATGCTTTTGGTTAGAACAAAGGTGTAATCCAGTATTATTTTAGCTCCCTGGATTTCCCAAGACATGTGGCTTTTGGAAGTGGCAGTGATAGTGGTTTGGGAGTGAACGCTTTGGTCTGCTTTAAATGTGTGCGATTTCCATTCGGAAGCACAGAGTAAAAACAAAAGAGCACTGAAATCTTAATCAGTGACTTTTTCCCCTGTGACAACAGCTGTATTCCTTCAACTCCTCTCCTTCCGTAGGAATCTCCGTAGGATGCCAGGATGCCCTGCCGGTTGTGCAGAAACCGCAGACACATTGTCTGTTGCACTAAGAGGCAAATAATAAGTCGTTGGCTGCAGTTTTAAATTTCTGATTGGCATTTGGAAATATTCAGTTATTTTCAAGCTTGTAATTAAATGAACCCAGTAGCAATTTCTTCTCTAAGTGTAAGAGAGCCTATGTGTCTATCACTGTGTTTATAAAGAAAGGCTTGTTTGTCGAAATAGAAATGAGTTTTTTGTGTGTGTTTACATCTTACTATGACATTTACCTTATTTTTATGCCTGTGGGAACTAAGTGATATTTCATTACTTTATAGCTCTCTTTAAGTGTTTGAGGGCACAGTAGGGTCTTGGAAGAAGACTTTTTTTTTTTTTCCTTTTAAAAAACTAAACTGTATTTTATTTGCACTTCAGAAATGTAAACCCAGGCTCAGCCATATTATTCAAGCTTGAATACAAGTTTGTGCTGATGGCTCTGTTTACCAGACTGGATTTGGCAAGCTAGTTTTTCAGACTTGTGTCTTCAGAGTCATTCATCAGCAGATAGAATTTAGTGATCTGCTTGGGACACTGAAACCTGGTAGGGCTTTGAGTTCCTCTTATGCATCTGAAATCACATACATATCTGAAGTCTCATATGATATATGAGAAAAACAGCTAGGAGATGAGGGAAGAAAGATGTGACTAGCAATAACATTTCCTATACGCTGTATAACATAATCTAATTTGTAAATAACCTAATTTTGTATTGACAGTGTAAATTAGCTAGCTACAGTCTTTGTGGTGAGGGTGGCTTACAAGGCATGAAAGCAGAGGAGATCTGGGGCATATAGTCTCATGAACTCATAAATTATCATTATAAATCTTTTTCCCTGGAATGCAATCGAGATGGTTTTCATTGTCATCACAGGTGATACTCCTGTGATGCTTCTGAAGAGGGCTGGGCTTTAATGAACTTGAACCTAGCATCAGAGATGAACAAAATGCAGGATGTTTCAAGTTTCAAGTTTTCCTTGAACTTCCACTCCTACAAAGGGAAAATTCTGAATTAGGGGTCAGACCTGTGAGCCAGCCAGTTTGGGGATGCAATAGCTGCATCCCGTGGTGGCTCTAGCTCCAGGATGCTTCTGGTTGCTTGTGGGCATTGGGTGTGAGGCTCCCTCAGGAAAGTACTGAAAGCCTGGACGTATGCAATTACTTAGCCAGTGTTTCTGTGTTGCCCCTTTTCAAAATGCAAAAATGGGATCTCTGTCAGGTTCCCTATCTAACAGGAGATGAAGATCAGATGGTGTAGATAGTGCTAGATCCATACCAGAAAATTATACCTCAGCCTACCTGAGTTTAGGATATTAAAACGGACTGCTATGTTAGTAATGGTATCACCTCCCAAAGAATGTTTATAATATTTAGTGTGTAACAACTTGCTACTTATTCTCAGTAAGTTAGGTGCATGTCATAAGTTGGATTTAAGAAGACAATTTTTTTTTTTTAAGAAACCAGGGTGGCCTCTTCATGGAGCTTAGTGCTATATTTCTTTGCTTCTTTATGAAGCAAAGAGAAACAATTTATTTTCAATCTTGAAATCTCAGATTCCTTTCTCTATCTGTAGGGATGTTCTTCATCCTATTTGTGTAGATCAGAAGTTCATAAGCTGTAAGTGACACATTGCTGTGGTTGAAGCTATTAATATTCTCTGTTTTACTTTATTCAGTGATTCTATGTACTACAGTAACTCAGCCTAGTCTCTTTCTTACTTGAATGTACTCTAGATATTGTTTTCAAATCTTGGCTGAGTTTCCTTGCTTTCATACAAAATGCACTTTTGTATTTATTTTGTTTACATTTTTATATGGAAAAACTCTGGCATGCATAAAACTCACATTCATGTCATCACTCTGCAGTCTAGCCCTTCATGCAGTGGTACCACAGTATTGTTGAAAAATGGTTTTGCTTCTGAAGGTGGAGTGTAAGGGAGAGGCAGAAGGAAAAAAAGGTACTCGGAGACAAATATAGGGTAAAAGTGAAACCACATGGTATTACAGAGTGGGAAATACAGCAGTGGGTTGTTGACAAGAAAGCACTCATCTAGACATGCAGGTAATTGAAGACAGACAAAGGGATGGTTCTGAGCAGAGTTTTACTATGTTAGTATACCAGGCATATTTTCAGTAGGTCCAACATAATGTTACAGGATTCTTACCATGTAACTCTTAACTCAGGATAGAACAGCTTTACCTTACCCACAGGATGTAGCTTGTAACCTGAGCAAAACCCGGAACATAAAGATTATGCCCTAAAATAGCACAGAACCTAATTTTGTTGCTTGACCAAAGTAATACTTAAGTTATGCTTCAAACTGCAGACACAGTGAAAAGTACAGATAGTGGAAAAACAGAGTAACAATGAGGAAATCTCAGGTAATGGTATTTCTATTTCAACTCTATATGTATGTGCTTGAAACAAAATCTGATATTAGCTATAAACCAGAAGATCACATGATTGAATAGTGAACTAAGTTATATTAAAGTAGTGGTAGGCAAAATATTTGTGAATGGTTGATTAAAAATGTGACTTGTAGATTTCAGTGCTTGATAATATAAAAAGGCTAACTAGAAGAGAAATCAGTGTCTTTTATAGACAGTGTTCTCGGAGCTTGGATTTTTACCATCTCAAAGATACTTGCTGAACTTGATACATGTTTTTGTTGTTGTTCGTTAGGGAAGCAGATAATAAGCCAAATGCTTGCTTTATAAGTTCTATAGATTCATGTGCAGTATTTAAAAATATTGTATGCTGGGTCTTCAGAAACAGAACTCATCATTTGGAGAGTTTATTAAAATGTGAATGATAGATCAGTAACCTCAGTCTTTAGAAGTCCTTCCACATTCATGTGATAAAGATTAGGAAAGAGTGGAACTCAAGCTTTCCAAGCCCTTAAACTCTCATTCCTTCTGTAGACTCAAAGTCCCCTGGGAAAATCTTCTATCTCCTTTACTTCTGAGAGAAGATTTTATGGTTTGCCTGTGGATTATTTTTGTTGTTTTGTTGTTGTTTTTTTTAAAATCATACTGGATTCTGGCTGAGATTAGAATAAAAAAAAGATAATTAGAATAGACAAACTTAGATTAGTGAAATTGATAATTCTCAAAAACTAGAGAGTCCCTACATCTGTGAAGTTTGTGAGGTTTTATTTTAGTTTTTGGGTTTTTTTTTAATCTATTTATTGCTTTGAAACTGTCCCAGTGGAAGAAATTCTTTTCGATCCCTAAAGCAGGGGTTTAAGTGCTGTTAAGAACTTGTGTTGGTTTTGATGAAGCTGGGGGGAGAAAAGCCAAGCAAACAGATGTTCCCCACCTTTCTACAGCCACATAGTCAGAGGCTACATCTACATCAGAGAATCTGGAAGTGGTTTTCAAGTCTGTAGATATATTTAGGTCTGTTTGGCAGGTCCCTTCTTGCTGATGCACCACCACCCTGATACCTGAGAGAAACAACCATGGACAAGAAATCCAAATGGAAGTTGTGGTGCACCATAAAAAATGTTCCCCACCAGATTGTTGGAGTTTAGGACCCTGTGCTCTGCCCTGGGAAGCAACTGTAATTACTGCCCTACAAGGTGAGAGGCTCAGAAATGCTTAAACTGGAGTGGTGGCACAGTGAGCAGCTCTTCTTGCTGGAGCTAGCTGGTGGGAGTGATGAGCTTCACCCACCTGCTTGCACTTCTGCAGCAAGTCCAGATCTCCTACTTATTGGACTGTCATATAGGGTTGTGATATAAGCCATGAAGAAAGGAGGAATAGCAATACAAAATATTAACTTTTGTTGCCTGAATGGAATTCTGCATTTGTAATGTTGATAATTTTGTCAGTTAGTACGTTTTCCACCTCTTTTCATCGCTGTCCTTATATTGTGCAGTGGTGGATGCTCTGTGACACCTGATTGGGACCCCTTCCTGTAGTAGCTCCAGAGACTCTGAAGTGCTGAATATGTAAGGATTTAAGATAAATTTTCCAAGACGTTGGACATGAAAGTCTCTATGGCATATTTAATTTTCTGTTCTCTGTCTCCTCTTGTTTTGCTTTTCTATTAAAATTGATTACTTTCAAAAGGTGATAAGCATTCACTTCTCAAGGAATTATGTCAACCACACAGTATGCAGTGGACTGTTTGACACAGACTGTGGAATATATTTGAATATGAAACTCTTGGTACTTTGTGTATTTTATCTGCTACATCATGCCCTTGTGCAAGCAACACTAGCAACTGTTAAAGGTCGTAAACCTTCTTGACTTGAAATTGTTCTGGGAACACTGGGTATTATTACATTGTTAACAGAAATATTCTGTGTAGATCAGAGTGGCATTTTCCCTAGTAAGTAACTTTTTTTTTTTCCTACCTGATCCAGAAGAGAAATAGTACCAATAAAATTTGAACAATTTATATTTGATACAGTATGGATGGTACAAAAATTAAAAATTTAAAAACAGACCTCTTGTAGTGTTACTTACCTGATGAATTTAAAGCCAGAAAGTTTGCATGTTTTGGGAAACAGTATAGTAATTCATCAGTATGATCTTGGAATTTATTTTCTATTTCAATATTAATTTGAGTAAGATTTAAAAAAAGCTATGGGCCACACTGGATCAGACAGAAAGTCTATCTATCTTCAATGCTGAGTGTAAGCAGAAGCTGAAAGAGGAGCAGTGTAAATACATGTGGTAGTACCCTAATATTCTTCCAGGCTCTAGCTATTATTTTAGGACAGGGGTATATTCCTTTGCCAGTTTCAGTGTCGGTACCTAAAATACAGATGTAATCCATTAGCATATATGGGCTCTCTTTGAGTCCCTGTAAATTTTTAACACCCTTTAGCAAGAAATGTGAGAGAGTCTAATATGTCTTGAATGAATAAAACCAGAACAAGCTAAAACCCCCCAGAAAACCCAAACAAAAAAATCCCCAACTTCCCAAAAAACCTTTTTGCTCATTTTGAATCTGACTTCTTTTGTTCTTCTTCCCAGTTCTTATATCAGAAAAGACAGTGCACAATGAATTGTTATTTACCAGTTCCATGCTACTTCTGGCTTTCGTTGTCCTCTACTGTGTTCAGCCCAAGGCCGTGTGTTTTTCAGATAGAGGAGTCTGAGATGAATTGTTTTCTGTGCAGAAGTTGCTCCATATGGGTAGTTGTCCAGAATAATTTAAAGTGTCCAGCACAAATTGTTTAAAGGCAACAAATAAATAAATGCAGTGAGCTTTTTCTTGCCTGCGATGGTATAGACGAGTGTTTACCAGTCAGTCACATTTTACTGGAATTTGGAAAGGAAGATCCATCATGATGGTAGTGGCTTTCCTATCCAATGTGCCAAGCGTGATATATAGTGCTGTGCCTGATACCATTCTCATGAAAACATTTATGCTGCTCGTGCTCCTTTGCTTTTGGCTGTTTACAGCCATGGTTGGGTGTTAGGATGTGAAATACATTGTTGTGATATGGGCTACGTGTAGGTGGTGTACTGGGCTTTATGTTAAGCAGTTGTGTAGTGTTAGAGACATTCCTTATGTTCTTACTTCAGATGTAATTCCTAGAGAAATCACTGTCTGAGGAAGTGTAAAGAACTTAGACCTATGACTGCAAGATGGCTTGGTCTTCCCAAACAGGAATCATTCTGTGCTTCCTTAGGACAACTGGAATAGAATGGGACAGATCTGAAAGGAGGGAGTGCCTCAGTCAAAGTACAAGTGAATTACTGGAAGATAAAAAGCTGTGGAAAATTCTGTTTCAATTTGAAAGATATTTGGGCATGTTAAATGCAGACATCCAGGACTAGCAAACGCCAAACCTTTCTTTGCTAACCAGTAGTTTGAGAACTTCTGTTTCACAGAGAAATTAAATGTGTTATCAAGATTATTTTGACTTCCTTCTTAAAATGCATTTCTGGCTGCCTGCCTGCTTCTGGGATATGCCTATTATTTTCCCTTTTCAGGACTGAACAAGAAACACTTAGTGAATTATGATTCCAGGTTTCCCTTCAAACTATAAATGAACTGCTGCAGGTGAGATTGGTTGTATGTCAGTGATCTGCTGTGCTAATTGCAAGGGAGTTTAAATGTTCAATTGCTAATATTTTCAGACTCTAAAATGGTAATTTATTACTCATAATCTCAAAATCTTAAACTCTTTGAATTCCCAAAAACTCAGAAAATTGTTTCTGGTGGGAATGGCAGATTATTCATGAAGAAAAGATGAGAAGGAAGTTACTTTGGATGGCTTTAAGTTATAGTTTAATTGTTGTAAATTCTTTCAATTATAAACATATAAAAGATTAATTTTTACAGAGAACTTGAGAATTCCTTGTTAATTTTGTGCTTTGTGTGCAAAAAGAAACTTTAAAGCTAACGTTATGAACGGTAATTCTTTGAAAAACTGTTGCCACTCAGTTCAATCATTTGCAGCGTTGCTTTGAAGTGATTGATTGGGCCACATTTGTCTCCACTACAAAACGTACTGAGGCCATTAAATGAGGAATATGGCCCCTAGTTCTTCTCTTGATTTGCTAAGAAACTTTGCTGTAGAGGGGAGTGTGCTAATAATATGGTTTAAAAAGCATCTGAGCCAGAGGATGGAAAATAAAAATTCTAACACTTGCAAGCTGTGGCTCTGAATGTTGTTGATATGTATTGGTCTGCTGGATGTAGATTTGACAAGAATCCA
The DNA here is from genome assembly GCA_004320125.1 of Scolopax mira. NCBI lineage: Eukaryota > Metazoa > Chordata > Aves > Charadriiformes > Scolopacidae > Scolopax > Scolopax mira. The sequence continues at coordinate 9,735 of BJBW01002352.1, forward strand.
CTGTATTCCCTCTTCTTTATTAGTTCTCTTAAACTTTTAAAATCCATTCGTACCCCTTTGATCTGAAGTAGAATAAATCTGATATAAGTGAAAGCTATTTGTCTCTAGAATAAAAATAATAAATTGTTCTTTCTGTGGAGAAGGCTGAGGCTTTAGGTGTGAAAGCTTTTGACTTTTTTATATGGTTAGGATTTTGTGATTTTAAATTTACAATAATTTAACTCCCCACCTCCCTCCCCTCCCTTTTCTTCTTTTGTAGGATGTTCTTTTAGGCTGTTTGAGCTTTTTCCACTGCATTTTAGCAGCTTATGAGTGTGTGTATAATTAAGATGGTAAACTGGAAGAGAAAGAGGGAGAAGATGGATCTATCTCAAATGTAGTAAATAAGTGGTGTAGGGTGCTCTCTAATTTAAACTGCAACTGTGATTCTACAACTGGAAATCTATCAAAAGGAAATAATTGAAAGTGCTATTATCCATACCTGGTCCTAGGTATGAAATCCAGTGCAGCATACCCTTAAATACACTTTATTGCTGCACCAAATATAGTTAAAGTACTTGTCAGTTAGTTCTTGACTATTTGGCCATATTCCACCCTAATATGTGATTCAATTGTTTGTGAATGGGTCCAGTGTTTCTACCTGCAGAAATCTGCTTTTTTGGCTTTTGCAAGTATTCATGATTTTTTTTTTTTTGCAACAGGCCTTCCTGACATCTGCTTCAAATCAAATTTTTTTTTATAATATTCATGTATGCCCTCTTATCCTGTCGTGTATATTAAACTGAAAATAATTCTTGAATAGACATCCATATCATGTAGGATTTTGTGTACTTTCTATAAACGCCATCTGGATTTGATACTGCTGTAAAAAGGCAGGATGCTTTGTTTCTTGACAAAGTTTTGTATCAGAAACACTGTCAGGAAGGAGTCCGTGGGCCTTTCTTCCTTTCAAACCTGAGATAGCGCTGTCTCTCTCTGCAACTTCACAGGCTTTTCAGAAGTCACCAAAAAAGTCCCCAACCACAAAAGCCTTGAATAGTCTAACTAGCTCAGGAAGGGGTTTCAATAATGCTGCTGCAGACTCTCACTTATAGAGCCTGCAGAGCTGTAGCAGGCAGTTTGCCAGAGGAACAAATTAACATTATTTAACATTTCTGAAACTTTTAATTAAGCTTGTTTTAGGCTTGCAGGCAAACTGGAGCATATATCCCCATCCCCTGTTGAAGAACGTTCTTGGCTTCTAGATGAATTTTCCTAAGTAGTCCCAGCGCTAATAATGTCATCCTAACGAGCTGTGCAAAACGTGGTGTGTTTTGTTCTTGAGGCTTCACGCGCAACAACTTTGCTTTCAATCCACGGGGGTCTGCACCCCATGATTTTTATTTTGAGTTTCAGGTTCAGCGGGGAAAGCAAAAAAGAAAAAGCAGCATTTCACAGGGTTTTATGTCAGTTCCATAAACCATCCCGTATTTTCTCTAAAGATGTGTGAATCTTAGCTAACTTTTATAAAAAGTTTTTTATTTGTAAAGAAATTCAAAAGGGGCACATTGTGTAGTTTATGACTTCATTGTGAACATTTTTTACAGCTGTAATCCTTCCTTCTGAATGTTATATTATGGCTGTTGCTCTTGCTACATGGCTAAAGTAACAAAATGGTTCCTCCAATAAAGCCCTATTTGCAGATGGCTTGTGAAACATTCAGCTTTGCAGATGAATTGTGCTATGTTTTGGATTGTGGCCAAATATAGCTTTTTTGGTTTTTTTCTTGAAGGCTTGAGCAAAATCAATTCAATCACTTGTATGAGAGCGAGGAAAATACAAGTCCAACATTTAGAGCAACTAAGGTTGGAAAGCTAGTTTTACAGGAAAGTATTTTAGAGTAAAAAGAAGTGACTGAGTATGATTTAGAGGAGTTTATTTCTGGTTAAATTATAAGCTAAATCCAGGCAAACCTGGAAAATGCACCTGTGGAGTGAGAGTGAACAGAACGGCTCCAAGTCTTTCTGGATATTTTCCTAATCTTTAATAAAGGTGAAGGAGATGCTCCTCATGTTACATTTTTCAGCAAAGTAATCCATTACTTAAGAAAGGTGCAGGGAGCAATAAACATAGGGTGTTTCTTTTCTTGGTCAGAACATGAAGGATTGTTAAAGTATATTCCAATTGGAAATGTTTCAATCAATGGAAGAGTTGCATATGGAGGAAAACAAATGAGATCCCTCCCTCTCCTGCTGCATTCTGGGCATGGATTTTTAGTGTATAGAGGACCCAGGTCCAATCTTTTGTTCTTAAGAATACATCATTGTTGTTATAATAAGTAGAATAATTCCAACAGAAGAAACTGAAATTTTGTTTCAGGATAGTGAGATTGCTGGAAGATTATCAGCTTGCTTTTGGAAGAGCAATGGTGGTCTGCATCAGAAGCCTTTTTGAAGAGTAGCTTGAGTAACAGGCTGCTTATGAATCATAGAATGGTTTGGGTTGGAAGGGACCTTTAAAGTCCATCTAGTCCAACCCCCGGCAATGAAAAGGGATATCTTCAACTAGATTGGGTCGCTCAGAGCCCTTATTGACCTCTAAGGTTCAACTGGCCTTGAACGTTTCCAGGGATGGAGCATCTACCACCTCTCTGATGGTAGAATATATGTGTGGAAAGACTAGAAAAGTTTGTTCATTCTTTGTATAATGAGAAAATGCACATATTCTTGAAATCTGTAGCTCTGGTCTTACTTCCTTCATTGGATAATCTTTTACAATTCTCTGCCAGCCATAGCTTGGATCCTGGCAACCTGAGTGGCAGCATGTATGGTTAATTTAGAAGGAAACTTTTTTTTCTGAGGATGTGAGGTGCTAAGTCTGAACCTATGGGTTTACAGTATCTTCCTGGACTTCAGTATTATCCATAAAGAATATAAATATTCTGTTAGGAACTATGTGTTACTGAGAGAAATTTCGTGTCCCTAAAGCCTTTATGAGTGTCTCTATTTTTTACAGCTTTTTTCTTTTATCTGTGCTTGTTATATGATACAGCAGTGTCTGCATGACATTGATATGATGCATTCCATAGCATTTATATTCAAGGGGCAAATCACTATGCATAGTGATGAATTAATAGGATCAAACATGTCCGTGGAATAACTCCTGTTTTCTAGTTAACTGTGCTGAAGTTTGATTTCTTTTTCTCATTGGAGTTTGTCCTGCCAACTGAGGGAATTCCTACACAAGTCATGATGCTCCCCTAGTCTGTCTGCTCTGTTTTTCTAGAGATATCTGAAGAAAGGCTATGTGTAAAAAGTGACTTCTAGGCAACTGTGGCAAAAGCAGTGAGTTGCTACTTCTGAAAAGTACAGCTCAGCATTGTGGGGACGGGGCTTTGTTCTTTTTGTATCTAGAAAGAGCAATGGTGGTAGAGAACATGTTTTGTGCTTCCAGACTATGCTTTCACTTGGGTTTTTCTTGATGTTCTTGGAATTATATCCTTTAAGATCTAAGAACATATCAAGTAGTTTACTGAATAGCTTAGCAGCAGCTCTTGTTTCCAAAAATAGAAAGGTTTAAAAAAATTGGGTATCATAAAATGTACACAGGAAATACTTTTGTACTCTTCTGTCAGGTAAAACTCAGCTAGATGTTGTACTGAAACTTATTAATTCTAATTTGCAATTAATGGTCTGAAAATAGGACTGTAAAATAGCAACGCATGCAACTGGGAAAAAGTATTTTCATAAGTTGAACATTATTTTGATGTATAATTATTGTAAAAAAACCAAGAAGGACATGAAGGTTTTGCTGTCCTGATTAATGAGAAAGTTAGTATGTTAAGGAGCTGGTGTAGTTTGTAGTGCTTTCTGCTGGCTCAGTTGATGCCAGTCTGATCAATGTTCTGGATGCTCTCTCTGTTTGAAATAAGGTAGCTCCAGGCTGGCTGATTTGTATGCATGCAAGTATTGCTGTCTTTCAGTAAAACATAATAAATATATACTTTTCATTCAAATGGGTAATTAGTAAAATGACAAATGTGTGAGAACACAACATACTTTGTTTTTTTAAACAGCTCTTCAATAATTCATGGTGAGTTGAAACTTTTTCAGGAAACTTTGCGAGAACGCCTCGTGAAGAGATGAGGAAGCAGCCTCCTGTTCTCGTGCTGTCAAAGGCAAACCATTAATATTTACAGCATTCTGGTAACTAGCAATAGAAGGTTTTTGGTATTAGTTCAGTTTCACTGGTCCAGTTATTGTTGATGTGGTGATGGTAGAGTGTATTGTACGTGTCTCCATTTAATGGATGGGATAAATGGCTTCAGCTTGGTCTGCAAACATAAACCATCCTAATTTGAGAGCAGCCCTGTAAAGCAGGAATGTGCACCTCATTTTAGGTCAAAGCATTTGTAAGGAATGCGTCCAAGACACCTGCGGAAAATTAAGGCCTTTACTCTCCTTGTACACAAAATTTTCAAGAGGTAATTACCCTCAGTGTGAAACATAATACGGCTCCCATTAGATGGAACACATGGAGTGAAAATTGAATAGACGTCTTGTCTGGAGCACTTCTGAGAATTAATAGGGCTATCAAAAGCAGTAACAGGAGTGTTTTCTTCACCTTTTGTGTACAACTATCCCCCTCTCCTTATCTTTTGCAGTTGATGATGAGGCTGTTGCCATTCGGCTCAGCAGACAGACACAGGCTTCTTCCATGTGTCTGTCTCCTGCCAGCTGCTTTGTTTCTGCCGAGCTGGCTGCTGCCTTGGAAGGCTCCCCCTTTTTTCCTCAGCCTGCCCGACTCCTTTTGCGCCGGGTTCCCGGTCACCGTGCCAAGGGCTGCGGCGGAAATCCCTGCTTTTCTGTGAGCTGCAAGGATGAGAGTGACAAAGTGGGGCTGCTGGGTTCAGCATCTCACTTTGTGAAGCCCTTCTTTTATCCTTCAGGGAACTTCCTCTGGGGAGATGGAGCTGAAAGTTAAGCTTTCATGCTTTGTTCTGGCAGACGAGCCACAAATATTCAGTTTCCTCTCTTTTTGTTTGACATGTTGTTTATGTCTCTGTTACAAAAATAGAGCAAACGGTCTTTGTGTTCAGGTTTTCTGCTGCCTGTAACAACTGAATGATGATAAAGTTCTGGTTCGGACCTTGCACTGGCATTTCCTCCCTTCCTGCTCGTTTTGAAGGTCTCTGCTAAGAGGTTAAACCAGGTGCCTGCATAGCTGTAGTACCTGCTTACTACTTGTTTTGTAGCTATTCAGTTCCATCTGATGGTTGTCGGATAAACAAGGTGTGAGAAGCCTTTGGTGCTTTGAGAGCCTTCACTAGTACTTGGAGAGGCAGATGGTGCCTTGGCTGATGTCACACCGTAATGGGGGTGCCTTGCAGTGCAACCTCCTGGGCCACGTTGGCTCTGCTCCAGAGCACTGGGGTGTAATTGCTTAGACTTCTGTTTCGTTTGAACAGTAAAACTTATTTAAATGCGAACTGAAATCTCTAGCCTGCTGTAGTGGCCGTAAGTTTGACTGGAATGCTTCAAGTTGCAGTGAACTTGTTAGAAGGGTTTAGCCATTATTTCAGCTCCATTGTAGAGTTAATCACCAGTTTGCAGCCTTGCCAAGAGTAGTTTGAATTGTCCCCAAGCCCCCCGGGAGGGAGACTACAATTTCTGATGTCACAAAAATACCTCAGGTTCTGTCCCTCATGCTGAGTTATAAGCTTCTACAGTTAATATGTAGTGTCATATGTTGATTGTGTTTGAGGGTGGCTGAAATTAAGGATCCATCCAAGCCTCTGAGTACCTAAATAGGAGGATAACAACCCCATGATGCCACCTCCTCTTTGCTTTTTCCCTTTTCTCCTCTCTCTCTTCCCTGCAACATATATGATGATTTGTCTCTAGGGAGGGTGAGGACATGGAGTCTTCATGTACACGGTGCTTTTTGGATTTTTGGGCCAGTCTTACAGCAAGCTATGATCTGTCATTTTGGCAGCGTTAGACATTGGAATAGTCAACTCTCTAAATTCAGAGACAAGTCAATAGAACATCCATAATACTGTGCTGTCTCAAAATGCATTTCTTGTTCCACAGCTAGCAGTGACTCTGGATAATTTGCATTGTACAGTTGCAGGTAATGATTTCTAGATAAAACCTAATTAATTTGTGAGCAAAACCTTGTTTTTTACAAAGCAGCCTTGCAAGCTAAGCATGGAATTAGCAAGCTAGATGTTATTTTTGGCTGTGTTCACTGGTAACCCCATTTTATGCCTATTGTAAAAATGAGATGCATTTTGGCATATATGACAGTTCTAGTACAAATCAATTCCCAGTTAGAACAAATGGGTTTTTAATGAATAAATTTGATAAATTACAACATTGTGCAGTTACATTTCACTCTAGTTCTTCCTGCAAAACTTCTGAGCTACTTAGATTCATATCTTGATTTTTCTTACAGTCCGATTCCTTGTGCAATTGGAGACTCAGACACTTAATACACTTGTAATTCAGCATTTCCTTTTAAGTAGTGGTTTAAAGTTCAAAAGAGCTGTGAGCGTGTGTTGTCTATATTTTCCGGAACAGGAAACTTCCCTTACACTGCTTTAATTGTCAACCTTTCCTGTCCTTTTCTTGCCCTTACTTTATTTCAATGTAAATGTGCTCCTACTTATTTAGTTGGTTATGTTGCTTCTGTAGCTGCCCGTGTTTTTGCCAAAAAATTTGGGTGCTGTAAATGTGATATATATCACTTAGAATCAAGCTGCACTCTGAAGTTTTAGTACAGATTTGGACTCGAATGTTCCCTGTGTTCCAGAAGGTTTTTGGGAAGGATAAAGTCATGCAATTTTGGGCTTCTGGTTGCTTTTCTATGTGACTGTTTTGTGTTATTTTTGATTTTTTAGTAATTTTTTGTCAAAAAATTGTGGCCAAATAGCAATTCAGCTGTCCTTCTGGTCTTTATTCAGATCCTAAAGTAGATTATTAGTGATGGTTTTTTTGTTATTTCCTGTCCTTTATTCTGTGGGCTTAAAAAGATTATGCTTTAAGTTTTGGCATGGCAGTTACTTGCAATTGAAAGGATACTCTTCAGGTTTTTAAGTGTCCTGAACTGAAATTTACTGAAAAGTTAGTTTAAAATAATGAAAATACTATTTGGACTGCGTCGCATGCTCTTATTGTTGTTGCCATTCATAAATATATTCTGGTAATTGAAAGGCTGTCATTTAGGAAAATTCAGACCTCCCCGTACTATGGTTGGGTTTTTAAATTAACTTTACATAAGGACTGGAGTTCACAGGGAGTTTTAAAAGTATGGAAGTTATCCTATCCAGGAAGTATAATTATTTCCTTCACATTACATGGTGTGAGTCTGTTTTTTCCTCGTAACAATGATAATACTGTGATTTGTATCTAAATTAACAAGGTAGAATGAAAACTGCCTGGGGCTGGTGCCTGTGACTCTTCTGACCTTGAGCATCCCAGCAGCATCTTATGGACCATTGAGAAACTGAGGCTCTGCACTGCTCATGTTGTCATATCTTCATCTGGTAACGAGTACTTAGAGAGTTTGTTGAAGGTAGTTGAAGGTAGTTGAACTAGGCTATTCCTCTCCCAGCTACTCCAGAGAAACAAATCCACTTGTCCTTTTCAGTTGTGGTTTTGGGAACCAGGGTCCTCTCTCTATTTGTATTGAGGCATGCTGCCCTACAGGATGGCTCAGGTGGTATCGCAGTGTCTGCAAGTCCCTCCTCAGAGGCAGCCTTCTGATAGCTTCCTGTGAGCAGGAATACCTCCAGATCTTTTCCTTCACCTGTAAATACTTCTGCTTCATAAACTTTAAAAAAAAAAAAACCGATGTAGTATGCAACAGAATGAGACACTTATCTGGATTTTAGAAAGACAGTCATACAAATAATGAACCATAAAACTTAACAACCTTGACAAGAAATAAATGCTGGCTAAGACAACTTTTTCTCTCTGGATCATAGACAGGTGCTATCCTAATGGAAACTCCAAAAGTGAGGGGAGACTGAAGAATCATTTCAGAATCTGATGTAAGAACCAAATGGCTGTAGTTCAGCGTTACTTCAGGAGCTGGAAAGTTAGAAGTAATCCCAATAGCCGAATTAGTGGGCAAACAAAATGCTGGTCAAAAGTGCTTAATAAAATTAATGTTGTTACATACTTCTGCAATTTTCCATGTGTACTGCACAAGAATTTTTTGGATATGGTTTATTTTTGAGCATACAGACATGTACGTGTCCTTTAGCTTTTCAATATGGTACCTTTCCAGCAGAAGACCAAAAAGGAATTTTGATAAATTAAGTTTTCAGGGATGTGGCATGTAAACCATTGGAGTGTAAGATGTCTTAATTACTTTTACAGGATCTATGAAAACCAAAATACTTTGGCCAAGGACTGATTTGCATTTCACAACTGAGCATTTTCTGACTCTGGCCTGGTCATTTGTCCTAGCACTGAGAAAATATGACTCCAAAGAACATGAAAACTTTTAAATCAATTTTAGAATGTAGGGAAAGAGATGAAAATTATGGCTTTGAAGTTATATTTTATTTGTGATATGCTAGACTTTTGGTACTTTCAATGTTGCTATTCCTTTTGTGGTTTTTTTGAACAGCTTTCAGAATAACACACAAGGATTCTGTGTGTATATACGTCTAGATAGGTGTGAAATTTGTTCATATACATGTGCCACAAAGAAGAGAGCAGAGATGTCTTCTACTAAACCCCATTAACTTCTCATACTCTTCCATCTCTTGTTACTGTTTGTTTTGAATGGCCCGGTTGCTTTTACCTGAGTGGTGTGCTGGTTGTTCTCATGATACATTATTTTAAAGGAAAGGGGTAGGGAGACACTTTCCAGACATCTGTTTTAAATCAAAGTTGCTTTAATTTCCGTGTATGCCATCTTCTATCCATCATCTATATGAATCCTCAGCTAGTTAACATGTGCAGGATTTCATATGCTGTCTCATAGGCCCATCTTTGTCTTGTATTTCTAGCTAGTTCATAAACATGTTTGCTTTAACATATTCTTAGCTTGCTCTTCTAGGATTTTAAATCCAGAATCAAGAGCACAGTGTCCTTCAAGTGTCATTTCAGTGTATTCAGCATCTTTTAATAAAACACAAGTTAAACAAGCCCAGCTGGTAGTTCATAGGATATGTTTGGACGTTCTTTCTACTTAGATTAGCGGGACTAAATCTTAAATGCATATTTAATTATGTAAATCCACATGAACTCAAAGCTGTCATTCAAATACTTTCAGAAGAAAAGTGGTTACATCTCAAAATATTAGTGTCATTATCTGGTCTTGACATTCCTTAAAATTTTCTCTCCTATAGCCTTGCTGAATAGATGATAGCAGCTGGGGAGGTAAGAGGTTAGGTAGTGTTCTGCAGTAAGCCATACATTAAGCATTGTCTTTTTTAGATCTGTTCTGAACTGATTGGTTGTCTAATTCTATCTAAGGACAGTTTTCTACTTCAAAAAAGCAAAAAGAAGTCATGATTTTGTGTTCTACTTTTTAAAATAAATAGCTTGGCCTTTTTAATCTTACTGGAGAGAGAGATACTAATGTGTGGGCCTAGGCATAAAATAAAGCCAAAGCTGGAACACAATGCTTTGTTTACCTAGAAGAGGACAAATTTTGTCACACACAGCCTATAAGATGTAGGTGCAACTCCTTTGAGTTCCAGAAGTGATCTGAATATTGGTATTTGGTCTGAAAGGAAAGGTCCTGTTCATTGTGTTAATTTGTCAAGAACTGTACTACTGTGTGCTGAGGACCAGGGGAAAAGTGTGAGTGAGCTGGAAAGTTGCACGTATGCAGAAATCCCAATGTAGAACAAAAATCATGACAAGCCATGTTTTTGTTAACCCCAAAGCAAACGCTTTTTAGCGACCTTTAGAATATTTTAACTGATGTAAAATAAGAGGCTTTGTCATTTTTTCCCCTCTATAGCACTAGTCTGTCACCATTGGAATGGTTGCATATATAAAATTACTCCTGGGAGGTTAATTTGGGGTGAATCAAGAGAAAGGCGACCATTCTGTAGGAATACAGAATGAAGGGCTATGGTTAGAGAGCACTTAATTGCCCCAGAGAAACTGGTCTTGACAAGCTGTATTCTTAACTACTAAAATTCAAATATAAACTTTTTTGCTTGTATCATTTCTTATAAATGTGAATACCTTCAATGTTTGGAGTATCTAATTTAAAAGGTGACAGAGTGAGCTGCAGTAATACCCTACAGTTTGCCCTTGGAACAGAGCAGAGATTTGTTAGCCCAGCGGGCTTAGCTCTTGGAGGTTTACAGAAATGCAAATTACATGCCAAATAACCAAATGAAAACAAAAAGAAGTGCTAAGCTACTGAAGTGGCTCAGCATGCTAATGACAGGCTTCATTAGAGTATCCTAATATGGACAATTGCTGCAACTATGAGGAGAATAGATATAATGATTCTTCATTCACAACAGAGTAAGCGCTGAGCATTAGGAAATTATTTAGTGCTGTTTTCTTCAGAGTCTGTCTTGGACAGACTTGACAGAATAAAAGTTTCTTATAGGGTATGATTTTGAATGATATGGGCAAACGTACGTCTTTTTTTCACCGCTGGCTTTTTCAACTTGACATCTGCAGTGATTTTTAATGTGCAAATATTTTTGGAAAGAGATCAACTTCAGAAAGCGAGAAAGAATTAAAAGATGCAAGACCCACAAACAGTAAATGTGAAAGTCTCCATGGGTCATATATAAAATAATAACTCATATGAGGCCTGTTTGATTTACTGTATGGGTTACTACAGCTTTCTGTCTCGTTTGGAATAATCAGATAAAAGGAAGCGTTAAATTTATTGCTTATAAATAACATTGAAAGAACATTTCAGTAGCCATAAACCATTCCTTCAGCTGCCCAAATTTCAATTTTATGCTAAGTATATCTTCATTATTACACATATATACTGAATTTATTACAGACTTCATTACTAAAATTATGTCTCATACTTTGTGTAGGTCATGCATGTGGGTGTGTGCATACGTATATTATCATCTAATACCAACCTTTTTGATTCTTCTGTAATGAATACAGCAGTATTCCAAGCACAGGAGGTCATCAGGCATGTTCCAGATGCAGCCTTGTCTAACAGAGGAGCATCAGCACAAATGTGTTTATGACTGTGAAACAAAAGTGTGATCTGTTTCAGATGTGCAAGATAAAATGAAGTGCTAAACTACTTGCAAGCAGTAGACTTTTTTTGCCCCTCTGAAAACTCAAGGTGCTTTGGACCATACGCTAGAGAGACCCACAAATCTATTTTGCAGAAGTCTGGAGTCCAAAGATCTATAACTCCTTGTAGAAAGATAATGAACAGTAGGAGGAATGCAGTATTCAAGGGCTAGCTGGAAAATTGTTCTCATGGAAGAACACTCGATGTGCAGGCTGTAAGTAGTTGCTGCATGCAGACCCACCTGAACTATGTTTCTTCCTTCCTTTTCTTAAATACCAGGGGTTTATGAAGAGCTGAATATTTCAGTCAGTCTATATCATCTCTTTATAAAAATGTGAGATTCACAGGCACAAAGATGACATATAATTTCCAGTGTCCAAGACCTTTCTGAAGCCTGTTCTTTGCTTTCTGCAGGAAGAGTTAACTTTTGTGGAAATATCTTGATATGATAAAGACATTAAAAATATTTAGTTTGCAATGCTGATTTCTTGCAGTTTTTGTCCAGATGATAAAGCTAAAATTGGGCTAAAATGAAGGTGATGAGGGACTTTGTACCTACAGCCTTTGCATGCTTGACTGCTATTCATTCCTCTTTATGGCTTCTACTTTGACAAGTGAAATGTAGCTGCCTTTGCTTTCCAGACCATATCCCAAGTGTTCCAGATGAGATGAAGCCAACTCATGGAAAAGCATGTAGGCAGAGACAGCCAGTTTTCATGTGCATCCCCACCCCACATAATCCCCAGTGGTTGACAGGGCCGGTTGAAGGTGTAGGTCAGCACTGATTTTGGACAACAATGTTTTTCTTCTGTGCTCTTGGGTTACATTTTCTCTCAGCAAGCTTAGGTAATACGGTATGATGAATTATACTCATAACTTATTATCTTTATTATTTCTCATTTTGCTAAGTCTGGTTGCATGTTAAGCTCTCCTGTATGCAGACCATGGTCTACTGCTTGTACAGAAAAGTTATTCCAGGAACTCCTGTAGTACTTGAGTCTTTGAACCAGGTGTGCTGTGTGCCTTCAGGAGAACATTAGTTCCTTTGCCTGCCAAGGAGGGCAGAGAAAACTGCCCTGAGGATGTCACAACAGGGCTAAAACCTTCCTGAAGAATTAGCAAGTTTTTATTTTTTATTGCTTCTTTGGGAACAGTTCCTGGCTGTCTCCAACAACACAGTGTGTGCTTTTTATTTAAAGTGATACTGAGAGGAAGATTTTGTTGGTATTCAGAACGAACTTTTCAGGTCATTATAATTTTATCTTTATTTTTCCTCAGATTTCTGCAGTTCCAGCAAAGAAATTGCACTTCATTAGGAATTCACTTAATGTTATATTTAACCTTCACAGTCTTCCCCTGTGTTATAACTGTGTAAACAGAAGACGTTAAGGTATTCCATATTAATGGATATATATTGTTAATTTAATAATGAGAATACTACTCATTAAATATTTTAGAGCTCAGTAATAGCTGATTTTGTCCACATGATCCATCTCTAGGAATAAATCATGGGGAAAACCCATGAGGGAGTCTAAAACTACTGGAAAAATGGGAGTGAATATAAAGAAGTAGTAGTGTACTACTGTGTGCTTGTCTTGTATGTGTGCACATCTTCCCTATCAAGCATTCTAAGCTGATCCCTGTTGGACTGATTTTCAGTTACAGATAACAATGTGGTTCCCAGTTATGCCCTACTAATTCCACCAGTTACCTTTGAAATGCTCTTGCTGGAGCATCTGAAGGTAGCTCGCTTTCTTCCCCTTCAAATTGTATCATGTCTATGTTTTGACAGAATTTTAACTTGTGCCTCGATGCCTTTTTCAAAGAAAGCTTTCAGTGAGGAAGAGCATTGCAAAGGGTTGATTACTTTCTTATTGCAGTAAAAAGTTAAGTAATTGTCACCATTACTCTGAAGCTAAATCACTTCTCATCCCAAGCAGCATGCTGGACTTCGGCAAAAATTCCTCAGTGATTAAGAGTTTTGAAAATCGTTCAATGTGAAAATGGAAATTTTAATTTCAGCCTAATGTGCAGAGGCAAAGATTTTTGCTTATTTTAAATTAAATAGCATCTCTAAGAATGCATTTGAATTGCATTTTAAGACTACATTACTTATGTGAAATCACATTGTAATTTTATTACAACCTGTAACCTTGCAGTATTTTTTAAATCCATGAGCAAACCAAATTGATGCTAAACAAAACAGAAGTTACCCCCCTTCCAGGAAGAATATTTCTATATGAAAGTCATGACATTTTGAAAGTGCTCCCCATAACAATGACTAAGGACCACAATTCTCAGGACTGTAAAGTCTGTCTCAGAACAGTATTTGAAAAAACTGACTTGAAAGGCAGGATGGCCACTTGATGTTACTCTAAAGTCACTATGGAAGAATGAAAGGAATGCTCCGCAGTAGTCATTTAAATGATAGAACAGTATAAACTGTGTCTTTGTGTTTACAGTACAGATTTCCTCCTTCTGTATGTACACAATGAATATATACAGTGTGTATATACCCCATTGTGTGGAGATGGGAGAACTAGGCAGAAGATCCAGAGGATTATGCTGAGGGATGGGAAAGAAAGAGGACACAGGCCAGATACTCACTTGCTGTGCATTGATGAAATCAGATAAAGGTTTGCAGCAGCTCTGGAGCCAGCTGTGCAGACTCCAGAACAAAAACCTGCAAGTCTGGCTTTAGGCTTCGGGAAGAAAGAGGACAAGAAAGAGTGACAAATGTGTTTTTCCAGAAAGCAAATGAATCAGAGCTTTGAAGACATTGTGTCGACATGATTGTGTAGAAGAGATGGAAGGAAGGAAGGAACTTCTCAGTATTAGTTTCTTTTAAAAATTGTTATTTTTATGCCATGTGATGCTTTTTCTATTTTATTGTATGCCTCATGTATTCTCATGAAAATGTAGTTCTTCCAAAAATATTCTGCATTTCTGAAGTGTTTTATCATTGATTGCTGCATCATAACTGTAATGGTTTCATAAGCCTTCCCTTTCTTGTTTATTTTCTCTCAGTTGTGTTTTGTTTTTTTTTTTTTTTTCTTTTTTTTGTCAGCTGCGAAAAGAGGGCCATACTGCTGGCAGCTTTGATTCTGCCAGCACTGGAGAATGAAATAATTCCTCTTTTACCTCCCTAGTGCTTGGAGAAGACAGGTTGTGATGTAATCTGAAAGGAGTAAGAGAGTATAATCTGTTTACTTAACAATTTAACAATAAACATTCTGAACAGCTAGTATCATAAATTCTCTCAAATCTGAAAAAAATACTCTTTCCCCTCTTTTTCATTTCCTGCTTGCATTTGAAATATTTTGAATTTGAATTTGCAATATCTGCAGTTTAGGAGATAAAAAAAATACCTGTTGATAGATGAGCTTTATGGTGTTCAATAGCGTTTGGGCAACAGGATTCTCTAGATGAGGTGGTAGTGTTTGTAGTACTATTTACCGTCTCTGCTGCATCTTCAATACTCTTGAGCTTAAGCAGTTTTCAGGACTTAGCACTTAAAACTTTTATGGTGTGTGGCATTCCTCTGGCTGACTACCGAGTAGCGGTTTGCCTTGGGCAAAACATGTTGTATTCTTGATGAAAAAAGTGAGAATTTATCTGTTTGTTACCTTAAAAATTGTTCCAGATGAGCACACAACAAGCTTAGCATACCTTTAAAGCAAATCATGCTGAACTGATTGTATGAGTTGTCAGTGATGAGTAACAGGTCTCTGGTGATGACCAGTTGGTTGGGAATTTTGCAGTATAACAGAGTATATAAATGGAGTAGCAATTTCCATTGCGTAAATTCTTAAGACCTGGAAAGGGAAAAAAGAAAGACTAAACCAGAAGTAATAAAGAATCAAAATAGGCAGAGGGATATCTTACATAGCTCAAACTTGCATATTTTAAACTTGGCAAAATTCTTCACCAGTCCCTCAGCGTAAATAAGCGTTAGCCTGTGTTACATGGTCTTTTATGCCATGTAATGATCCTCTAAGCCATGAGCATTAGGTCAGGTGAATTCCACTCTTGTGACCAGCTGATGGAAGTTCTGTCTTGATGGATTGAATGATGATACTTGCCAAAATAATTCATACTATGTTAAATTAAAGATTACTAGTAGGCAAAACACATCTGTCTAGTGCCATATGTCTGATGACAAATGCTCTGAAAGAATAAACATATATAACTTTGAATAGGCTATTTGCAGCCTATTATCCCACAGCCTTAGATGGGTTTTCCTGGTGCTCAGTGCAGAAGGTAATGCATGAGAGCTGGAGTTTGGGATTTTCCTGCATGTGGCATATTTCTACAAAGCTCTCTCACTTCAACAGAATTAAGTGCACAGTGTTGTTTTGATTTAGCTTTTTATACAGCAATAATAAAAGCTTAAAAGCTGGTCTCTTTTTTTTTTTTCAAAGAAGGAATGAGGGGGAAAAAATTCTTTTTAGTTTTTTTCCAGCATTTTCTACATATTCTGTAAGTTTTATGTTGCTTGCATATGTTCAGTGTTCTTTAGCTGTTTTCCCTTGATTGTGTTGTTGTGAAAGATCCTAAAACCACAGCATTGTGTAGCTCATATAAAGGATATGCAGATTGTTGAAAGGAAAGCATGAAGTACAATCGCGTTTTAGAAAGGTTCCCCTTCTTTATTCTGGTTAAACTGAAGCTGAAGGACTCCCTTAAAACCCAGCTACCTGACAAGCTTCAGGTGTGCAGACTTGCTTTCCATCTCTAACTCTTTCCACCTGTGGCTGACAAGCTTCAGGTGTGCAGACTTGATTTCCATCTCTAACTCTTTCTACCTGTGGCTGTTGAGACATTTTGAGCTTCTGTGTGGGCTGCTGCAGAACTCTGGCAAGGCTTTTGGGGTTCTGGGGTCTCATCTTCCTTACAAATACTGAAAGGTAGGGTTGGATTATATTTTTTTTTTCTCAGCAAATTGAGATATATAATCTTGTGCTAACAGGTGAAGTAATTATTGATGGTTAAGCTGTGGGAAGGTAAAAAAAAAAGCAGTAGCACGGGGGCAAAGAATATTATGTAATGCTTTTTTTTTAAATGCAGAACTTATTGTGAAATCTTTATTTTTCTGCTGTCTCTAGTAAATTTCTTTGAATGTTTTGCATAAACTGAAGAGATTGGAAAATGTGAACATGCTGGAAAGGAAGGGACGTGAAGTATTGAACAGACATGTAAAATGAAGATAAAATATTGCTTAATGTTTATAGAAAATGTGTGGGAAGCTGAGTATTTTTGCATATAATATGTGGATATATTTTACAACACTGCATATGAACTATGGGAATGTCACTGAAACTATGCAGACGTAGGCCAGCTGAGTAGTGTGCCTATACTATCCTATATTTTCTGTCACGTATTGAAAAATGCACCTCTTACTGAACTCATCCTCTGTGGTGCAAAGACTTGTATCTTTTCCTAGTTTCTGTGGAAGTTTTGGAGAGAAAGAATAAGATCGAGCCCATTTAAAAAAAGAAAAGGCAGAATTACAGGAGAGAAAATGATTACATAGGTGCCATAAATAGGTGTTGACAATGCATGTAGTAACTGTTTTAATTATATAAAGTAAATCTGGGAAAGAAATCTAATAGTGCTATTTCATATACACTTCTGAGGTCTTCTAGGATGCTGATATCTGATGGAAGTTTTCCTGAAGGGCGTTTTGGACAAACTCTGTTAATAAAGGTTTTGAAATTAGGGTTGTGGTTTGAGGGATTTGTGAGAGGGAGGGAAAGGAAAAGACTATTCAATCAGAAAAAACCCAACTACTTAATAATATGTAAAAACAAAAGGTTGGCTTAGTGGGTGTGTTGTGAACTTTAGAGAGAATGGCAACCATCTGTGTGTATGAATCTGTCCCCCCCTCCTCTGCACCCCTTCCTCCCAATACTGGGCTGGTAAATCGTTTTGAAGTCAAATGCCAGGTATATGACATAAGTTTTGGGAAGAATTAAACATTGCACTTAACAGCAAGGGAACACTGAAAGGCTTTCATGAACATTTGATAAGTGCCATCTTCCGTGGCGATGTTTAAACTAATAACACTTGATACCTTCCCTGTCTCATGTTAAAAAAAAAATAAAAAAAAAAAAAAAAATCCCAGGCTTAACTACAGTACAGAAGTAATTGCTGATTGTATTATGTTCTGACAAACAGTCACTGCAGACACAAGACAGAGCAGTGTAAGTTTTGGCTTCTTAAATTGAAATTGTCTCGGCATCCTATTACTGCTTTGTAAATGAGCAGTTTTTTTTTTTTTTTTCCTGTGGTCTTGTGGTCTAATATTAATACGTTTTCAAAATGGAAACTCAATGAATTAGATCATTTTTTCTCAGTGTGTATCCCTTGGGATATCTAACCTATGTTGCTTGTTTTAATTAAATTACCACATTTTCCATATGATTAAATGCATGAATAATGAAGACTTATGGGACTCAATTTTAATGCACCATGTATGAATATGAGCAACGAGGGGAAACATATGATTTTACTCTAAGTGAAATCTTTTAGTAGCAAACGTTTCACCTCATCTCTTTTCAGATCAAATGAAAGCTGCAGAACAGTAAAATAGACAATGTGGTATCAGATAGTGGTGTTCAATGGGTGGGAGCAAATATTCTCTGAAGGAAATAAGCTGATGGGAGAAAACCAGAAAATAGTGTAGTATATTCTGGGTACATGCCAGGCAAACATTTTCACAGTTATGGTATAGTGTACTTTGGGTTTTGGGGCAAGGGCCACTAACCATATAGCAAGGTATATCTTGGAGCAATTTTAAAGGGACTTGGTGTATTCTTTTATTTAGAGTTGCCTGGGGTTTAAATCAGGACAGGATTTGGCGTAGCATGGATAGGTACTGGGTACCTAATCTAAAAACCACAGCAGTCATTTTTAAGCACTGAGTAGGCAAAAAGTCAGGAACTTCAAGTGGGGAAAAAATGCATTCAAAAGTCTATTTAATTTTAGTTGCAGGGGAAGAAAGTACTGCAATTTGTTTGCTTGGTAAGCACATTCTTATTTCACTCTATCAGGCTTGGTAGGAAGAAAGTGTTATGTGCAAGGGAGGAAGTGGCATAGACACCCATCCTTTCATGAGGTGAACTCAGTAGCATTGCAGAAATAGTTGAGTATAATGCAGGAACAGCTTCCTATTCTGACCTTCAAGCTCTTAAATGTTTGGCTTTATTAAATTTTAAAGGCTGGTAAGAAGTTGTAAGTTGCTTATGAGGAAACCAGACTGTGAAAGGAGAGAATAAAGGTGTCTGTGGTGCCAGTGTCACTCTCTCCTCTTTGGTAAAGTATCATTGACCATTTCTTTCATCTTTCTCTTAGTTTGCTTGCCTGCTTTTAGTCATGACAGAACACTGTGGTGGCATATTTAGATAAGATGTTTTGTGTGAAGGCATCTTTTCCAATATAATTTGGGAACCACTGTCTTGGCTACCATGCAGTCATCTTATTTTTGTCTTTTTTATCCAACAGAACTGCAGGATCTCAAAGTATGCTTTTACCTTGTCTGTTCCTTACTGCATCCAAGTACTGCTTCCGGATGGTTGACTCCCAGGCTACTGAATTTTTAATTTTTTTAAATTTTCTTTTTTTCCCCAATTTCTACATAACAACTGACCTCACAGTTGGTATCAGTTACTTTCATCCTATTTGTACCGTCAAACTCTCAGGGTCTTGGACTGGTCTTTTTTCCTCATTTGTACTGACCTACCAACTGTCAGTTCTTTCCAGTTCTCAGTCATTAGGAAGTTCGTGTTTTTTAACAAGCCAATAAATGACAATACATATGAAAAAAGTATTTCAGATCCTCGAGAAATTTCATTTTCATATTTTTTTCAAACCAAGATTATTTATTAATACAGCTAAGTCACATCTCCATTTTAGCCATTTCTTGACGTACTTTTCAATTTCTGCAATATTCCCTGTTTTTCAGTTACAAACTTGTCCTGTGATACACTTCGTTATCTGGAGGATCAACTAGTTTACCAAAGAAATATCTGTTTTATGGTCCCTGTTTTTATGAGACCAATGTTGTATTTGATGAAATTTTTCAATTAGTTTTCTGTTTTAAGTGTATTTCTTTCTTGATTTTTTTTTTTTTTTTAAAGCTTGCATACTGTTGAAGCCAGGCTTATGTGTTTCTAGGTTTATTTCTTCTCTGTCCTTTTTAACTATAACCACTCCACTAGTTGTTTGCAGGTATAATTTTCATTGCTACTGTGTTCCTTCAGTCTTTGAAGGAGTTGAAGGCGGCAGGAAGTTTAAAGGATTGGGTAAAAGAGAAAGGGATAAGGAGATGCTGCATTGTTTTTCAATCCTAAGAGGAGTTATTGCTCCATAACCTGGCATTTCAATCTTCTTTGGTGAAAAATGAAGGGAAAAATCAGTGACGAACAGACACAGGCAGACTGAAACAGTTGAAATAATTTTCCCCAAAGATTGCCCTGTATTTTTGTACTTACTCTGGTGTGGTGGCTCTTTGAGATGCATGAGATTGTTGAAGTTATTTTTCAACAGGGGCTGTATGTCACCTCTTTAGGTCCCAGTGATGATAAAAGGGCCAGGCAGATTACCTTTTATTTTGGTATGGCACACCCCGAGAATCTTGCTTTGATTCCTGCAGTATTCTTACACTTAACTTCAGGAAAAAATAGATTATTTTCTCCTTCTAGATTAATCTTCAATGTTTCATTCATGTTACATGAATGTTATAAATTGTTAAAATGATTTGTTATAAATTCCGCTTTCTCTCCTGTGGTGGAGAGAGTCACTGCTGTTGTAATACTTTATTGGAATTAAGTTCTGCATGGGACTTGACTACTGTGACATGGAAGAGTGGGTTAGGAAAGGGCATTTTTCATTTTCTGCTCTCCACTTGCTATTAGCAGGTTTGTTGGATCAGTCACCCTCCTGTTCTTGCTCTTGTTTTCTTTCCATACAGCTCACACTTTCCTTCCCACAATCTGTCATCCTACTTTCCTACCAAACAGAAAAGAACCATTTGTTATAACTTTAAAAATAAATGTTAAACAACCAGGAGTAAAGAAAGTTAACAGACAGCCAAATAGTTTTCACTGATGATCTTTCCTGATCTTTGTCCCACTGCATAAATAAGGGAATAACTAAATTACCACTGCACTCAGAGATGAGCAAAATGCATATGTGAATGTTTATTAGCTTTCCACTTCTGAGATTTATTTCCATACTTGTTTAAATATTTTGAGAAACATACTGCAACATTTAAACATGAAAAGCATACATTTCGTACAGCTTTCCAGTTTCTGCTCTTCTATGGATGAAATCAAAAGTATTCTGGCCTTGAAGCATCAGCATTTCCAGCCTGACCTCTGGATGCCTAATGCCTACTAAGCAGCAGTGAAAGAATTTTGAGGAGAAAAAAGTGTGTTTCATAGTTGCATTTAATCAAGAGACATTGTTGTCCCCCAGATTTCTTCATCTCCACAAAATGTAACGGCACTAATTTCAAAGCCAAGTTTTAAACATTCCTTCAACAGATAGTTACTGAGTCAAAAGTTACAGTTGATTATTTAAAGTAGAGAGGACAGCATGGAAAGCTGATAATGGAAGATAACCAAGACGTTTGTAGGTGATTCATTTTGATTTTAGTGTAGGGATTCACTGAAACAAATGAGTAGTCAGTTTAAGTAAAAGAAAGATTTATTTTCTTGAAGTCTTCTCAACGGGTTGAGTAGCTTAGGAACACAGATATCAATAGCAAGTAGGGAGAATGCCACTATTAAGATCAGTTAATAAACATTTCAGTAAGGGTATTAGAAACAGTAACTCAAGACTCGACAAGAAGTTAACTAAGGGATTAACAGGCTTAGAAGAGCTAAATCTTGGGTGCCGGATAGATTTATTAACAGGATGGTATAAAACTATTGCCTCCTGTATTAGAAGACCCAGAAAGTTCTTCACATCCAATGACCAAAGAATTACCAGAAGCTAGGCTGTTTCACATCTTGAGAAGGAATATGGAATCAATTCCAAAATATGTGTAGCTGTGTAATTATAGTGATATCAAGAGGATAAATAGAACAAGTATGAAGAGTCAATGGAACAGAGCTTGATCTGAGTGTAGTTAGGATACATACATGGAAATATTCTCTCATTTCCTAGTAAGAAATTTATGCTAGCTTAATGTGAGGATAGCAACTAGCAAAGAATTTATTAAAAAGTTGATGTTGTAATGGAGATGGAGGTAAAATGTAGAGCTCAGAGAGATGAGGACTGGACATCTTTAACCCAAGATAGTGAATGGAAATCTCGGGTAAATGAAGTCTCAGGTCTGGGTTCCCAGATATTTTCTTAAGTCTCACTAATTGAAAGGGTTCATGTACCTCATCAGTTATAACGTTAATGTCTACCCTATAAAAAAGGGCAAAAATTATTATTCAAGTATTACTCTGCTCTCAATAGTAGCAGTGCTTTACTGTTCCACCCCCCTCAAAAGTTGATTTTGAGCAGAAAGGAAACTTTTCTGGCTTCCAGTGGGTAGCTGTGGAAAACTAATTTGGTATCTGTTTTTCACAAGACAACCAATTTTATAGACTGGCAAAACTAGCCCTTTGGGAAAGGAAGTGCAAGATGGGAGGGAAATTAATTGTTAGAGCTCTTCCTGCAGTCAGTCTTGGGGTGTACCTTTTTTTCTTCTTTTTCTTCTTTTTTTTTTTTTTTTTTTTTTTAAAGCTTGGAGGAATTTAAAATGTGAAGAACAAAATACAACAAAATACCCCATAGAAAGAACTGACTGATCTTGACAGCTAGACTCTTTAGAGACCCAATAATACAGATTGCACGTCATGAATGTAAAGACTATTTCTGAAAGTTTTAAATCATTTATATGATAAGTTTATTTTATTGAAAGAGTAAACACCATCCAAACTTGTGAAACACAGTATTTTCAGTAGAAATATGGAATGATTATAAACCCTCAAATCCATAAGCCCTGACCTGCAAGACTGCATATAGTGCAGTACCACGTATAATTCTAGTCACCTGTGTCTGTGAATTAAAAGACATGCAGCAAAAATGCAAGAGGAATATTAGAAGAAATAGAAAGTCAGTTTTTGGTGACTTGAGGGCTTTATTTATTTGCCATGGCAAGCAATGGCTGAAAGAAATTGTGAATTCTTGGTATTGAAGCTAAATTTTTTTTTCTCTGAGGAAACCAAGTTGTTTTGTCCATAAATGAATTAAAAATGCAAATTAGAAGACTTATAATTGACACAGAAAGATTTTTCTGTCAAAAATAGTAATTTTAGGCTACAGTGTGTGTGCTTAGTTTGAGTTGCATGAGATTGTGTAGACTGGACTCAATGACCCAAGTCATAGGACAAGTTGGGATCTTCAGTGTTTGTGGATTTTTTAAAAATGTGGCTCTAGACTGATGGTTCTGGTATGTCTATTCTTATGATTCATTTTTGTCTACTGCTGTGTTTATATTTGCATCATCACTGACTCATTGGGGTTTTTTTTGTTCAACAGAAGAGTTTTCAGTGTATTGGGTGGAGGAGTTACAGGGATTACTGAATGCAATGTTTTCTGGGGATTACCTCCCAAGATATGCATGGAGTGCCAAAAATGTAGGTACTTCAGGAACATAGTCATTGTTAGTATGTCTCTTTTTCCAAACAGAGGGTTCGGTCTTGACCTTCCAGTGTAAACAACCAGAAGAACTGTAATTTGTTACTTAGAAAAAAGCTCTGTCCTACAAACATTTATCCTCAATAATAAACTATTCCACAGATGAAATAGTAGCCTAAACACGCAAGGTAAATGGACAGGCTTCTGAAATTCCCACCAGGAAAATATTTAAACACAACTAAATTTATAGTACTCTTAAGTTAATAGTTTTCTTCAGTTTAGCACTTGTGACTCAAGAGACTGCCAGCATAGCTGGTTACTGAGATGGGAAGGTTTTTAAAAGCATAATATAGTAGAATAATTTTAAAATAGAAATCTCACTAAAATAGCTTTTTCCTGAAGAGGGGGATGTTCACTGCATTTTATCTCTAAAGTTACCCTGATGCAAATTGAGAATAACTTTGCTGATCATAATAGAGTGTTTAATAGAAGAGAGATGGCTAATTGGTTGTTTACACATATGCAAATGTGATACCTGTAAGACTTGAATATTTCAAACAATTTATATTACCTTCTCTGATTCAAAAGACTGAGAACTGCTACAGAAGAACTAGAACAATGCTTTCAAATAAGGCTTTTTAATCTGAGAAAATAAACCAATTGAACAGGAACAACCTTTATACAAATTGTCCAAACACATAAAAATCAAACCAAGAAAGTTCTCCTGAGTTGCCTGTTGAACCCCCTGTACTTCACCAGTGGGATTTATAGAACTGCAGCAATATGGGGAGAACATAAGCAGGAGTTGCTTTACCTGGGACAGACCTACTTAATTTAACCCTCTCTCACTCTACGCCCAAGTTCAGACATTCTGCCAGATGGGTGTCCTGAAATGTCTTACTTTTTTTGCCCAGGCTCTGTGTCGAGGGCTTCCAGTCTATACTGACATAAAAAAATATTTCTGCAGGTTTTTAAAATGTGAGTGATGGAGACAACATAGACAAATATTTCAGAGCATAGGCATTCTTTCTGATGTTAATACCAAGTTGCTCTTAAGCATTTGTTCCAAAAGGAGTTACTTATCTTTATCAACTTTTCCACTGAAAAAGAGGGATATCTCGACTTACTCTGAATAAAATCTAAATTTAGAAGGGATCTGATATTTGAGTGGGGTCTGGGTAGACCCTAATGGAAAAAAAATAAAAGTGGCTGGCTATTTGCTTAAGTTATTTGCCAATTTTTGGCAAAGAAAGAGAATAATGCCAAAACTTTCCATGGCCTTGCTTCAAGTATGACTAATTTATTTTTACCTGGGCTCCATTTTCATCTGTGTCTCCATTGAATTTGGTCTTTTAAGTTGCGTCTTTATATGTTTTCAATCTTTGCTGTAAAGTGACCTCATTAGGTCTGGTAACTATTTAATTTTGCTTGGTTTTTTTTTTTTCTTTTTTTAATATGTTTCTTTTGTTTATGAAAATGGCAATAATACTTCTATTATATTTTCTAAATTGCTTTTCATATCTGGGAAGAGCAAACTAGAGAAACTCTACTTTTAAAAATGAATTTTGTCAATTTATCCTATTTTCCATCGGAATTTTTTTAAAAAAACCCAAACTTCTTTACCCCCCAATGTGATTACATTAAACAAAATTACAATAAATTCACTCTGCAAAGTTGTATGCAGTTTTGTTTGGTAACCATTAAATGAATAGGCTCCTTTGCATTTGTTTGACATTAAAAGTATATGTCACCATATAGAAATTCATGGCAAAAAATAGTTAAACACAAGACGAGAGCGCTGAAACTCTTTGGGTGGGAGGGGGAAGTTAAATTAGTGTTATGGAGCCCCCAAAGAAAAGACTTGAAATTAGTTCTCGAGTACGTATGCAATTTAGCGGTTAGGAATAAATGTTTTCAGGTATCCTCAATTTGCTCTACCAAACACCCTGCATAAATGTATTTAGTAAGAAGTAAGAGTTTGAGATAAATGCAATGTTTAGGATGCAGATGTTAACTCCCAGAAGTCGTCTTTGGAAATAGTATGTTAAAGCTGCTGAAAGTTCCTTTAGTTGTCTTCAGTCATGCTGGTATACTTTTTATCATACCTTTACAGTATGTTATATCTAAAAGGGTAGAGTACTGTCTGGGTTTTTCCAAGTGTAGGAAATTCATGACTCGGAGACCATTCTGTCACTGGGGTATTTGAGAAGAAAACACTTCAGTCAACTGTTAAAATGTGGTTTAACACATAGCTTGCTTTGAAGGTCACTGTCTTCTAACATAACTGAAGGTTTTGCATGTTTTGTGGATTTATATTCTTCTCCGAGCAGTGGGGGAATGAGGATGTTTTATCACTAAAGGAAACCGGGCTTATACTTTAATTCCCACTCTTGACCTGTACATTGTTGGTGTAAATCTATTACAGTAGGCTCTTCGAAGGAGCATCAAGTATTGAAAGCTTAGGAGATTTTGGCATCTAATTCCTTCTTAAAAGTCTTACCCTGTATGCTCTTGGTGCCCTAGTTTTGTTTCACCTGTAAAGAGAGACACCACAAGGATGCTTACAGTGTAATTGACTCTAGTATGAATGAAACACTGAGACGCTGAAATAGCAGTGGTGCTGCTTGCTTCTGAAAAATGCTTCCCGAAAGCTAGCTTTCATGAAGATACATGTGGAAAAGAGCCAGGGAGGCAAATGTTGTTAAGTTAGTACAATGCTGTAGAGCACTAGTTTTTTGGCATGAACTTGGACAAGGAGAAAACAACTGAAGTCAAGGGGCAATATCAAAAGAGGAAAGGCATTACACTATGGCTAAGTGAGACAGTGATTCAAAACCCCTGGACCTTCTGCCCAACTCCCTGTTGCCACAGTTTAACACTTCAAGGTATTTCCAGCAGCTGAGAACTTGAACAACGAAATACTGGCTTTGCACAAGAGGAAAGTAGACCTGAGTAATGATTTTGCTGGCTGAACAGCTATTAAAGCTGTAAAGCAATGATGGGATTGGGCTGCTCTTTGAAATAAGGCTGAAAGCGGTTCATCAACTGATAGTCTGAGGGTAGGGCTGAAGGGTGCTGTCTCTCAGCAAAGGCATATGTTGTCAGCCTCTTAGCAGCTAAGCCTTCTCTAGAGGGCTTAGGTATTGCTTCTGAGTTTCAGAACAAGACAGATCTGGTTTGCTATCTCATCCAGGGCCCTTAAAATAGATAGAACAAAATCTTATGTTTGGTTAGGGGTAAGGAACTAGTGTGCAAAAGTACTCTGAGCGTAGGATGATAGAAAAGGATTGTTGCTATGTCTTGTCTATATCAGCCTTGCAAAAGGATAAACATCAGAGGGAACCAGAACAGATAAAACTCCCTAACAATTGCTATTTATGTGCTGCACAGAAGTACTCTATTCTATGAGAATTGGTTTGCCATTGAAAGAGGATCTGGGAATAGCTGCAGGAAGTCATCCTGGAAAGCAGCATTGGAAAGCTCCACAACAGAGAAAGTTATCTTAGGGAAGAAGAGAGAGGAGGGGGGGGAAAGAAAAGTCGGCTACAAAAGAACAGTTTTTAACAGTTTGTGATGGGAAGAAAATAAATAGCTCTTATGCGGTGCTCTAATTCCTGATTTTTTTGTTGGTGGGGAGTGGATCAGTGGTAGTTAAAGGCTGTTTTCCAATACCATTAATGGGGTTATATAATTTAAAATGCATTCCTGAATTCTGTAGATTTAATGTTTTCTAGGGATTGGGGCTGTAAGCCTGTCCCCATGCTGGGATACAGAATGCCAAATTTAATTATTTTTTTCCTTTTAAATTGAAATGTGCAGTGTCTGAGGGAGGGAATTCCTGAAAATCTATACATGGCTTCCACTGTTTTGGGTTGGGTTTTTTTTTTTGTTTTTTTGAGAAGGTTAGAAGGTTTATTTAATATTTGTTAGTAGTCGAATATTTTCCTCCTGATCTTCGGAGAGCACTGTTCAGGCTTGGACATCTCCTTACCTTCCTGAGATGGCTTCTTGGAAATGAGATTGTATGAAATGAGGTGAGCACCTGGCAGTACTGCTGGGTCAAAGATTCAGATCCATGGATAAATTCATGCCATCAGCTGGGGAAGACTTTCAGAATGTCCTGTCACAAAGTTTGTGTTTTTTGATTGCAGTAACAAAATTGATGAGAATTCACAGATAAAACAAATGTATTAGAGATGGTTTTTGTTGTTGATCTATGTACAGAAGACTTTGAGGTAAAGGGAGCTGATAGAATATGCTTCAATACACTTGTTACATCTGTGGGTAGTCGCTGATATTTTTTCCTCTGGTCTTCTTACAGCAGCTTTCATTAGCTGTATGCATAAGGAATTTACTGACAATTGAGGTGGATTTAATTATGCATGTATTAATTTTATTTAGATTTCTCTCTTTTTTTTTATTGGGAACCTGAGAGAAAACTGTTATTAGAAAAATAATTTAAGGGCTTAATTTACAGAATTTCTGTGGTGCCGTACCTCATAGTCTATCAGACAGAGGAACAATAATATATTATTGATAAATGCTGCATACACGTATTCTCTTCTGTAACCGCTTTCTTGCTGCTGATAGTGGCCCCGGATACAGGGTTTGTTGTCTGTGCACTGAAACCTTCATTCTAGAGGAATCTCAGGCCCAATTTATCTGAGATTTCTGGGATGTCAAGCTTTTTCTTCTTTTAGGAGATTATGTCACTTGAAATAGGGACTCATCTATCCCCTACTTATAAAACAAAGGAGTCGGGAAAGGGTCCACTTGTGGCGATGGCTTTGCCATGATTCCCCCTCCTTCAGCACGTCTTTAGCATTGTTTCTCTTACAAGCAAGGCACGTGACATTAAGAAGTCATTGACACTTTTTCCACATTAACTTTGCATCAAGATACGTCTTTGTTTTTACGCGAATTCTCAGGAAAATGAAGCATCAACTTTTTTCTTGCATATTTAACTTTGAAACTCTATAATAAAAATATTTCCAGGATTGCATTTTCATTTAACTTGTTGACACTAATAACGTTTGTAGATACAGTTTTAGAAGGTGGGGGGTGGGAAGGGAAGTCACCTTTCTTTCATGTTTTGTTAAGATTTGCTTTTGCTTTGCCGGAGTTGCTTATTTTAATGATCTCTGCATTTAAAGGAAAATATGCAGCCACAGTTTGCTTTTATAGTTGGAAGATTAAACGATAGAACATGGATGGCTGTAAACAGAGAAGATTAAACTTTTCCAGAACCACAGAGAATCTCCAATGAAGTCAGACAAATCATTCACCTTTCTGTGAGTTTGTGTTGTCAGTTGTTCATCCCTATTATTGCGTGCATCTGGTGTCTGAACTAATGAACAACTCCCATGTGGTTCTAGCAGACTGTGATCCTAATTACAGACTAATTATCCTGACTGACAACTGACATTCAGTGTAAATTTATTATATTTGTACCTATTGCAGTTTCATCAAGCCTGGAGCAATCAAGAATGAAAATAGGGTAACTGTTACTACTAGGAATTAGAGGGGAAAATCAAAGAGGAGAGTTTGGCTGGATTTTGATGATTTCTATGGTATTTTCCAAGTGAAAAGTGACATGTACAGTAAATATACCAGGATGGACATGGGATATTGGCGTGAAACTGTTCTAGGTACTTCACAGAAGAAAACTAAATGCCAGCCCAGCTGGTTTTTTTTGTACTCCATTTTCTCTGCTGTTTGGCCTTGCTCCATTGCTCCTCCTTCCCACACTGTGCAGGTTCCTGCTCTACAGCTGGAGGGAAGGGTATGCTACTTCCTTCTCTGTAAGAGCACCCTCTCCTTGTTCTACAGAAATTTGGAAAATGCTGTCTTTTTCTCTCATCTTGAATTCAAGTAATGTGAAATCCAGACTATTTAATCTTGATTTTTACTTATACACGAGAGCTATATATAATGCATGTGGAGAAAAACAGTAATATAATATCTGATACTGTCTGAGTTACTTTTCATGTCTGTTCCATGATGGCACTTTAAAAAAAAATACCTAGGAGAGTTTAAGAGATTCTATTTCTTTCTTTTTTACTTATGAGGAGTTTTTATGGACAGTTGTGGAAATCACTGGGGTAACATTTTTAATAAAGTTGTCATCCAGCCACAGAAAAGATGTCAGAGGTAAGGTGCTGCATTACAAGTTCCCATGCATAGTATAATGGGAATAAAAATACTAGGTCTGGAAGGATTATCTGTTGGCCACTAGATCCCTCAACCGGGCAATTTGGTTCCCTGCAGGAACTGTTACATGCCTGTCTCTGTCCGCCTGTTGTTCTGGTGGTGTTCCCATAGCTGTAACATCTAGATTCCTGATTCTGAAAACTCTCTACTTTCCCTTTTTACTTGTGGTTTAAGTACTTTCCCGGCATCTTGGCTGAAGCACCAAGCATGCTGAAAAGGAAAATATGAGCCTTTACATATAAGCCACTTCTTCTTAGAAGCTTGGAAATGGGCTGCTTATACTAGGTTTGTTTTTCTTTAACTTTGTTGTCAGAGCTCTGCCTTTATATGGGTGACTTGATGCTGGTAAACTGATGTAATACAAAGCTGTGATGAAGCTTTTGATACAAAAGTCTGTTAGTGTCTGTTGCTGGGAGAAATTAAGGATGTCTTTGCTGCCAGTGAAATGCAAGTCCAAGCCCATTCCTATATGTAAACTCACTTTTCATCCTCCTTATGTGTTCTCTGCTCTGGGTTCAGGTTGAGCATTTTGGAGAAGCCACAATGGATCCAGTCTTTTGATCATCAAGACTGGATGAGTCGTTATGGTACAGCATACCAACAGATTGCCTAAGTTTGCCTTTTTCTAAGCACAGTTTAGATCCTTTAAGCCAGAGCTGCAGTCAGGCTTTTGATTACCAGTGTGGGTAGGAAGCATGAAGTCACCAAGCGGCATGCCTGAGCTGCTTTTCAGCAGGCTATGGGGACATAGGTATTAAGCTCTTCTGTGCGTGCAATAAAGCTTTGAACACAACATGGGGTCCCAAGTGTAGACTGCTGGCCTCATGGTGTGTCTGTTGTGGTTGACCAAGAATGTTTTTAACTGGGGTTTCTCCCATAACAAAACAGCTGATCTCTGGAGAAACAAGGAAAGAGTCTCTCCTAGGGAAGGAGTCTGTTTGTGTGTGGAGGGAGTGTGAGGGCCATCAAGCCATTGGGGCTGGGACATCTCTGCAGCCATGTTACATAGACTGTGCTGCCAGCCCTTGTTCATTTGTTACTGTAGAAAATATCCAAAGAGATGGGACAGGAAACGTCATCTCCTGTGCTCATAAGCTCTGGAGAGGAAAGGAAAAGGAAGTTGGAAATCTTAGCAGCACCTGTATGTGGGCTGGGCTGGGCTGTGCTTGGACAAAGGAGTCCTCTTGCAGAGCCTCCAGCACAGCGCTGCCTGAGCCCTGTAAGTGCAGGGGTGGGAAGGGCAAAGAGGGGAATACTCTACATTTCCCACACGGCTTTTTGAACCACTGGGAGTCAGCACATCAGACCCTCTGGGCTGCTGAGTCTAAAAGGGAATCTCTGCATACTGCCTGGATACTGAACTGGAACAATGAGATAACAGAAAATGAAATGGATCATGGAAAGTACCGGTTAGATCATCTAATTCATCAGCCTTTCAAAGCACAATTGTTCTCAAATGTATTTTCTGGTGCGTTGTCCAGTTTTATTTTAAAGAGGCCCATTAAAATGTTTAAACTTCTGAATATTGTGCTTTAGTTTGGAGTGAATGCATGCTGCATGATCTCTGTGACACTGCTGCATAATTTAGATTTCTTGCTATGCTATTAATAAATCTAGACAAAGACCAGATGTAAGCAAGCTGTAGCTGAACTCAAGAATCTGTGAAAGCTGGGCTAACCTCTTTAACAGTATAACATATGGCTGTTACATTAACACAGCCTTTTTTGTTTTTTCTAAAACTAAGCAATTTATTGAAAGCATGAAGAGAAAAAAGTGAATAACAGAAATAAAGCCTGACCTTTTATATGAAGTCTTCCCATTTGACAGTTTCACTGTTTAGTAAAAATTGATGGGAATATACATCCAGCCTACTGTTACAATTTTATAGCCTACACTTTTGGTTTTTTTGTTATCTCCTTTTCATTGTTTTCTACATTTAACTCCTAGAAGAATTTTAGGAAAAGCATGTATAAACCTTACATGGCAATATATTTAAAGTCTTTACAAGGTCTTTACAAATGGCTACCATCTGATTAAAGAAATGTTACGTCACAGTGTAATTATTTGTATGTTTTTGAAAAAAGCTGTTTGAAAAATTTCTAGTGGTGGTCTGTAACCTTTTGTGTTTCATTTTGGAAAACTGATCCAACTGTGGATTTCTTAGTGGAAACTGATAATGTGTTGTAATGATAGCAAGGCAAGCAATGGCTTTTTCTTTATGGCAATACAGAAGAACACAATGACTACTTCATTTGCGTGAATGAGCAAACATAATGCAAACATATGTGAAATGTTGATAACCCTTTTTGAAAGGCTCTACTACATTATCTTAGGAATAGCTGATTATCAGCAGTCTCTGATGCTTTTTAACTAATTGTGCTTCTCTGCAAAAGTACTTGTGTCAAAGCTCTAGACAGAAGTCAGAGAAGAATATTTTTCTTTTTTTTTTTCAAATATGTTTCTTTTTAGGCACATATAGGTGTGGGTAATGCTAAAAGCTTGTGATGGGTCCAGGTGTAGTTGAAGCTGGGCCAAAACAAGTCAGGGCCAGGCCATTGCAATGGGACAGCAGCCTCAGAGTTTTGTGGAGTTTTGTGTGCTGGTCCAACAGCTTAGAAAGGGGACAAAGCAGGACTCTGATAAGGGCTGAAGATGTTGCATATAAGGTTTTGAGGTTGTTTTTTTCCTTATCACAACCGTGATTTTGACACTGCTATATTCAGATATGGCTTTAGTTTTGTATACATAGCACATACTATCAATAAGTCATAGTTTATCTCTAGTATATATGAAGTTGAAGGCAGCATGAAGAATTCGCATTGTTAATTGGCAAATAAATTCTCAAATTCTATGTAGACAATATAGGAGCAATTTATTCTTAATGGTAAATTGTGTCATTTTAGTACTGAACACAAGAAAGAAACCAATAAATAAATAGATTTGTTCTAAGATAGTTGTCCAGAAGAGGTAGTTCTAAGAGGTAGTTTCCAATGAAAGTATGATTTTTTTGCTCTTCCTATTAATTCCCTGGCAGTGTGAGGGACTGTCATGAGGCAAGCAGCTTTGTCATCTTTTAATTGTTCTAGGTCATTGTCCGATGAATCTCATCCCATTCTCATTATGTTATATGATAGCTGAAATCCATATCTGTTTTTCCTTTGTTTTGTCTAGAAGATTTCTACTTGTCTACCACCTGAAGCTGCAGAAATGGTATTAGTCTGACTTCACAGAGTTCCCACTCTTTTCTCACTAGGATTCAAACACCTTGTCCACTTCTTTCTCTTCCTCACCAAAATAATTTCAAATTCCTTGTGCTCTTTAAGATTAGGACTATTTCTTTAGCCTCAGTAGTGAATAGAAGTCACTTAGACTTCTGTTTTTCTTTTGCTTTGTGTGGTTTTTTTGTTGTGGGGTTTTTTTTGTTTGTTTTGTTGGTGGTGGATTTTTTTTTTCCTGTAAAAGCTTACTTTGCCAACCTTCTTAATCTAATAATGTCAGTAAGGGAGAGAGATAGATGAGGGTTGGGTTTTTTCCCCCCTGAAACACATTATTGGCACGTGGCTTTTGACTTCAGCTCTTACTCTGTTTCCTTAGTGATGAGTTCCCTGACAGCTAAAGTAAAATATCCTGCACTTTTCATATGTGCACATTCAACTTTACCAGTCTCTTTCTTGCCCCAAACGCTGAATGCAAAGTTAAACAATTTCGTTATAGAGGGAAGTTATATTGCAAATTAGCCTGTGTCTGGTTGTTGAGGATATTACCTGAAGGGTGTGGGTTAATTGGCTTAGCAAGGTGGATAATGAATGCTTCAATGACTCTTTTGTTGAATAAAGAGTGATGCTACTGACATGTTTTAAAATAAGAAACAGTCTTCCATTCCTCCAATCATGTGGAGAAAAGCCCAACCAAACAAATAAAGGACCACGAGCCATGTGTGGCTTTGTAAGTACAGGCCTTGGGACAGAATTTGGAGTTAATGTTGAGCAGTGAGAGGCATCCTGCTAATTCAGATTATCTAAAGGCTGGGGGAGCACAGGTTGCTGTCTTCTCTGGTGGCCAGGTTGTTGCAGTTTAGAAGTTGTGATACTGAGCAGTGTATCATTTATTGTTTCGTAGATTGAGGTAAATTTTTATTTATGTAGATTTGTATATTTTAATGTCATTCTGTTTTTGTTCATTTAGGTTTCAATGAGGCAAAGGTCTTATGCACATGCTTCAGCTATCTCTGAGTGCTTTACAAACTGTGATCCTAACTAATATCATCTGTGGAGCAAGGACTTCTCTCTGCTTTCTGCAAAATATGCTTGATTAGTTATTTCATGTGGCCTATTTTAAGGAGTTTGTGCTGGATTACTTGAACTGCTTTCTAGAGTCTCTGCAATTAATCTTGTTTATTGTATTTGAAAGAAATTTATATACTCATTTGGGCTTCCTATGCATTGCTTAATGAGTTAATATATTGTCTTAAGTGAAATGAACATGGTATAAAACTGCAGTGATGATATTTGGCATGTCAACAATTAAAAAAGTAATAGGAGAAAACTATCAAACTCAGTTACTGCAATGATTAAGAAAATCCAGGATTGGAATTGGCTGTTAGCACGTAATATGCTTACCATAACAGGAGAAGAGATAACAGGCTCAGTTACAGGAAGATAGAGTATAATGTTAATCAGAAGACTCTTTGCTCAGTGGTGTAGTTTTGTGCTACTGTTTCACGAGCCACTCTAGAAATAAATTCTCCATATGGAGAAACTACAGCCAACAGAAGAACAGCATGTTATAATATGGCTTGTTAATTGGTAGATGGCTTCCTTCTGGCACATTCACCTGGTACGTCAGCTGCAAGGTAATTTAGAGGCACAGATATCTGGTGCGTTGGAAAATTATTTTTCCTCTCAACTGGATTAAAGAAGAGGGTGAGGGGAGTTTCACTGCTCTTGGTAGAGCACAGCACTGAAACACCTGGGAATCCAACATCTGATCAAATCTCTTCTGTAAGCACGTAAAGTTAGTTTTACTTGGCTGCAAGTGCAGAAATTTAAGTACATTAAATGGTATTTTTCAAGTCTTTTCCATTCCCTCCTGATGTCATCTTTAAATCTGGTAATTCATCCTTAACCAGTGAAGCAACGTTGTTCACAAAAGGAATTTGTCCGGAGAAGGCTTTCTCGTGGCATTTCCTTCCTCCCAATGTTTCCCAGCACTCCTGGAGCCTGCAGACAGCTGATGGCTGGGATGGACCAGCTGTGGGGATGAGGGCCATGCCAGGAGCACCCAGCTCCTGGGTGCCTTTTAATTCATGGGAGCCCAAAGGGATGAGCGTGTTGGAGCTCCACAGAGAGGAAAGTGTTGTCATGTTCGGTGTTGTAGTGGCTCATGCAAGGTATAAATAAGAAATGAATTACTGCCTGGATGCTTGGGAGGGGAAAAAGGGTTAAGAAGAGCAGAAGGTATTTTTCACATAAAGTATAGAAGAAAAATATGTTGTTTCTTATGGTTTTAGTGTCAACCTTTGTTTTTATGTAACTTGTGGATTTACTGCATTTCATTGTGTATGGCTCTGATAGTTGTAACATTTTGTCTTTCGCTTCTAAGAATTTAACAAGTTGGGATTTAATTCAGATCTATCAACGTGATTCCCCTACACTAAATAAGAAAGGTTATTGCAAGCACATTTCTTTAGATTTAATCATGGAATACTGAGCACAAGCAAACCATTAGCTACATTTGTTTATTGTATAGTATTTAAACACCACAGAGGTAAAGTAATTGGATAGATATCTTTTAAGACTTAATTACAGGATTGATTATGTATGCCAATTATCATAGTATAAGTATAGGGGTTTAATATAACGGGACGTCTGGAACTTGGCTATATCTGTAATCTAGCTAAATTTAAATAATCATCACACAGTTTAGAATTAAGATTTTCTGAAATAAGAATAGAAAATCTTCTAGCTGGTGGTTTGCAAATTGAAATTGTTCTATGATTTAGCTGGACTTAAATTTGCCTTTCTGTTTTCTGCCATCCTACTTTAGGAACTCTTTCTAAGAAATATTTTCCATGCCATATTGTCTACTGTTCTCTTTTAAGCTGAAGTCTACTAACCATCTTTCTTTGTCCCTATATTTACTTTATTGCCCATATGCCTGCTTTGGTCTAAACACTCAATCTTCTAGTGCACAGCTAAAACAAGGGAAGAGTTGTTACTGTGTGTAAGTGTGCGCAGCAGTAGAGATTTATGATTGTTGTCTGCATTAATATAACCCTTAGGAAATCCCATCAATTACTGGAAATCTGTCTTTATCATAAAGAGAATCCCCCTCTCTCCCCTGCTGTTCCGTCCACAAACAGCCTCTGCTCTTTAACCTTGTGTTTTGTAACGGGGGATTTAATCTCCCTTTCTTCACCACCTTGTCCATCACTTTGCTCTTCCAGATCTGCAGACCATGTCTTCTGCTCCAGTGACATAACTCTTGGTACCTTGCCAAGTGTTTAGCTTAAGCTAGACTGTTGAAGTGATGACATGAGATTTTCTGGGTAGTGATATTTATCCAGGGTGTCTACAGTCTGTCCCAAGATGCTGTACTTCAGTTTGGACTGACTACCTGACATCTCATGATACATTGCAATGCCTCAAGTAGGATTTTGGAAAAGGGATCTTGGACTTCTTCAGTGGTGAGGGAGTGACTAACCAACAGGTCTGTGACAGCAATAACATCTTCTTTGCCAGAATACTCAAAAAAAGAGTGGGTGGCTGGCATGAGTGGCACTGAGGTTTTAAGTTTGTTTTTATCTAGTTATTATGCTTTTATGGATTGCTGGTTTGCACATTTTGAATTCAAAACAGCTCTTAGTTTTATGAACTGGTAGGACATAAGGACAGCAGGCGTATATTAGTGTTAAATTATAGATTCTGTTTTTCTTTTTTATGCTATGCACTTCCAGTTAGTTAGAAAAACACACTTTTATTTAATTTCCTGTAAAAACTCCTAATTAACAAAAAAGCTTTTTTGAGATCCTACAAGTGCCTAGATAACTTGCTCTGCCAGATTTTTCTAAATGTGCCTGGTGCTCAAGTATTCTAACATTTGCACAGTATATGCACATCATTACATTAGAACATACATTACAAAATGTAAGGATCTTTCTGATCTTGGCTGTCTGGATGGCAGATGAGATATTCTGTGTTTTCATCCGCTTTCACTAGTGCCCCCAGTTTTCACTATGATTGCTGTTCAATGTGTGTTTTAACTTGCTATAAATAAAAAACTCCAATCCCTCTGTCTTATTTTTGCTATGAGAATAGCAATACCAAGAGAAGGGAATTCTCCTTGTCCATTCCCTCAACTCTGTGTCATGGTGTATGACAAATATTAGAATGTTTCCAACCAGAAAACACAGACCCAGTGTCCGTATTATATATAATATGCTTTGTTTCTTTTCCTATTGACATGAGTTTACAGTAATGTGTGGTTAGGTCAGCAGAGTACGTCTAGAAAGAAATTGGTGACCTATGAACTTCTGGAGTGGAGAACACTGTTTTAAAGTGAGGTAGCAAAGATTTCACACTGAGGATGTAACACTAGCTGCTTTCAGCACTATATTGGCTATTCCACAGAGAAGTTTATTTCATGCATGATGGTTGGGCTGCATTTGGTCAGAGGTGATGATTTCAGGACTCTGGTAGTATAGTATGTAAAATCTGTAAAACCCCTTTTCATTCAGTAATTTTTCATTCACTAATTTCTGTGTGGCAACCTTTCCCCGCCCCCCCCCCCCCCAAAAAAAAAAATATTTTTTTTTTTCTTCTGCTTAAGTAGTGGTAGGGAAAAAATGGCAATTGTAGTATAAAATGTTTTAGAGATGGAACTTCTTCTGAGATTGTAATGACTGGAGGTCATTAGTCTTCTGAGCATGCTTTCTAGACCCTTTTAGAAATAAATATGGTTCCTTAAGTTTGAAAGTAGTTTAATTTGTGTTTCTGCTTGCTGCTCTAGCCATGGGTAGCCCAATGGGTTTCATGAGTGGAGGCAAATATTCTGTCAGTCTTGGATCCCAAATAATATTGATTAACTGTTGTAGGAGAGAGTTTTGCTCCCTGAAAAGCCTGGAGCCTAGACTTAAAGACAATGCCGTAGCCCAGAATCCTTGCCTTAGCCTCATGCATGGGTATGTAAGCCACTCATACTCTCTGCAAAGCAATTGAGAATAGAGTGAAGTAGTTTTTCCAAAATAGGGTCCGAGTGGAGAGAGACTGTGGTGTCCTGCAGCACTGAGAAGCAGTAGGTATCTGCGTGTAGGGGATCTGCTATGTCGTGTTTGTCATCTGAGCTGTGGCGAAGTGGCTGGGCTTAGTTGGAATGACCATGGTGATTGAAGTGATTTCAGCTGATTTCAGTTCTAGTCTGTAAGGGGTAACCTTGAGGAGTTCACCTTCTCGGAAGGTGATCGAGAGCAAATCGAGCTTTTCAGGACATTGCGGCCATCTGCTTTCTTCCTAATATAATTCAATTCAAAGTGCTGGTCGTGCTGGGTGAAGCAGAACTAAGGTAATGAATATTCAAATAATTTCCCTGCACTTTGTAGCCTTTGTACAAAAGTATCTCACCTTCATGTTTGTGAAATTCCCTCGACAAACAATTTCTCATTTGGCAGTTTATGTAATTGTGTATACAGACCTCTCTGCAGTAAGAGAATTTTGGCATAAATTTTACACTTCTGTTAACCTCCTTTTGAGCTGTGTGTTTGGTTTTGGCTTGTTTGTTTGTTTTTTTTGTGTTGCTGGGTTTTTGTTTGTGGTGGTTGTTTTTTTTTTAATACAGCATGCTATGGCATTGAAAAACTATTAAGGGCTGCTGCTCTGTTCCCCACCATATTAGCTAAATGTTTAGGGCAGATCTAAATGAAAAAGTGCTTAAAATACCAATGATTTTTGTATGCGAAGATTGCCAGTACTGTAATAGCCCTGGATTTGAGCTACAGCAGTAGGGAGCACTGGAAAATGGTTTTTTGTTCTCTGCAGTGACAGAACTGTTTTTATTTCCTGATTGGATAAGCTGCACTGCAAAATGGAGCAGTGTCCATTGCAATTTCATCTGCAATTTGATAGTCAAAGCTATTTATAATTAAATTTTCTTTTAGTGAATTTAAAATAGGAAAAAATTAATATGACTTATTAGTTGTGGAAAATATAAAAATATGGCCAACTCTAGTGAAAGACTGTTTCACACTCAAATGAATATTTTCAATTTATTCTTTGTCTGGTGTTCACTCATATTTGATCCTTTTATAACATAGGTTTCATCATGGAAATTATAGACCAGTTGTAAATTCATTAGAATGACCTTTGCACGACTACCAGAAGTTGCTGTGTATTTCTGTTAGTGCTTGTATTGGCTGAAGATGGAGTGGGCTTGTGATTTCCTTTGATTGTGCTTTGGGAGATCTTTGGTGATAAGGAACTATGTAGAATTATGAAATCTGCAGTCACCTAAGCCTGAAACTATGTTCTTGTCTTTAAGCATATGGCTGCTTCAAGGCATTGCTTGATCTGCATCTGAGAATGTGAACCTATTTCTACTTAAAATTAAGGGAGATCTAGTAAGAATGGGGCATATGATATTTGGAATCTGTGATTACTTACACTTAGGTCTGTAATGTGTGTTCATATATACCAGACCGAATTAATATGTATTAATAGGTTTGAAGTCTTATTGAGTTTTTATTTAAAAAATATGTTGTAATCAGTGCAAACAGCTAACGTTGCACGAGAACTAGGGACCAAGGGCAAGCAAGTAGACAGGAGGCTGGGAAACCAGAACATGATTTTTGTTTTCTCATTTGGACTTGCACCACATTGGTTACAAGACCTAGTTCTGGAATAGCATTCCCCCGGAGAGTGAAGGTATGGAATAGACAGGGGAACAGTCTTTGCTTGTAAAGTTGCTATGATGAAAGATATGGAGCATTTCAAGGCGGGGAGGAATATCTTAAGGTAGGGAAAATGTTACATTTTTTCCCCCAAATTATTGAAAACATTAGGTTTTTTCCTTTGGTCTGTCAGCAATTGGAATTTTTATACATTGTGCTAATCCTACCTTCATATATAAGTCATAAATCTTATAAATTAAGGTGTCAGGCAGTTACCAGAACTCTTCAGTCTGTTTCTTTTTGTGGAGTGATCTGACACATTTTGCAAACAGCAGACCTGGGTGCTCTGCACGAGTCCCAAACTGGATTTTTACCGATCAGCTCACAAGAATGGACTCTGGCACTACTTCCAATCAGGCGAGAAAATGTGGTTTAACTTAAAGGCAATAATACTGTAAAAAAGATATGAATTATTGACCTTTTGGCATTGGATTTTAAAGTTGAGAATAATGGTACTGTGGCCTATGAATATTTTTGTTGGTACTTCCATTAGTTCCCTAATAGTCTTGACATTTCCACTTATGTTACATTTGCTGGAGCATAGAAGTCTCTTTTTTTTCATCTCCCTATTTTTCAAGTATGCAGATACATTTAATGGATAATTATCACAATTAGTTTTGTTGCTTACATTGCTTATGAAATTTGAATGATATATCATTCTGAACCTTTATCTGACCTCTTAAAAATATATATGCAAGTATTTACAAGCACAAGTCACAACTTTGTTTGTTCTCTGAAGAAAATACAGTAGTGTAACTGCCAACAACTGAAATCTGTAATAGAGAAAAATGATTTTGCATTTAATGCCAAAAAGGCATTTGCAATACCGTAAGGCAATAAAAGAAAGGTCCAGTCGGGGTCTCTCCCAAAAGCAGCAGCATTTATGGGCAGTCTCAGGATAACCAATAAACATTACAGAATAAATTTTTATAAAGATGTTTTCATTATAGCAAATAGATTGGATAGTTTTAATATAGACTTTTGTGTATTACATATTTCTGATAACTTTTGCTGACATTCATCAAGTTCTGAAATCCTGGAATTCACTTGAGGTTTACTAGTGCAGAGACCAAAAAAAAAAAAAAAAATTGTTAAATGCTTCCAGTGCTCCAGTCCTGAAGCTACATTCTCCAACCAGATGATACATATAAACTTGCTTCCCATAAGAGAGCAGTCTAGTGCAAAAAAAAAAAAAAAAAAAGTAGTCATGTTTTTAATATCAGATGTTTTTAACCCAAGCATCTGTTTTGAAATTTTCTTAATTCAGAAAAAGTCGTGTTAAAGAAAGTGCAAAGTACTTTAAAATCATTAGGAATGAATAAGGCAATTTGGCGGAATGACAAACCACTAGTTTTTTTGAACGTGAGGAATGCTCTTGCAAGAGCCCTGGAAGAGCAATAGCGCTGGAATAGTCATTACCTGCAGTACCTGCAGCATCAGTGGAGGAGTTTCTAACCAAAGAAGTTGAGATGTTGAGGTAAAGTTGCCGCCTCTGTGGCAACTAAACACCCTGACCCCATTTTTACAGATGTCTGTTTTCTTGCCTGCTAGATAGCCAGAGTGGGCTTCACTTGTGGAGAGAAAGGAAATAGAAGTTGTTGGATTACACCAACAAATGCTTTGGAATTGTGCCCTAAGAGTTACTTCTATATTATTGTCTTCTGCAATTTTAGGAAGATTTTCTTCATTCAACAAATACAAGAACGTGGTGTAGGTGTGAAGTCTGTCCTTCATTAGCTGCTTCATACAACTAATTCTTTGATCCGTGATAGTAAAGGGACTAAATATTTAACTTTGTACTGATAACACCTAAATTTTGCAATTTTGCTGAAAGTGTGTCAGCTTGGCTACATCACTAGCACAGTGCTTTACTGCAAAAAGCCTTTTTGACCCTCCTGCTAAGTGGTAGCGGTGCTTTTGAAATAAACACCAGTGGACTTAATCTTATCAGTGCAGGACACTTGAGTGAACGTAATTTGATGTATCTGGCAGTAGTGAAACACACTGTCATTCAAATATTAAAGGAAAAGTTGGTATTTTTAATGCCAAACAGGCACATTTTGGCCAGGTTTTTTTTAGATCAAACATACATAAGCCCAGTGTAAAATTGAATTTTATTTTCTTTTAATATTTTTAAAGGAAATTATTTTACTCTTACTGCAGTATCCTTTCTGTCGTATACTGTGATGAGCTCCTTCAAATTCTGCCAGTTCAATCAACACAGGTTTCTGCCAGTATAAAAGAAAGCAGTTCCATTCACTGGAATTTTTCTAGTTTGTACCAGGAGAGAGTTTAATTCTACGTGACCATGGAGGTTATTTCTCAAACAGCCTTTATCTAGTAATCTCTGTAGTGGCTCTTTGAGAAAAGCAACGTATGACAGGAGTGCCTTGGAAACATGCAGAGTCTGTCCATCCCCATGCGCACATTTTCCTCCTTCCAAGGGAAAAATCTTGATTTCTTGGACACCTCCTTGTGGTTTTTGTACCTTAAATTTATGTGAAACGTGGGATTCCAAATAGATACTTTATTTTAGGCTTGATCTTCTTGCGTAGCTTGCTAACTTATTTCTTGGGAAAACTATTACAAATAGTGGCCTTCCTAACAAAGACTATTTTCAAAGTGCAGGATAGGCCATCTCCTTTGGCAGCCTGTTAAGCGTTCCCCAAATCAAGAAAAGCAGAGATAATATTTTTCTGCATAGTGCCTTAACTCTACCTCTTCTGAGATTTTATTCTTCCCTCTTTTCCCTGAACTTTCCCTGTTTCCATGTTCTGTTTTTGGTTTTTTTTTTTTTTTTAATCTGTTGATAAGGATGGAAGTTAAAGGCAGGACATTCCTACCGGTATTTCAGAAACCAGTGCTTGGGCAAGGTGAAAAAGCCCATCTCTGAGTGCCCTTTAGTTCTTGCACAAAGTTTTCTGTGTAATTTTGTAGTTATCTTTTCTCTGTGCACTTTTTCCGCACACATCCCTTGATACTCATCCTTGATGGTCTGTTAAGGCACCTTGGAAGCAGCCTCCTGCTGCCTCCTGGCCCAGCATCCAGACAAATCCTGGGGGAGATGCTGGGGGTGTACTGGGGTGTGAGATGGGGGAAAAGAGGAGTTACTGCAGAAAGTAGGTACAGAACGTACAAGTCTACAGGTCTATTCTTTGCAGGATAGTTTCTTCACTCATCTTGTCATTTTTATGTCCAATCCTAGAGATCTCTGGGACTCTTCCTTGCCAGTATATTGCTATTATTTTTATTCTTTTGTCTTTCCTCCTTCTGCACTGAGACCATGGTCTCTGGCTAGAAGCACAGATGTGGGGTATGTGTACTAGATGGGATCCAGTAGCGCAGAGGTTCCCAAACTGTGGTCTCCAGAAGGCTGCTTGTATGCTGCTGGCTCTCCCTATTTGTTTGCACCTGCTAAATTGCATTAAAGACTGCTAAAAATAGACAAAACATTTCCCCATTTACTTTCCAAGCCAGCAATTGCTATAATTGCCACTTGTCATGGGGAATATAAGTATGTGTGTGCAAATGCGTGAGCATCTGTGACTGAGGAGGGAACTGTGGTGAAACAAGGTCTCCAAGAGAAGATCCTATTTCCTTATCTCCTGCTAGATTTAGAGTTTTAGGGAATAGCATTCAGAAACAGGAGGAGTTTTGCCTTCAAATCCCCTTTCGTTTTATGCTTCATGGAAGTGAGGTCAGGTAATGACTTGACAGGTCAGGCACTCATGAAGACAGAAGCTTAAATAAAGTGATAGTCCAGGCTATGAAAAAATTCAGTTCCCTTAAAGCAGCACAAAAGTTCTGTGAATTTTCATTGGCACAATTTGTGGCCAAGCCTGATAATTGTTTTAACTTAAAACCCATAGGGGAAAGGGAAGGTAACTCCACTCTTTGATTAGTAGCTCCAGGCTGTCTGTAGAATCAATGGAAGGAATTTAGAGGGTTTTCTCTGAAACCATAAATGCAGGATATTTTAGAACTGCAAGCTCAAAATATCAATTTAACATGATTATTTGATTTCATTATCCCTCCCAAATATCCACACAGTCTCTCTTGGGTCATGCAGTGAAGAAATAAAGATGATGTTAGCTCTAAACAAAAGCAAGCCCATCATACCTTGCCTTCTGTCGAGTACCCAGTGAACCAGTTATTTTAGATGTGTACTCTGTTTTATTGAATTACTTCTATACTGTTTTATCTGTATTGTTGGTTGGGAAGATTTTAGCTCACTGTTTTTAAGGCTTTTTTAATTCTTTGATTTCCAAGGAAGCATTCTGCCCAGTGCTGGCAGGGGAAGGATGGAGACCAGGGGAAGGAATCAGTGCCTTTTACTAGAACTAGATTGGAATATTTTCCTTTATCGCAATGAAGTTTTAAGGTTTTCCCTTAAAAAAAACCAAACACACCCAAATGAACCACAAACAAAGAAACCTAATTATGGTTGCATAAACACCATAATTTTCAGAACAAAAGAAAACCCCCAAATTCCTCCCCAGCTGCGCCCCCACAATAAAGGACACTGCAAAACTTTGAGCATCTTTTGATCAAGAAATGCAGAGACTGGCTGTGAAAATGCACTGTACATAGAGCTTATTTCCTTTTTTGTTTTTATTATTTTTTTTTTTAATAACTGTAGAGACTTTTAATAACTGTAGAGTGGAAAGAATTTCAGTTAACCTCTGTATTTCTCCCTGCTGTAAGGTTTGGAAGAAAAGTGAGCAAGAGGTCACTGGGAGAAACTTGCAAAGTTTCTTGTAGAGGCTTACCTGGGGAAACTGGGGAGATAGGATGGGTTACCAAGCTCATTAGCAGAGCCTGTGTGTGGGAAGAGAAAGCTGAGCATGAAGAACCGTCTCCTTGATGTACGGTTTGTGCAGGCGGCTTGTGGCCTGCAAGTAGGAAATTGGAGCTGTATGAGCCAGGAGGGAGAAGGAAGCAAAGGGGAGAGGAACCAGCATTCAAGCCAGACAGTCATGGGAATTGAGATGAAGTTGTCAGGAGCAGAGGTGAGCGAAACCTTAAAGTCGGGGAGGCTGTTCTAATTCAAGAGGAATGGTGCTGTGGAGCCAGTTAACGGATCTAAGAGGAGTAGTTAGAGGGGAAGGTGAAGTCGATCTCAGCCTAGATTAATCCCTGATGTAATCTTGTTGGCATCATCGTGCTGGCTTCCCTCCTTTTCAAGCTTCAGTGGAATTCCTTCAAAGATATATTTGGCCCTTCCAGTTCTTGTTTTACCAGATTCCACTGAATCATCATGTTTTACCAGATGCTCCTCGGAGCCTCTGCCCTGGATTACATCACTGGTGTCAGGGCAGCGGGTCGGGTTACCAGCAGAGTAGGTTTCCTTATAAAGAAATTGTCATACTTTGTGAAATGTTTTGCTTAATGAAATTATGACTATAACTGTTAAATTTGCAAGTATTTTCAGTGCCAAATAACCAATTAGATCAACAGCAAAACTCCATTTATATGTGTGTGGGAGGCTGGCAAACTATTTTCCTCGTCTACTAGTTTAAGTGCTTAGGAATCAA
Source organism: Scolopax mira (assembly GCA_004320125.1). Classification (NCBI taxonomy): domain Eukaryota; kingdom Metazoa; phylum Chordata; class Aves; order Charadriiformes; family Scolopacidae; genus Scolopax; species Scolopax mira. The sequence continues at coordinate 54,288 of BJBW01002352.1, forward strand.
GTTCTCTTTCCAGCTTTGTCACCAGTGCACTTTGTGATGTTGGACATTTCACGCAGGATGCATTTCTCTGTTTCCCAGTCCATAATGTGGGAATTATAGTATTCCCTGTGCTTAGAGCAATCTAAAGCTTTACTCACAATTTGTAGTTTACTTTGAAACTCTTGTACCAAGTGCTGTTGAGAATTATATGGTGTTACTGGATGTTTTTGCATAGCTAGCCCTTGTTGAGCTGATATATATTTAATGTGAGTCTAGTAATAATATTTAAATATAAAAAAATATATATTGATATAGATGGCATTTGGTAAAGGAGAACAGATGGGTGAAGTACTGGGAGAGGTATGTATCAGTGGGATCCAGCTGCCTATCAAGTGAGGAATGCAGATTTATTTCTGTAGGAAACCACAAATCCTTTGTCAACAGAACTGACAGGTCATCCTTGACTTTTTAATCTATGGGATGGCCTTATTAATTTGCCTTGTATTACAGCAAACAGAGTTCAGAGTCAGACCTGAACATTCTCGCCACATGGAAAACATTTCAATGGAGAGATGGAAAGCATTATTTTGTAAACGCATTTATTAACAGCACAAACTGGAACAATTGAGTGCATTGGGCCTCAGTTTGATTGTACCATGTGCCATGAATTTGTTGGTGATGGTTTTATTGTAGCTAAAAAAGAAGTACAGCAATTACAGTGTAGAAAACCGTACCATTTTTTCCTCACTACTGTACCTCAAATAATGGATTTTTTAAATTCTATTTTTCTATTTATGAGACTTAGTGGTCATAGAGTTTGCAGTGAGAATCTTGTTCAGTTTCATGTTTAGTTGTACAGATGCTAATAGATCTATTTAACCTCATTAACTGAGTTTGCAAGCACCACTGTGACTATACCTGGAACAGATTCCTAGGTTTTTCATGGGAATCTTGCTAGGAACATCCTTTCTCCATGGAGTTTACACAGTAGAGCTCATCCATTATAAGAAAGAAATTTTATTTAAGAGTTCTCAGAGAGCTTAAATCTTTTTCCTGAAGAATGTGTTGAGAAATGGGATATTTACTTCCAGGCAGGAGAATTGTTGTTTCAAGATGGACTCTGTGTGAAGAAGGTGCGTGAATGAAGCGCAGATCCACCTGCTTCTTTCCATAATTGGAGCAGACAACCCAAATTGACCTAAATCTACCTGTTTCTAATAATAAAATGGAGTCATTAAACAAAAGCCACATGTACAGAAACTATCCACCTGTTGAAGAGATCACTTTTCATTGTGAGTAGCATCAGATACTTAGCTGCTTTAAACCATTGGCATATTGACTTCTCTGAAATGTTACATGTTTTAGAAAATTATATGAGGATGTTAATTAAAGGAGGCTAATTGAAAGCCTCCGGATGATGCAAAGATCACTGTACTTTTCTTACTATTGCCTGAAGAATTGTGGAAGCACTCATCAGCTGTTTGTGTCAGTACCATTCCCGTAGTTCACATCCTCCGCTGGCCCAGCTGCCTGGTGGCTCATGGCAGTGTCCCATTCAGCTTTCCCACTTCTATTTTATTCAGTTGCTCCACATGTTGAAAGAAAACCTTCTAGTTAAAGGATCAGGCAGGCACAATGACTGAAGGGGAGTGGCCTGCCCACGTGAAGGTAATTCTGAACAAATGCATGTCTGAAGACTCTGCTTGAACACAGCGTAATTTTTGTACCGTTTTATTGACTGCTTCTTGAGCGTTGCTTGCTCTGAGAATGACGTGAGATTTTTTTCAAGTACCTCAGAGACGAAGGAAGTCAGTTTATAGACCTTGCATGTAGTCTGTGTTTCATATCATTTCTATTTAGAGAATCCTTAATGACTGATAAATAATTTCCAAATGTATCTATCATGCATTAATGCTTCTGTTGCATCAAAAGAAAGTATTTTGGTTGAGACTATTTCAGGGCATTGACATAACGAAGGCTTGAAGCCAGATGACACAGGCATTGCCATAAGTTTTACTCTGGTTCTTTTCAGTGCAAACAAGCACCCATATGCACGTGCAGGCACAACGCACACCCCGATTTGCTAATGATGATCTGGGGTGGGCTTTGTCCACACTATGTCACTACATACTGACACTACATCGCTCTGAACATGACATATCACGTACCGAGTCTTAATCCAAATCAAATATGAGCAGAAAAAGGAAGAGTTGGTTCTTCGTGAAACAAAGCAACGTGAGGAAAACCTTGAGGACAGCAGGAACAGGGGAGCAGACTCCATTTCTGTAAATACCTTAAGAACAGTTTGTGAAGCTAAGTAAAATCAGACTAGGTCATGGACAAGGAGGAGTATGTTGGTGTTTGTGAACCGGTGTCCTGACTGTAAAGCAAACTCAAAAACATATTTTCTCTTTTCCTTATACCCCTCTTTTTTCTTACTCACAGACTTGAAGATAGGTCTTTATCACAGACAGCAAACTTGGACTGAAAAGTCAATGGTGCAGGTGGAGGAGTACTCTAATACTGAGAGATGTTTCTTCTCTACTTGCAAGTGCTTCACATGCCAGCCTGGGCTCCATGCAGAGACACTGCTTTGTCCATGCAGCTTGGCCTGCAGACACCTCAGAAAACATTTCCGAATTCCAGTGTGATGTCTCTTGTGACTGAGCCTTTGCTAGAGCCAGCTCTCTCTCCATACTCTGCTTTCTGATGCAGAAAGAAACTGTTGCCCCCTTCATCTTATATATTCAAGGTGCAAATTGTACTTTTTTTTTTCCTTTTAAGAATGCTGTTTGGGTTTTTTGTTTGTTTTTTTTTTTTTTTTTTCAAAGAATTGATTTAACTCTCTTTGAACTACTTGTCTGCCTAGTATTTTAGAATGCCTTTCAGTTCACATCTCCTTGTCTAAATCCCAAGACACTAATACAGGTTATATGGAGTTCTTTCAGTTAGGGTAATACTGATCAGAGCATGACTATGGTTGATTCTTAATGTTGTCAGGGAGCATGCAGAAGATATGCAATGAAATGGAGGTTTCTTTGGTGGTAACCTAAATCTAGGTGGTTGACAAAGGCTGAAACTGCAGTTTTGGTCTGCTTTTTGTGAGTGCTCAGCTAGGGGTTCTGCCAGGGCAACTCAGTAACACTTAATGTACTCTGGAGTCAAGATACCAGTTTGTCCCATTGGTCAGTAACAGCTGTCAGAGTGAAACATCCCTGTGGTTAATTACAGTGAATGATTTCTGAAGGCGTCTAAATTGGTGTCTAAATTGCAAGAAACTTGCAGGCAGCAATTTGGGATATTTAACTCGGGAGTTTCTTTCTTTCTTTTTGGGGTTGTTTGAGCAGTCATGTTCTCCAATGTATATGCCTTAAAATTCAGTGATGTTATTGCTTTTTTCTGAGAAAAATAAAATGGCATCATCTATAAAGATGATTCTTTAGTCAAAGGCAGATCTGGGTCTAACTAGGCTCTGACCTTATAGTGAAACCTGGGTGGTAAATCGATGAAAAAGACTTGGAGCTAATGTGTATTCACAAAGCACAGAGTGAGGAAAACTGAAACTTAAGTATGAGATTAAGACTAATTCCTCCCACTTTAAACATTGTGACCTGGTGTGTTGCACTGGCATCAGGCTCCTGGAAGGAGCATGTTTGTTGTTAAAATCCCAGACTAGTGGAGATGTTACTAGGTTCACTGTTACGCTTTTTGTCAATTAGTGTATTAGTTCTCTCATGAAAAGAAAACATTTGTCTGCAAATTTCCTATTGTACATTTTTTCAGTTTATTGAGCTGACGGATTCTTTTTTGGGTATTTTTTTCTTTGTTGCACTACCTGAGATTAGAAGAAATTACTCGGTTTTATCATCAGGAAGGCAGACTTCTCTTTTTAGTTTAATCTTTCAACTTCCATCCTTTTTGTATGTGAACATCCATGGTATGTAACTGTGTGCTTTCTAATGTAATCTTAGACCTCATAAAAGTGAAATAGCGAATTTCTCTCTCTATTCTTACTTTTGATCTTGTCCATGTATCTCTTGCTCATTCGTCATCCCAGGAAGAGCTACCTGTAATAAAAGTAATTTCTGAGTGACATTAATATAGATAACAATTACTGGTTTTAAATTTTTTTACTCAATCAAATCTGGGAATGGCTGAGGCTCTGGCACCGTTACAGTGGCTGCAAATAAATGTTTTAAGTGTCTATACATATAGCAAAGGTGCTCTTTTGGCATCTGAAATCAGAAATGTGAAATTGCTCAACTTTACCTAACAATACAGTATTTCCCTCAAGGTGCTTTTATCTCACTAGTAACCTGTTATTACCTTTGCTGCTACAGTCAGTAGCAAAATTACTGAATGAGCTGTGTGTAAAACCAGACATAATTAAAGCATACAAGACAGAACTAGAAATAACATTGATGAGATAAACTATTCTCTTTCACAATTTGGATTTATTTTATAATGTAGAAAATTTCTAGAAGGTTCTAGTGTAGTTTATATCAAAAGATTACTTTTGAGAGCCTGGATAAACATTACTAGAATCTATATTTCAACTTTCAACTGTTTAACAAAGGATTATGGGATTGTCCTATAACCATGAGCTAAAGTATGGGAATTTACGTTTTCCTTTTTGCAGGATATTTCCTTCTAAAATTATACTCTGAACAATGGCTTATTTTCTTGTGCCAGTACTTGATTCCAAATACTGTGGCTTGGCAGCAGGCAGGTCTCAGATTTCAACCACATGTATTTCAAAATATCAAAAGGTCCTTATTTGGCACTCCACTCACATATCTTAAAAAGCTGTGTTTGTGCATCAGATTTAAGAATAATTGAAACCAGGGGTGCAAAAACTGAATTTTTCTTCCAGGATGTTTTGACTTCAATTGATTCCAAAAGCATTGAAGGGAACAGAATGGGAACCGTGTGCAGCAGGCAGCATCGACAGTGCGTGTAGAAACTTAACTTCGTGGAGCGTACATAAATGATACTACAGTGGCCTTTCTAAAAATATACATATTTGTCTTTCATTATGTATTTAAAACAAATATATACTTACAAGTGCATGCTTTCATGGCAAAACACTATGCAAATTTCATTTGGTAAATAGAAGGACCACTTTGCCTATGAAAGTGTTGTGGATTTTTGTCAACTGATAATTGGTAGCTATATCTGTATATGCAGTAATTTAAGACTGGAAGTGTAGTTCGTATGGAAGTAAAACTGGTGAGGGAATTAGAATGGTGTCATACATTAGGTCAGAATGACAGAGGTTAATATCTTTATTTTTCAAAAATGTCTCTTTGGATCTTTAATATTTATGAATTATTTTTCTTTTTCCATTGAAGTAAAATATTACTGCTTGTGCCAGAAGTCACAATTTTCAAGAGGATGTATCTCTATTACTTACTGTGTTTCAGAAATATTTGGAAAAAGTGATGCAAGCTTGGTAGCTGGCCTCCAGTAATCCATTATGCAGAAACTTGTCCTTATTCCCAAGAAATTTTTTATTTCATCTGCAAAAAATTTTGTGAAAAGATGAGTCGCTATCTTCTAGAAGTAAAACATTCACCAAGGGAGTGAGTGAAAGCCTGCATGTAAACAGAGAAAACAGCTTGCTTCTGTTCATTGTTTATAGGTGAGGCAAAATGTCAACTAAGAGAAAGTTATCCCAGAAATTATCAAACAAAGCACAAATTTGTAGTCTATTATGGATTATCATATAGGAGAATATAATAAAAATACAAATTACACCTGGCACGTACCAAGCTTTATTTTTCCATCTTTTCATAAGAAAAATTCTTGTGTGGCTGATGATGACCCTCACAAGCCCTACCCTATCCTGGTACCTGGTGCTTCCAAAGGGCTAAGTGAGAAGAGAATGACAGGGCTGGTTCAGATGCCCTATACAACAAATATGTAACGTTGTCATATCCACAAAACAAATGAGAAAAACAATTAGTGAATCCAGAAGAGGTAAAGAAGCAACATGGTCATCCAGTACAACTATACTATTACAAAATGGGAAAAATCCACTTTTTTGTTCTCAGGGCTTTCTTGGCAGTCTGATGTGTAGGTATAGATAAAGGCATAAATAGAGTCAGTTGCTATGAACAGTGGTGAATATTTTGCCAAATACTGATAGATTCTTTCTAAAGAATTTTGATACAGTTTCAGTTTGAGTTTGGGCCAAAGAGGACCGTCTTATTGAGACGACTGTCAAATTTGATTTAATTCAACTAAGATGAATTCATTAATATTTTTCTCCTCTTTTCTTCATATCCCAACTTATGGTTTCCAGTGTGTCATTTGTTCTATTGCTTTTGTTGGTGTCCTTCATCAAACATATTAATTCAGAAAGAAACTACAATTAAGGAGCTTGTGACCTTTTTTACACCTTGGTTTAATAGTTCATAAGGATCTGTATTTGAGAGAGGGAAGACTTCACAGTGCTTAAGGACTTGGATTAAAACAAAAGCTAAAATCCATCTTCTCTAGACAGACAAAGCAACAAATCTTTCTCCTTTATCCAACACTTCTCCTTCTTCCTTCCCGCCCCCTCCCAAAGACTGTGCATAGATAATATTAAAACTAAACCACCAAGGTTAAAAAAAATAAAACCCACAGATTTCAAACTGGCCTGGCTTGAGGGAGTACCACTTGATATTCTTGTATAAACATCTGCTTGGTTTTACTGTGCCTGACATCATGTGAAATACAGAGTGATTCACTGTAAGCATGAAAGGTATTTTATTTCCAAACGTATGACTCTCCTGTATTTATCTCTTTTCCTTATTGAAATATTTTCCTTATTACTGGTTGATGTCTTCTATTTTTGCTTCTCTTTTGTTGCAGAAGTGTTATGAAGGGAGTGGAATATGGATTTAATCTCTAGGAGAAGCATGAGTTTCAATTTCCTTTCTCAGTCATCTTAAATTAGAAGTAGTGACAATGTCCTGACATATATTAGCAAAAGTTACATAGAAATAAAAATACAATAAAGGGAATTCTACTATTTACCCCATAATCTAGTTCTTATAGATTCTGATTTTTGTTAGGCGTGCAACAGTAATTTCGATGTCTTTACATGGAGGTAAGCTTAAGTATGGAATCAAAAAATGTGTGGTGCAGTCAACTGAAAAGAGAAATGCAGTTCTTACCTGGGTTCAGTCAAAGAACAAGTTCTAAAAGCAAATCCCAGAGGAAGCCCAGTCCAAGAAGAGCATGATGTGTAATCCTGATATTATCAATATAAAGCTTTACTTGGTGATCTTGGTCATGCTGAATTCTAATGGCAAAATTTGTAACTTCTACCGAGAACAGAATGGAGGTCATTTATATTTCTGTCTACTGCCATATAGTTGGCTTCCTAACGTTTATTTTGATGGGGCTGCATTTAAGTTTATAGCTCAGTGAACTGTTTACAGATATTGTGCTGTGAATTAAATTATACGGATTACTATGCAATATTGATCCTGTAGTTTCTGAAGTAAATTTTGTTTAAACAGTAATTATACTCTGTGAAATCATCACCCTACATTAGCTGTTGGTGGTGCATGCCAAATTGTATAGGCAGAGCTGATTACTGTATCTCAGTATCTCAGCACACACGTGTTTAGTCTGCTTTTACTCTTGGTTCTCTGCGCATTTCTCACATGTGGTTTTTATCTCTGTACCATTACCAGCAACAGCACAAAGTGAAGTCCTTGATTTTGAACTTGATACAGAGCATACAGTAGATCCTAAGTGACCTGATGTACTATTGAAGTTGGCTGTGGTTTGAGCTGGGAGATGGACTAGGTAACCTCCATTGGCCCCTTCCATCTTAAGCTACTCTGGTTTTGGAGAGTGTTGGTTAACTTGTGTGTAACTGGGTTCAGTTTCCTCCTTCACAGGGAAGTAAAATTGCCATTGGTGTTTAGAGTTTCCATTGAAGTATTTTTTGTTTAATGGGAGAGAAGGTCAGCTTTAGACAATAGATGAGGGACAACAACCACAAGCTGGAACGTAGGAAGTTCCACTCAAATATGAGGAAGACCTTATTTATGGTGAGGGTGACAGAGCACTGGAACGGGCTGCCTAGGGAGGTGGTGGAGTCTCCTTCTCCTGGAGATCTTCAAGACTTGTCAGGATGCAGTCCTGGGCTCCTGATGTGCTCTGGGCAATCCTGCTTTGGCAGGGGAGTTGGACCAGATGATCTCTAGAAGGTATCTTACAAATCCAACAATTCCGTGGTTCCGTAATTCTGTGATTCCAGACATCATGTGAAGACAGTGGTCATAGCCAGCTCATGAGAGTAAGGTTTTTAAAGACACAGCCTAGAAAGAGATTGAAATTTAAGAAAAAGAGGAAATCAGATCTTCTAAAGGAATATGGAACGATAGCTTTTGAGTTCCTTATAGCACTTCCAATTTGGAAATTAAAAAAAAAAAAAATAGGCAAAATAACATTTTAAATGTAATATTATCTTCAGTGTTGCTACAGATGTCAGAAGTTCTCAGTGCCATATTTTGCATATATATAATAATTTAAAAGCTACTGTTTGCTAGAACTCAATAGGTGTCTAAACACATACAGACATACAATGCATACATGTATACTATAAAATAATCTATAAAAAGTAATTAGGTGGTGGCAGACTTCACTGTTTCTGGATTTACCTTGGTGTTTGAAGGTTAAATCCCAATGACACAGCCTTCCAAGTTGAGAAGAAAATAGGAGACCAATACTTGTGGGAATCCATACAGGCACACACAAGTGCAGTACAACAGCCACAGTGTGCCTCAAACAAGTGAGATTAAAACACTGAAAGTGTTTAACTTTTTTTTTCTTTTTTTGCACAGAGCCAGGGACTAGCAAAATGAGTAAGAAGTTGAGCCCAAGCCTGTGGCATATTTCTATACTTTCTGAACATCTGATAAGAGTACTCAAAAATATTTTTTTGGGGTGGAGGTGTGTCAAGGAGAAATCTGTGTAGGGTTCTCCAAGGCTCTCTGGATCAGGCGAGTTATTCTGTTACTTGTCTCTGAGGCCACAGTAAAAACCACAGGAACAAAACTTCTCTCCTTCTGCCCCCCCTCCAAAAAAACCCCAACCCCAAACCAAAAAACCAAGCCAAACAACAAAACCTCAAATAAAGAACACCTAAATTAATTCAGTGTTATATGGTATATATTTGTATTGTTACCCTCTAAATTTTGTTATAAGAGGAGAAAAAAAAAAAGAAATCTTTTATGACAAAAAGCCAGGAATTTTGGTGTAGTTGAAATCTTAGCAGTCTGATCAGAGACTCTTTATTCCTTAACTAGTAATTATGGAAAAAACCCCAGAACCTACTGCAGAAATTATATTCTCAGCAGTAATACAGTTAAAACAATTATATGTTTCCTTGCATCTACCCCTTGCATCTACTCTTCTGCTGCCGTTCTGGTCCTAAGTCTTACTTAAGTGGAAGTTGAGGGAGACTGGGAGAGGTTGCAGCAAGTCATTATGAATATCCCAAGTTCTTGACTAAAAATACCGATATGAATGTTGGAGTTGCTTTTTCATTATTCTAGGATCTGCTTGTCACTAATTTTGCATGGTTTCTAACATGCTTTGACAGCTTGCATTTTCTTTGTTGGTTGCTATTGCATGTTTGGTTAGATTTTGCTGTGAATGCTGTGAATTTTAAAGTTTTAAAATTTATTTATTTCTTACCCCCTGAAGCCAGTTTTTCCCAGCTCCCAGGTCTGTATTTCTTTAACTGACTGTGGTTCCATTGTTTATCTGGGCATGAGTAAGTTTTCTACAGTCACTATTGTCAGCCCATGCATACATATATAAACAGAGTGTGTGTATATATATATAAAAATATGTTCATACACAGTGTATATATTGTGTGTATATGTATGTGTAAAATTATTTATACGATATGAAAATTACATATAGCTACCTGGTCATTAGAAGAATTGCTGTGACAGCTAAACAAGGTCATACTTAGCTCCAGGTAGACCAAGACAAGCTTCAGTCCTGAGGCTTTGTAAAGTCAATACAACGTCTGTTCTACCAAGGGCAATACTGTATTTAGCTATAGGACTACATGTGAAAGGAGGAGGAAAGCAAACAGGTGAAAAGGAGCTTATTTACTATATGATTCTTCCTCCATTAAATACGTGCAAATGTTTGATAATTTCACCTTTTGTTTATATCTGTGTCAACTTTATGACTTACTGGGATAGTAAAAGATGCATCTCAAAAAGCAATAATCCTGTAACCCACTGCTTATTAATACATTTCTCGTAATAAACGCACTGAGAGATGCTAATTTAGATGTAGTTGTTTCAGTGAATTGCAATCTAGCCCAGAGGTAAACTCAAGTTTATTTATAAAAAGACCTCTCACTCCAGTTTGTTCTCTTCAAAGTGAAGATCTGCCTACGTTTTTGCATACTGAATATGTAGGTAGGTTTCAGTAACTTCCACAAGCAATTAGCTCTTCATCTTTCTTATAGATAAAATATGTCAAGTGTGTGAGATAGAAATGTACTTCTCATATTTTGGTGCCCTTCTGAGGGCTGAAGAATAAGGGTAATTTTTTTTTTAAAATAAACGTGGAGCAATTAGCACCATAGAGAAGGAGATAGCTATGCAGCATTTGTAACCTAGCAAGTAATTCAGAAGCTGTTGCGTATTTATTTCATGTTCTCACTTTAGGGAAGAGCTTTCTACTAAACAAAGCAATAGACTGATATTATTTCCTTGTAGACTCTTGAACCATTGAGGGAAACCTAATCTCAGCAGAATGAGGTTTTATTAATTGAAATCTGATGAGAATGTATTTTGTAACTGTGAAGAGATTCTTGATGTAGCACTTCACTTGTTGCTTTGACTCTATAAGGCTCATCAGTGCTTGTTCCTGTTATTTCTTGAGAAGAATATTAACTATGTGAGAACTAAGTCTAACAGATAATGAATCTCCAAGGCCAGTTGAAGTCAATAGTAGCCTGACAAGCAGCACAGCCTTCAAGTCCCCTTTGTCCAGCGTCTTTTAGGGCCAGTTTTATGCATCCTCCCGTGAGTCCTGTTGTTGTGTACATATATACATGAGCAAGCTAGCCAAGGACTGCTTGATGTAAGTACTTTGTTCTGACACCCATCTTCGGCATTTCCTCTGGATCCCTGCTGCTGCCACAAGACTCTATCCTATCAGTACACAACTCTGTTTCCTAATTTGTCAAATGACTACTCCAACAGTGAAAAGGAATGCACAAAGATTCTGTACAATGAAAATGATTTATTGCTATCAGTTGAAGATTAGCCCACCCATGGATATATAGAGGATGCTAAAAATTAATTCTTCACTTGTTGAAAAATCTGGTGGCGCTAAACAGGGAGTTGTCAAAAATCATTAGAGAAACAATCAAGTGAAAGGCACTATAGTCCCAAACTCGTCGTCTGCTCCTAACTGTGCTTGCTAAATTCTGTGAAGTTTATTAGACTACCTGTTGCTGTTCCCTTTTTACTGACTTTTTGCAATTGGCTATAGATTTGTGTATAAAATCCTGCGATGTACTACCTCAATGGTTTTTTTTGGTATTTTTTTTTTCGTTTTTTGTTTGTTTGCTTGGTTGGTTTTTTTTTTTCTTTCTATTATTGCTTTGCAGCACCTCGGCTCTGGAAGCAAAACTGGAACTGTTTTGTGAGCCAGATAAAAGAACTGCTCCCATGTAAAAATACTCCTGCAATTTTTTTTTTTCCTTTGTACTTTGATACAGTTCCAGCAATCTCACTGACATTTGTTCTACTGCAACTTATGGGGGCGAAAAAACCGCAGTGGGCAAGAGAATAGGAGGAGGAGATTTTGTAAAAAGAAAGAGCTGGAGTGTATGGCTGGGCTGGGAATACTTGAATGTGATAATAATGCTGAGCTTACCTGAAGCTACAGCTGTGCTCCGGGACTGATTAGTTACTACACTGGACGTAGTAATGCAGAACTGCTCTAGCAGAATGCTTGAGACATTTATCAGGGAGCTGCAGACAGCTTTGGTTTGTCTTATATACCTTCTTTAAGTACAAAACATCCAAGACTTAAAAGTCACTTTAGGCAGGAAATGCTGTTAAAATCACGTGAGCAGAGTGCGTTTGGTCAAGCCTGTTTGTATGCATGCCAGCTTTCTCCTGAGGCTACTAGTTGTTGGAGCAAGGAGGGTTTGGCTATTTCTGGTCCTTTTTTTAATGCTTTCTCTGTCTCATATCAGTCCATAGGGAAAACCTTTTCCTGCTCCAGAGCAGAGCTTTGTAGTTTAAGTCTCTCTGAATCCAGTATTGGCCAACTGTTGGGTTGCTCTAACTAATGGCTCGGAAATACGACCTGGTGTGAGAATTGCTCCAAGCCCTGCCATGCTTGTTGCCATACCACAAAAGTGTGGAAGTAAGCAAGCTGTACTGGTACAGTCTTTTGAAGATGTTCCTTTTGTTGACAACAAACTTATATGCATAATCTGTGGTACCTGTATGATTTTTGGATACTCCTGTCTTACGTGAAGGTCATCTTGCCTTTTATTTTCTCCCCCCTCTTAATCTACATCTGTTGAAGTCTTTTGCCATCCTATGCATGATCATTTAATCTTTGTGACCAAATTGTTGATATGTCCATTAGCCCTCAGTATTTTATTTTGTAGCTGCTTTGTACCTTTTCTGATGCTTCACAAACTCTGAAGAACTCTAAAAATCACACTTTGAGAGGAGTATATAAATATAGTGATGTTGTTAGGAGAGGTCCTTAATGCTGCAGAGCTGCAGAAGAGGCAAGTCAGTTGGAAGGCAGATTTGAGTATTAAAGACAGATTTGAAGGTGTTTACTTGAAAAAATTGTTTCAATTGTTTTCTTTTTTTTTTTTTACACACCACATTTTTTTTTTCTTAAGGGCTTTATCTTCTACTATTTTACCTAGAATTATCCTCTTCTAAAGCTGGTATTTTGGGGAATGAAGTATGATGAACCGTGCTGTTGGGTGGAATTTAATGCTTCTGCATGCATTTAAACCAACTGAATGTAATTCATTGGAAATGCAGGATATTTGGATACTATTCATTTCTAGGGTTTACTAAAGCTTCTTAGCACACTGTGCTTTAAATAGAAAATAAATTGAAATAGATCTCCTCAGACTGGAGTTTCTCCAGACATGCTCCTCTACTCTGGAGAATATTGCCAGGATATTGAATTCCTGAAATCTACTTCTGCATTGTGAAGAATAACCATATTTTGACTCTTTCTCTGTGTTTTGATATGATGGTATCAGTGCTGATACTGCCCAGATTTTGTGGTGTACTGTGCAGTGTTGCTACATGAGTGGGCTACAGGCTGTGAATGTACATTTCTTGTAGCCACCTGCATTTCTACTTAACTTTCATTATGCTGTTGCAGCATGGCTCTTCTTGTGATGTATATCTTGGCTGTCCACAAATAAGAGCATTTTATGTCAGCACTAAAATGAAGCCATTTGTCACTTGAAGAGACACACATTTTGTACATTTTAATGTACCTTAAGTGGTAAACATCTTTTTTCTTTTCTTATTAAATGGACAATATGTGCATTGGTCAAGCATAATTGAGTCCACTTCTTTTTATGAGGTCTCAAAAAATGCTGTTATAAACATTGGCAAATTATTTGGAAAAGTTTGTGGACCCACATGGTAAAAGACATACCTGAAAGCCAGAACTCGAGATAAAGGTAATCTCTGGTTTGGTTTTTAATAAAGTTAACCAAAAGCCATCCTCTGTATTGCTGGCCTTTTTGTAAAATTTTTTTTTTTTTTTGTAGAAGCAATATTATGCAATTATTTGTCTGAATCTTTGTTGTGGGTTAAAATATGGGTCAACCAGTAAGAGGGATTGATTAATTTACTGTATTTTGCACACCAAAAATAATGGTAACTGTTTGAAATCACTTACTGAATTTGTTGACAGTAACAGCTACTCAACATTCTTTCTTTACAGTGTCAGAAGGTGTAGGACTTAATATCTAAGCACTGTCATGGGTCCTCAGCTGCTCTGTAGCTTACTGGGTTTGGTATTACTGGAGGATATGGGAAGGACCTTGTGGCTATTCCCAGAGACAAATTTACCAGCTGGACTCTGATTCTCTGAAATTATTCTTCAGAAAATGAAAACTTTGGGTCTACAGGGTAGGGCAAAATAAAAATAAAAGAGGCTGAAAACAGACCTCCTCCCTACCCACTGTATCCTTGTAGGAGAATTGTGTTCTCCTTGTTCTCAGTCCATCAACTTTTCCTGATAGAGTTGTAATGAACTTTAATTCGATCCCCTCTAAGATGTTAAGAAAAAAACCTTCAATTTATCTCTTCCAGGGCCCAGATTTCAACTCCCTGCTCTTTGCAGAAGTGTCCTGGTCACCAGTCGTATGCTACAGACTATTGACTTCTCTTTCATCTGAAGATGCTTCCCTGCTTCTGAGGGAGTTGCAGCCTGCCACAGGTGATCTCTTCCCCTGCTGATATCTGTTTAACATGGGGAACAAATAATGCCAAATAATATGCAAACAAAAGGATTGGATATATTTTTCGTCAGTACACGTGCGTGTGAGTGATGGAGACTACAGAAGGGAGTAGGTCACTGTTTCAGTCTTTGGCGAGACACAGTGGGGAGGTGTGAGATCTCCCTGAAGAAACTCTCACTACAAGAGAGAAATGTTATAGTTTGTGCCCAAAGCATCTGTTTTCATGTGCAGTGGAAAGTCTTATGTTATATATTCCTCTCCATGCTCTTTTTTCTCTTCCCCTGTTAGCACTGTTTCTAGCTGAGTGGGGTCTGTCAGTTGCTGAGTGCCTTGCAGAAGTACAAAGATGGCAATTCCAGATCATCCTTTTGTGGCCACTGTTTTATATCTGCCCTCTTTCCCTCTCTCATCCCAACCAGTTTAATCCTGCTGAAGGAAACTCAGCCATACTGCCCTAACACAGAAAGGCTTCAGCTCATGAAGTCATTTTGTTATTGAATGCTTTTGTTTCACACACATTTGAGGAGACTTTAGCAAAGAAAACTGTGTGAAGCCGAAGTCCTTCTTTTGATACAACTTAGGAAAAGAAAGAAAAGTAACTGCTGAAAAAATAATATTAAATGAAATAGAAGGAAAGAAAACTATGTTTACTGGGCATGCAGAGAATTAATTTTCAAGGAGACCTGAACTAGTTCTCAGAGGACCCCACTGAAAAACTCTGGGTGCTGAAATTCATATTTTTTCTAGGAGAGCTATATGACTTGATGTCTGTTTTAGTTCAGCTGCTTGTTTATTCCTAGCAAAGGCATCTCCACTTGATTCTGCATTGCTTTACTCATAACAACATCAGCACAAGGACAGTGTATTTCATAATATACAAACCAAATTTTATTGTGTGACTTTGGGGTTTGTTTTTTTATTATTTGGAGTAGTTAATTCACTGACTTTTTAACTATATTGAGCCAATTGGATTGAAAGAACCAACTTTGTTTTCTTTTTCTGATATGACTGCCAACAATAACATGTTTATTTACTAACATAATTTATTGTCTTAAAAATAAATAGATTATTTTGACTTAGAGCAGTCAAACAAGGAAGAGTTTTTCTTCATGTGTTATAGTGCTTAGAAAGCTGACAGCTTTAGCACATTGTAGATTATGAATTATAATTTATAATGTATTACTTTATACATTATGAAATGGATATGTAATGAGCAGAAGCAATATTACAATTTTATTCGCACTTCATCAGTCTGTTTCCTCTACCTCTGTCTCTATTTGAAAGATCATCTCAAAGTATAAGGTAAGAAAAAGATTTTGGCTGTGTGAAGTATTAGTTAAGGAGCACACTTGCCTACCAGGAATTTGACTAATTTTATCCAGGTATCTGAATGGCTGTTAGACTTGCTCTTGACTTGTGGAGGTTCTTGCACTGAACATTTTACAGACTATGTAAGAAAAATGACCCAGTCAATAGGAGCAAAGTATCTTATTTCAGGAAAACTGTATGTGCATATGTGTGGGGGGCAGGAAAGAGCAGGGAAAGGAAGGCTCAGGGTTACAATAATAATGACATTCAGGTTCATTTAGGCACATGTCTTGATTTTATTGTTGCTTAATTTAAATGTAAGCACCCCATTTTTTTTTCCTGACCATCCTCTCTTTTACTCCAGTGAGTTGTGTAGTAAATGTAAAGCAAGTGAAGAGGAGATTTGATTATTGAGGATGAGGATTTGTGAAGCTGGTGAAAGAAACAGGTTCCTTTTGGCAAGTTGAAATTTGAGACAGAGCAGGGAGGCAATGCTGGACCGGAAGAGACTGTGCAATATATTGCGTTTATTGGCTGAGAGGAGGGGTGATACCAACGGGCATTTAAAGCTGTGATAATAAGCAAGGGTGATAGAGTGTATGCAGAACAAAATTTTAAATGTGAAAAGTGATATATATGTATGTTTGGGGCTTCTTTTTGGATACAAAATCAAAAAAATCTGAAGAGGCCTAAGTTTCAGAATGGTGTTTAGTCCCTTTGAAACATCTTTTCACTCCATTTATAATACATTAGGTTGGACACTGGAAAAAGTGAGGAAACCAAGCCCATTAGTTATATAGCGGTAATTTAGGCTCACTTATTCCTAAAAAAAGCCTGGGAAGACGGCATAAAGGAGGAACGCTTGAATGAGAGCTCGGCCAAGCTGCACTGCAGGAGTAACACCCTCTTCCTTGTGACAGATTACCTGAATATTGCTTATATGTAATTTAAGGTTGCTTGGAACTTCCTTTTATAATAAACTGGTTTCAGATTTAAATTTTGCCAGCTCATAGTAGCTCCCCCTAGTGTCACACATTTTTAACGTACAGCATTGAAGGGCTTCTCTCGGCCTTTGGATATTTTATTTAAGGGTGGGGGTAAGAAAAAAAAAAAGTGAGAATCTTGCTTAAAAAACCCACCACTACCCTGGACTCCAAACTCACCAAGTAATGGCTTCCTGGTCTTGCCAAAAACTCAAATAGTTTTTAGCTGGCTTCTGAGATGAATAAAACTTCTGTTGCTCTGTTTAAAAAAATGTGAAGCAGGCACATAATTTTTTTTTTTTTTGGGGGGGTGGGGTGGGGTTAGAGGCTATTACACCTTTGTATTTCATCTCACCCACTTGTTATATGAGGCATAAATCTTTAAGTTCTGCAAATATGTTCAGTTTCCCCTTGCCATCAATATGAGGGAAACAGCCCCTTGAATAAAGGTATTGACCAAGTGTCTTAATGCATTTTGCAAAATCTTCCTCTCTCTTGTGGAACTGGAAACTGCTGCCACAGATAGCTTTTTTTTTTTTTTTTTTTTTTTTAATCTGGGTTCATCATCTTTAAAATCCCTTTTCCATTGCCAGTTTTCTGTTGTTTTTGCAATGCTCAGAGGCGGCTACCCCCCCACCATCAGACAATAATTGTTTTCCTGAAATCATCAGCAGCATGACACTATTTTATTCAGACTCAAGAATACAGTTAAAATGCATAAGAAGAGAAGAAGTACTTAGCTGAATTCAGAAAATGTTTAAACTGTAATTGAAATAGGTCTGGATCCAGTGATTGCCTGGAGCCTCGAGCCAGCCTACTGGTGATAGGGTTACCCTATTTGATTTTAAAGTGTTAGCTCAGTTTCCAAATATACTTCAAGGATAGACTGTGCTCACTGAATATGCTGCTAACCAAACTTATGCTTTATTTTTATTCCATGTAATTCACATGCTTGATTGTTTAATACCATCCAAGTTTTGCTCTGAGTATAGTTTTAGCAGTTTCCTTGTGGAGTTTTCCAGCTCCCTCATTGCCACAGATTTTCTATTCCTATTCTATTCTTCCTGTGAGATAATATGATACTGTTATCTTCTTTGGGGAAAGAAGGCACGAGGATTCTGGTGCCTGAAGTGGCTGACTTTGGGTGCCTATAGTCTGATTTTTCAAAGAGCTTAGTGTTTTATAGCACTTCATTTATTTGTTCAGAGCCCAGTTCCTTTTATACCTGTAGTGGTTATTAACAGAGTGTTCCAGCAAATCAGACTTCTCAATGTGAACACTTAAAAACCAAGAGAAGCCTAATAACTGACCATCTGGGAAACCTTTGTTTAAATGGTAGACTAGCATCACGTACCATTTTTGTTTGTTAAATATAGTTCAACAAAATCCTCATAATTTATTTTCTCTCTCTCTTTCTCTCTGTTTTCCTGCTATTTAAAGTGTGATATAATAGCAATTACTTTTGGTCACTGATGTCATGAGAGAACCACACAGGAGGCAGACAAGTTTTTATATCTAAATATTTCAGCCTTCCAACCATTTCTGTCCTGTGGGTTTCTTGTAAAAATTTCTTGAGAGGTGCCTAGATGGTTTCACAAATTTGTTTTGCAAATTTTACTGTGAGCTATCCTTACCCTTCAAAATTTAGGACATGTTAAAATATGCATCTTTAGTCTTTGTATCTGATTTATATTTGCAATTGCAGTTGTGAAGGCCTGAAAACTGTTTGCACTTACAAAGCATGTTGCATGACATCCAATATTAATATGTGTATATACAGGCTGTTTAAATTAAATCATGATAGTTGTTCATACCTCTAGGCAGGACACAATATAAACAACTTCAAATTATATGGGATGAACATCTCTGCTTTGTTCTGGCCAAAAAGAGAGCGTCTTGAGGATGGATCATCTTCTTGCTGATTAGTAGCTGGCCATGTGTCGGCTTCGTCGACACATTTCAGAGAATGGGTGGTTTAATGAAGGACGGAATTGGGGAATAATTCATTCCGTGCCATGAGGTTAACCACAAGCTTTTCAAAAATCACAGCGCTTGCTGCTCCAGCAGATGTGCTGGAACTCAGTGCTGTGACTGGAGGTTTTTCAGCACTCTGTTCCCCCCACCCTTCTCTTATTGTAAAGCACGCACCCATCCTGCTGCCAAAACTTTTAATAAAAAATAGATTTGCGTTTGCAGTTTCCAGAATCTTTATCAACCTTCCAGCCAAAGTCAGAGTAATAAACCCAGAGAACATCTAAGCGTGTGCTTTGCAGATGATTGATTTTTGCACTTGGGATGTCTTACAGGCAGTGGCTCCCACCGTTATTTTTAAATCGTATGCTGCAGGGGACTCCTGAAAGCCCCTTCCTTCCTAGTTTCACAGAACAAGTGGGATATTTTTTTTTTTTACTTTGATGTGAGTAATTTTTCTGTAGAGAATTAATTTTCTCTTTCTGGAGAAGGTATCTTGTCATTAAGTTTTGGATGAATATCTCTTTATTTATGGATTTCAAAATTTGTGCTAGATACCTTAAAAAAATTCATAAAAGAAAGCCTTTCAGGAGATTATACTTGTGAAAAATCTGTTCAAGCATTCAAGAAAAATCTATATTTATTTTATTCTTTCCACACAAGACAAGGTGGATATCACATTCAGCCATAAGGCATGTTATGCAAGGAAAAACCCCACCCCAAAACCTAAACCCATTGAATTAAAATAAATTGAAGTTTAATGTGATTTAGTTTATCAAATGTAAACTTTCTGTGAATACTGTAAAGATGTGGAGTGAGGACAATGAGGACAATCTAACTTTAAAATGCTATCCAGCTGTTTATTATTGCTCTCATCTGGGACTTATAATCTTCTCACTTGGGATGTTGGAATTGCATCTGTAAACATTCCTCATTTGCTTCAGTGTAGAGTAAAATGGGTTAATTTATCAGCTTTATGCCTTGTCAGTTTAAACTACTCTGCCTTGCTTTTCACTGGAACTCAGAGGGTCCATTAGCATCCCAGGGAGGAGGCTGATAGCATGCAGCTGAGGGTGGTAGTGAGGAGTGGGAAGTAAAGAATTTATAAACCCAGAGCCTCAAATAGACATTTATCCATGTCCTTGATCTGATTGAGCTGAAACCTGTTCCCAATTGAAGCAAATCTGATGTTAAACCAAAAGAAGTATTGGTGCTTTTACACCTCTGGTTTAAAGGAATGCATTTTCTTTGTGTGGGTAAGGCACAAATGTTACTGTATATAATGTTACTATAACATTATTAATAAATTTGCAGAAGGTAATTGACTTTTAGGAAAGCTCTGGGAGAAAGGTCTTGACCTCAGGAAGTGCAGAACTTTTCCAGACCTTTCTTTAATTGGTAGGTAGTCAGAATATGAGATGGATTTGGGGGTAATACCTCAGGATATCAACTAGGTAAGATAGTGCTAGCTGCCTTTTTCAGCTGTGACAGTCCCAGTTGACTTGCTTGGGGGCCCTCTTTACCCAAAAGAAACAAATATATTTACAAATAGTTATTCCATGTAATACACATAGATGACCCTAGATACATATAGATAATAGTATCAGGGCACTGAATGGAGAGGGACATTGCTTCAGTAAAAAGGTTGTCCAAAATACTTAAGGAAATTTAGAACCGTAGTCATAAGGGCTTGAATTATCAGTATGTTTGTTGTTGTTCAAGGGAACATGTAACCCTGTGGTTAATCAAAACATTAAGAAGATAATTGGCTACTGCAGCACTGGAAAAATGTGCCATTTGAGGCTAAGAAAGCTGCATTTTCTCCTTAATATCTTGCAGGTGCTCTACCTGCACTATATTTCTGAATTCCTTTTATATTTGTTGTCAGTGTCATGTATGATGTACAAAAAACTCAGTCTCTTAGTCTACAAAATTGGAACCCAAACTCTTAAGTAACCTAGAGAGATACTAACACCTCTAACTATTAGATATCTTATTACATATCTTCCCTCAAGCATTCAAGTTTGAGAGCACTGTGCCAAGTTTTCATTTATATACTTTATCATCTTTTTTTGGAGTTTTCCAACAGAAATGGCATAATTTTAGCATTTTTACCAAAAATGTTTATTCTTAACTTGAGATTATTTTGCCTTCTCTGCAAGAAGGAGCATGGATAGAGCCGATAGTATATTCTTGTAATGCTCTTTACCAGTATATTTGCAATCATTCTGGGATTACTAGATGGAGTAAAGGTAGATGGTTCTCCCATTTCTCTAAAAGTGTTCATAGAAGGGTTTTACTTTGATTCTAAGTGAGGCAACTTTTTAATGTGATGCTTTTATTTAACTTCTCAAATTACTGCTCAATATAAGAATTTATGTTCATCTTCTACCTGATCCTATTTTCATTTTTGTTTTGTAAATTAGGACTAACTTGGCAAATTACTTCACAAGCCTTGATGGGTTGTGTAACACCATGTGAGGTCATATTGAGACTCCTTATTCCACCGTAAATAAATGGTTCTATATGGATAAAGTGGACACAGATTCGGATTAAGAAATGTGCAGACTGAATCTTGGAAACACAGAAGAACAAACCAAGATAATTGTAAGATAAAGCAGGAGGAATTCCCAAGCCTATTTCATTGACCTTACTGTAATATTAAAATCTTAAATCCCGAGTTGTCAAACTCTGGTTAATCGAGTTGTGTTAAGAGATTGCAGCTGTTTGAGTGACATAATAAGCATTCAAGAATGTCAGTAAAATAACCTTGGATCTGCCTGCTCGAACAGTTCAGAAATGGGCTGCCACAAAACATGCAGCCAAGTCAGCCTCTTCTGTACCTTTGATTAAGATTCCCATTCTTCTTTTGTTGTGTGTGTGAAGTCCTTCCTCTTCCAGACATAGCACCAAAAGCAGTGCACCCCATCAACATTTACTGTCGGCTATGTTCACTGATCTGTTACCATCTAAACCATTCCAAAATTCTCAGACTGGTACATGCTGAGGTTCTGCTACTGGGTCATCTGGAAAAAATAAAGTAAATGAAATATACTTTCATATCACTCTTATATGTCTTCCCCAGCTGTTTTCAAGAGTCATCCTTCTGCAAAAGATCCATGTAGGAGCACTTCTATGTATTGGTTCTGCAGTTGCTGACAGATGTGTGCAGTATACTTTCAAAAACATCTTTTTAAAAACAATGTAATTTTTTTTGTCTATAAATCACTGTTGCTTTTCAAAATGGGTGGATGAAGCAAAGTGGTTTTGCATGTGGATGCTTATTCTGGGTTTTAAGTGTTCTATTTGTAAGCTACTTCTTCACCTATAGCAATGCTTCCCACTGAAATATTTTTTTATTTTCAAAGTGTAATGAGGTAAAATCTCAGAACTATATTTTCAAATCTAGCTCAATCTGTCCGAAAGCTTTTAATATTATGGTATATTGAATATTCTTATTGAAGGAGGAAAATCCACTTTGGCATTGATATTAGGCAATTGAGAAAGGGATCAGACCTTGGGAGGCATCCTTGATAAAACTCCAGTGTAGAGGAACTCATTTTGACTAGCTGTGCCACTGATGGTATTCTCTTTTGCTCAGCTCCATTTAGTCTTCTCATACAACTAAAGGTTCTGAAACTGAAGCTACTACTCACACATTTTAAGTCCCATTGTCCGAGTTGTCTTCTTCCTTCATTTCTTTACAGCAAAACCCAAGTATTTCTTATGTATTGTATAGTTTCTGTATTTCGAACAATTCTAAAACCTTAGAGACAATTGAATACAAATACAAATGAAAAAGCAATTCAAACCAGCCTCTCGTTTAAATAAACAAACCACAGGATTCAGGCTTCCTTAGAACTTCTTCCAAAGAGATTCTAGCTTTAGGAGTAAAGGAAAGCACCAACCTTTTATGTGATTACTTCACTCCACAGGAGTCCCTGCATCTCTATTCCAGCACATGTAACAGTGGTTAGAATCACTGACTGACTTCAGTGCAATGAGTAAAGAGTATTAAATTTATACAGGTAGAAGTAAAATTTTCTTTTGGTGAAATACACCATTTTTTGCCAAATTAAAAACATGTGGAGGAGCTTGGATGTCTGACACTTTTCTTTTTGCTTGTCCCTGAAACAGAATACTACAAGAAAAGTACATGCAGTTGGAACTCTGAGAGAGCTTGGTTTTTCTCTGACTCAACAGGATTAATGCCATAGTCTTGTGAATGGAAGTAATCAGTCAATTTTCCTTAAGGCAATAAATCAAAAGAATAAATCATTCATTTTTATCATATCTGAGTAAATATATTACACCCAACACTACTTTTTCTTGTATGATTTTTATTTCCTTTTTGATTTTCTCAGGAGGTGGTATCAAGGCAGAAGAATTCAGGTTAAGGTATTAGTAGCATAGAGAGTAGTAGCTTGAATTGATTGCCCTGAATAAAAGCCTCCACACTTTTCCACAATTGTGTACGTTTCTAAGGATAATTTGATCTTGGAAACATTTTATACTGTCTTCAGTGTTTCTGGTGGGGACTTTATATGGCTGTTTTCTTGTTGGCATGAACCCTCTTTAACTGAAGGAGGAGACGTACTCTAAAGCAGATATTTAAGTTTTGATTTTATAAGCAGGATAGTCATGTGGACTGATGTGTTTGCAAAGTGGTATGCCCATTTCAGAAGGCTATTGGTAGAACAGTAAACATATATCTAGTTTAGAAAAAAACTTGGTCCTTTTGTCCTCAGATGAGATGGGCTTATTCATGCTCCATTTTCTTTCTCTGCCCTGCTCTATTACTATTTCTTTATTCCAATTTTTACTCTCTAATTTCTTCTCTTTTCAATTTAAGCAGAGTTATAAACATATGGGTAAGGAGCATATACTAGAAAAAGATCAGTCCTAAGTGTAGTATGTTGTATTGCATGTGCATTCTAAATATGTTACTACTTCTTTAAATTTAAATGTATTTCAGGCATTTAAAAAAAATAATATTTTCACACATTTTTGTTGTTACTTTTTCTGGGAGGAAGAGGATTGTCTTTGATTCTCTGTTAATACCTTATCCAATACAATGCACTGTTAGAGTCATATTCTGTATTGTTAATATGGTAGAAATCCTGCTTTCTTGGATGACTACTATAGTAAACTTTATGGGTAGTAGTGAAAAAAGCTAAGTTCTTATGTCTGAGAACTATAAACTTGAAAAAAAAAAAAAAGCCAGTGCTCTTCTGCTTTACAGTGCCATGCAGTTGGATTTATAACATATTTTGGGCTAAGAATATGAGTAAAATTGGCTGTAGCAGATTATCTGTTGGGCAATTACATATTGCACAGCTCATATTCAGTTGCGTTCTGCATGTGATTGCCATTCTGCAAAATGTCACTGAGTAGTACAATTGTATGTTCCAGTTGAAAATTTGGCTTCAGATTCCTCAGTTTATTTTCTGCGTTTTCTCTGTTTCCCTTGTTTGCCTTACACCAGCCTCTGCTTTGCTTCTAGCTGGAGAACATTACAGAATACAACTGCACTTCTGAAGAGTTTATAGGGATTTTCACCTATAGCGATAAATGAAATCGGTTTCTTTTCTTTCTATTCCTGCTGGCAAAAAATGATAGGTAGTTGGTATTATGAGGTTTAGGTGTGGTTTATATACTTGAGTCCTGAATATGTATTATGGAGGATGATCATGTTGTCCAGATTATGCATGCGCTCAGTAGAAAGAGGGAGGAACCCAGTACTAATGTTAAAAGCTCATCTCTCTGCATGTTTTATTAAAAGCAGCTGAGCTTCATACTCTTAAGCCCTGAGTAAAATAACTGAAATTTGGTTGCATGAGTGTGTATCCCACTTCTCTGCAATGAAGGCTAGGGAACTCCCTTTTTACCTCTCCTACTGGCATTGCTACAAGAGAAGGAAAAATATCCAAGTAATTATTAATAATATAATGCATCCCTTTTGGACAGAATTCATTGAGAGCCATATATACAATGCATACCCTTTATTAAAGAGTAAACCTAAATTTTAAGCTACATGTATAGCTGCTGTTGCTTGGATTGAATGTGTGCACAGCCTAATGTTTCTCCTCTTCACCCCTTTTATTGATTTCTGCTGTTTTCCTCTTCATTTCTGAGTGAACAAAGGGGGAATTTGTGCCCCTCTCTTATTGAGAACATTGTTCTTGGATGTTAGGAAATGGCCACAACTCTTTCTTCATCATCTTGAGCTCTTTGTTGTGCATAGTGGAAGATAACACTTAATGCTTAATGTGCTTAATGCACTGACTGTGGCAGCAAATTTTGGCATTGGTGAAGCTGAAGGGCTGTAAGAGAAGGAAGTAATATTTAAGAAGTACTCACGAATGTGGACAAGGGCCTGAGTTTGGAGGAATGATGGAATAAACTGCATAACTTTTGCTTCAGGCATTGTGGCAGATGATTTTCTAATAAATAAAATTATTTTGAATGTTATTTAGCTCTATTATGATTAGGGTTTTTGCTCTTTTTCCCCTGAAAAAAATTAATTTCTTTGTACTTTAATGGTGCAGTTTTTGGATGGGGTGGGCGCTTTTCTGTTCCTTCTCCTCCCATTTATTATGTCAGGGTTTTTTTTACTACATATTCAAGAAAAGCTTTTATTTTTCTCATTTTTAGCTTCACTTTCTAGTTTTTACAGTTAAGTGCATTTTCTATGTTGTAGGTCACCTGTCACATTTCACCAGGGCAATATCTGTACACTGGAAGTAATTCAGCCTCTCTCTCTGTTTAATTTCATGCTAATGTCTGGAAGATGTTATCTAGGTTAGCCAGGCTGAGGAACTCTGTGTCCTTTCCTAACTTTAACTACTTGGCTTTTGGCTATCTTGCTGCCCCTTGGTGTGCTTTGTTGGTCTCAATTTTACAGATGTTTATCTGAAGTGTGAAGTGGCCAGATGAATTGTTGCCCACTGTAAATTGCTTAGTCTAAATTTATATGCTACACTGAATACCACTTAAAATGTTGGGTTCTTAAAGAGGACCCACTACTATTTCTTGCCACAGGTAGTGTAAATGGGGCATTGGGAAATTCCTTCGCGTCACTGTTGAAAGTCCTGGTCAATTATTTGTTGGTTCTCAAGTTATTTTTAAGCTGAGTTCTCCAGAGGAGATGTGTAATGTAAGGAATTTCCTTTGCTGCATACTTTATATTTGATTGTTTATAACATATGATATTATTTTTTTTTTGATTGTTTATATACCTAAGTTTTACTTAGGAGTAAGAGTTTGGAAGCATGGTGTATTTTATACCTATTCAATAACATATTTTCAGTACATATCAAATCAGAATGGAAATAGAGAAGCACAGCAAAATGTGTACGTCATGGGTCCCTCTTGCAGATCCTGAATCTGTCCATACGAAGAGGTTCCTAAGAAAGTTTTATTAATGAATGTTGCATCATTGCTCTTTTATAGTCACAACTGCTCAGGGTGAAGGAAACTCCCCAATTGTTTATACATTTGTAGAAATATAGTAGGATTTGTTGGTGTATATGTTTATACTATTTATTTTTCATTTGACTTGATTTTATTTTGTGCCGTGGTCCATAGCATCCAACTCTGTCAATGCATTTTCTAATATAAAGCCCTGTACAATATGGATGATGATTTAGTGAACTCTGAGGAGGAAATTATTTCCATTTACCTTACTCATTGAAAAGCTAGCCACATATACCTTCTTTTGATACGTGTTTCCACAGGGAAGTTCATTCCACTCATTTGGGCACCTCTTTTAGGATGTGATGAATCCGAAGTGTGGAAACTAGAGACTTAGTCAAAGAAAATCCATTTTGATGTTATTGAGCTCATTTCTGTTTACATCTTGTGTTGTGGCTCAGATCTGTGCGAGTGTTTCTGAGGGAAAAAGATTGAGTCAGGAGTTTGACATGGAAATGAATGACAAACCAATTTTTTTTGTGCCTTTAATTTTAGAAAGAATTATTGACAACATTGGGTTTGTTTTTTATTTTATATATTTGAATATATATAGAAGTAAATGTACATATATCTCTGCATATATATATATATATAATTTATTCTCTCCAATAGAGACAGTGAAATTAGATCAAAAATATGTTGAGGAGGCTGATGGAAAATTAAGAGAGTGTGAGAGCAGCCAAAAGCAGATAAAGTTGTCTAACTGTTGGTTATTGCATTGTGGGCTCAAGATGATTTAACTGGTAATGGCTTTCAGAGAACAGCTATGTCTCTTCTGTGTCATGCAGCGATTTGAAAGAGCATTACCTGCTTTAAATAGTGGGAAATATTGGAAGACAAGGTCTGCACCAGGTAAAAAAATCATTGTTAGAGGTTGGTTACAGTATTTTAAGAACTACAAAGGACTAAAAAGGTCTTAGAATGTTCTAGGAAATTCAGTTGCAGGTAAAGATGACAGAATGGGTTAGCATTTGGGAAATAGAGATTAAATGAAGGGTGTGTAGACAGTAGACTAGGACACAAAAAGGAATCCTATGCAGGATGGGTGCTTGGAGTGGGAATTGTATTCTGAAGGGAAGGTAATATTGCCTTGGTAAAGAATTTAAGAGATGGGGATTAAGAAGCTTGAAAAGAGACTGGAATTTGGTTAAAGGGATGGAAAATGTAGAACCAGGCTATAGAAAGAGAAGCAAACAACCCAACTTCCTCCTTTGTTCCCTGACATGTGTATATATATTTATTGCACACTCAGTAAAGACTTTTCACTTTTTAGAGGTAAAACAACTGGCATGCTGGAATATCAATTTCCAGAAGGCAGTCTCCCTGGGAGTAGCGCTACAATCCAAAACCTTTATAATAAGCTGGGACTGAATTGTGTTGCATGAATTGACCCCTTTCTGAAGAATGGTATTCTCAATACTTATCCCAGAGCACAACTTGACTAGCTTTTACTTAAATAGGGAATAGGATAAGTGATTGTTTTACCAGAACTCCAATTTAATATCTCATAGATATACTGAACAGTCTTTCCACTTTCCGTTGTTAAGAACTCTTTATAGCAGATATTAGAAGTATATGAATTTATTGCTTTACTTCCAAACAACTGCTTTTCTCTGTATTCTAGCTGCTTTGGAATGAAACAAAAATGGTGTCCTCAACTCACTCAGAAATGCTAAATAGCTTAAATCAAAGAAGTTGAGTAAAGCAATGAAATAATAATAAATTATAAAGATCCACTCCTGATTCTCAGGAGAAATACTTCTGCTCCTTGAGTGTACTCAGAAATGAAAAAGATAATACTGTTAATCAACAGGCAGAAGGGAAATCCCATTTTAACAGATTGAACTGTGAGACAGGCTGGAGATATGAAGCTCTTTTATGTCTCCCTGAGGGCCCAAATCTCCTATTTTGGAGTGCACTCTGGGTATGCCATCAAGACTAAGACTTCTGTTGGGTTACTTAGTCTTTATAGACTGTGAAGACAGCCCTAGCCTTGTCCTGTACTATGCTTCAAGTATGGGGAAAAAAACCCTATTTATGTTTGTCTCAAGCATGACCTTTGCTTGAGTGTGAAAAGGAAAGAGGAATGAGACTTGCTTATTATTTTTACAGTCGACTTTGTTCAGATTCTGTTTATTTTTACTTGAATATCTTGGACAAAGGCTGTTGTTTTGGCTCTGCATTTGCACTCTGGTTCCATGATACGTGTAAGACAGTGCATGACCTTTTTCTTAGCAGAATGAAAGATATATATAGCCTGATACATAGAAGTAATCCATTACTACAGGGAGCCTCTTCAGTATGATCATCATCTGCTTTTGTGTTAAAGTTTAATGAGGAAACTTGTTCAGTGGCACATAGTCAATCTGAAAACAATAAAGGTGTAACTGTTATGACCTGAAGTATTAAAAAACTTAAAATCCCCCTCATTTCATTTGTTGAAAGACAAGGAGAAGGGGTAGACATATGGCCACCGACTTGGTTGTGCAAATTGTAAGAAGTGAAAATAACTTGTGACAGAATTGCCTGAAGGTTTTGTTTAGCCCGTCACACATGGCCTCAATAACACTGTGAAGCAGTTTCTTTCACCCCCTCCAACATACCCAACCCCTTCTGCTACAAAATCTGCAAAACATTTTTCAAATTAAACGTGCACTGTTTTCCTTTTAAGTTTCAGGAGCAAGTGGCTGAGAAAGCCATGCTGAGAGATTGGAAACAATCTGCATCGGCAACAAAGGGAGATGCCTGCTGCTTCGCAAGCAACACAGAAAATATGCCAGCCATGCAGAGCACTCTGTGGCAATAATTCCTGAGCTGACTGATGTTTATTTGTGCTCTGCACTAGCCTTTCTCCGACTGCTATGAGGAGGAGGGATGCTTTAAGAGTCCTTGGAAAACTCTTGCAGTATAGGTTGGATTTTATTAGCGCATTGTCTGGGATTTGGAACTGACTTTTGCCTCTTGAGCCTAGATATTGAGCTTTCTGGAAGTGCTGTGTCTTACTTCCCCGTGCAAGGGTAGGTGAATGAGAACGTGTTTGGTGCAGCTCTTATGGCTGGGGATTTGACTGCTCCACACACCATTGTCAAAACTGTCATTCTGTCATACTGGAGGAAATTAAATAGGTCCATTTGTATGTTCTGATGAAGAACTGATAGTGTCAGAAATCATCTTGGCAGCCTTTTTAATTTATGCTAGAGGAGCAGCTTTTGAATAATCACGGATCGCTTTACCAAGTCAAGTAGTCAGCTGGTAAAACTATCTGACAGAACAAGAAATGAATACAAGGAATGAATCATAAAAAGCAGTAGGGTTGTCATAACCAGATCATTCAGGAAAGATAATGTGTGGGCTTTGTGGAAAGATAATGCATGAGCTTTGTGGAAGAGTATGAGCTTTATGTTTCTTGTGGAGACATAAAGTATTTGAAAGAAGACAGTGGGTAGTTGAATATGTGTCTGTAGTCTAAAGGAACAGGAAGGCATAGGGGAAAGTCCAGTAGTTGTTCCTGTTTTGCTGCTGGATATATCCTTTAAAACTTTTTCTTTGTATGGGTTGATATAAATGTACTTATTCAGTCTGGAAAGACTTTGTATACAGAGTATACTGCTCCCTGATCTGTACACAGGTTCAGTAATCCTCTGTGTGCACCAATATGTCTCTCTGCAGGGTTTACCTATGTTGAAGTGTTCAAGACAGCCAGGAGGATAGAGCAGGTATCAGTCAAGAAGGAGACAGGACTGTGCCAGCAGACCTCTGTCAATGTCTGTTTTCTGGCTATTCCACAATACTCCTGGTGAGAAGCAGTGGGGTCTGGGGCCCTCAGGATTGTAGTACTGGCTGATGCAAAACTGCATTGCCATCATCCTGGTAGGCTGGGGAATGAAGGGGCTTGTTTCTTTTAAACCCCCCCCCAAGTCTGTTGCTGTGAATGGCCCCAGGTGGAGGATCTTGGTTTTAGTCAGCTAATGAGCAGGTAGCATTGCAAGCGTGCAGCTTATTAATAGTTTCAGAGAGCTATAAACTCTTTCTTCCAGCAAGAAAGAGATTAATCGTTAAATGATATAACCCAATTTGTAAAAAGGGAATTATTCCAGAAAATGTTCTAGCCTCGCTTTTGCATTTCTCAACACTGGGTAACAAGCAAGCAGTGAGAGAAGGGATGACCTTTCTAAAAGGGTTTCAAAAAGAAAGCAGTGTAATGATCTTTGCCTTGAAATTTAACCTTTCTACTGTGAAATGGCCAAGGTTTACATAGTCATAAATAAGATACAACTATTGGCTTTTACCATTGCAATCAAAACATTTAATCAGTTAGATGATAAGGCGTGGGGCTTTACTCATGGATGTAAGGTACCCCTGAAAAGCTTCAATACTTCTGCGTTGGCTAAAGAGAATGTGCATCATGGCTGTGTAGGTCTGCAAGTGGTAGAGATAAATTCTGAAAGCCCAATGCAGAATCCTCCAGCTTCTCTGTGACCATCCTCCCTCTGTTAGATAGTGTAAGGTACTGGGTTCTTTTGGGTTCTCACGCCCAGTTTCTCACAGCTAGAAACAAGTCCAGCTACTTTGAGTTGCATACAAGATGGTTTTTGAAAATCGAGTCAAACAAAATAAAGTGGTACAGTGCAGATGCAGGAATTCACATAGTAGTATGTAGTTGTGGAAAATAGCCAAAGTTGGTCATTATCCTATTTTTTTTTTTGCGACTGAAACATTGTTCTTTGGCAGCTGCCTGTGCTGAAATTAGTATTGAGAAGATTTTAGAAAAACAAAACAAAGAACAAGCTTTTTAAATTACATAGGAATCGAGGAAACAATCAAAATTCATAGCTGGCTAACAGAAAATCAGAAATCAAAATATAGTTAAAATAAACAAGAAAGATTTCCTTCTCTTGTGCTTGGATACATTGCACCAATATAAACGGTTTTATCTAATCACCAATTTAAATAGAGGTGACAAGACAGTGAATGTAATGCTAGAATTTTATACCAAATGCTTTTGTAATTTCCCTATTGATATGGCTCAGATTTGTCAATCTTATATAGTATTAAAAAAAAAAAGAAAAAAGAAAAAGCTTTATCCCAGGAGTCAGAGGGTTGCCTCTAAATTAGATTTAGTTTGTCTCCCTTGTATTCCCAAGTACGATGTAACACTTTTAGTTGGCAATCGCATTATATTTTAACTTTTCCTCTGCAATTGGGAAAACTGGATTTTTAATTAATTTTTTAATAGTAAGAACAGGTAATGATCTGACATCAGGGGCTGATATTATAAAGATAAGGGGAAAAATGAAGCAGTTTTGTAGTCATTTAAGGTTGTCGTCTTGAAACTTGGTATCAATAGGAGGAAACAGTGCAGATGTGATCAAGAATAGGTTTCCAAAAAAGAGTTTCAAAATAGTGGGAAGTACATGAACTTAATTTAAATATCTTCAGCTCTCAAACGGTTTCTGTCATGTTATATGGCTGGGTCTACTCAAAACCTTCTTAACAGAGTGCTTCAACTGGAAAACATTTGCAGATGAGATGCTGATACTACATATAAATACTTCCACTTTACATAGGACCCTAAAAGTATTGTTTCTTTTGCATCTGGCACAGAATCTCTTTGGAAATAGGTGCTCAGGGAAGCAGCTTAGGAAGAAGTAACTATAGGTTTTTCTATTTCTTCAGGAAAGGTTATACAACGTTTGGTTCTATATGCCAAAAAAACAAGTGTAGATGAAAAAGATTTAAGTGTCACTGATGTATAAAGCTACGCTATTTAGCATTGTGCTCAAAATATTTTAGCATAGGTTAATCATACCTGTTTGCCTTAAAGGTATTTTGTCTTTTCATGCTTTTTAAAGCCTTAAAGACTGTCTCTTTGTTGTGCTCCAGAGCCATATAGACCGACTCAGAATGATGTTTTTTTTACATTTATTTTTTTTTAATGTGTAAAGCTGGATCCATTGCTTTTACCACAGGTAAGCAGAGGCTTCCTAAATTTCCAAACACTTACAAAATACTGGGAGGGATTGGGTGATGACAGCCCCATGTTCTGAGAAGGAACATGAGGAGGAACTTCTGTACTTTGAGGGTGGCAGATCACTGGAACAGGCTGCCCAGAGAGGTGGTGGAGTCTCCATCCGTGGAGACATCAAAACCTACCTGGACATGTTCCTGTGCAACCTGCTCTAGGTGGCCCTGCTTTGGCAGGATCTCCAGAGGTCCTTTCCAACCCCATATCATTCTGTGATTCTGTGAAGTGATTCTGTGAATCCTTTGTATTATGTATCTGATGTCAGGAGCTGTGGAGAATGAGAAAGAGAAATTTGGAGACGTGCTGCTGAGTGAGAGCTCGACAGGTGTTCTTGTATTGATGGGAAAGAGGCCTTGGGATCAGTAAAACAATGTCCTTGTATGTTGATGCTTGTATGGTGTGAAACAGATAGCAGCGTACCGAAATAGTAATGTATTATTAGCCTAGGCGGGATAAGCATTTAAATGTAGCCAATGGTATTGCTCACAA